>MU394068.1:289815-664711 GCA_022578605.1 Camillea tinctor | reverse complement strand
TTTTTTTCTAATTAAAAATATATGGTAAAAAAAACCCAACACCCTCTCCGCTTTTACTATGCATATCATTAGATAAACCAAAAATTTAATAAATTGCTTCCCCCCCCCCCCCCCCCCCCACGACAATGCACGCATTTCAGTAATAGGAACGACTCGTGTAAATTTAAACTACCTGAATAGGTACCTAAGTACCTAACCTAGGTACTATGTACATACATACTAGTAGTACATAGTAGTTTGAAATTCGCTTTGCCAGGTGTTTGCCAGATAGGTTATGCATAAGTACTTAGGTACTTAGGTATTTTGTCTCTTCTTGTTCGAGATAATAAACGCGAAAATAAAAGATCAACTTGAACGTGCATGAAAATAGATTTCGTTTCGCATCTTGCGCACTGCTACATGGGATATTTTGTTTATCGTTTCAAAAACAACTTCTCTCGAGTAACTGCGTTTCGTTTAAACAAAAAGAACCATCAACCCCCTCCCCCCTTTTTTTTTCAATTTCTTATCTGAATATTTTGCACAATGGGTGGCAGGGCAACTAGAACTTCGAAGCGCAAGGCGACAAGCCCTCTTAAGGGAGCTGTCACGCAGCGCTTCCGTTGATCTCGAGTTGTGGCCGAGGAGGAGGAGGAGGAGGAGCAGGACGTATCGCCCCAACAGACGGGTGAAGGCGAAGGCGAGGATCGAGTTGAGGACGAGGACGAAGGTGGAAATGAAGGGTCATCTGAGTCTTAGGAAGAGGACGATGACGACTTCACTGATACCTCAATCCTCCCACTCAGCAAGATCGGCAGAGAGCCAGGTAGAAAGACCCGCGAGATCAGGCGTGAGCGTCTCCTCAAGGGTTTCGACAATCTGGGAACCGACTACCTTGGGCAGAAGCTCGGTGACGTGCTTTGTGATATCCCAAATCACCTAGCGCAGATCGGAGAGCGAGCCAAGGCGACAACAGCGAGGAACCAGACAACCATCAGGGAGTTTTTGGACGATGTGCGCCGCGTGCCATACGGAGACACGTGGACGGAAGATGACGAGAACGACTTGACTCTTCACCTAACGAATAACCGATATTACGCTTACATTTGCAAGCTTAAAGGTCCAATCAAAAACACCGAGTTCCTCCCCATATAGAAAAAGATTTGCAAGGTATTAAAGGTTGCGCTAACGGACATCGTGAGCTCAATAAAGCGTTTTGTATACGCCAAGATTATAAACATTAAAGAAAGCGTGCAGCCGGATCCTAACTAAGCTCCGGCGTTCTGCGCTAAACTCTTGCATGTAGTTTTTAAAGGTCCTTATAAGCAAGACATACAGCTTTTAACCTTTTTTTTACGTTATGCTGTAGCTTGCCGTTTTAATAACCATAACCCATTTCTTATTTTCGGTGTTAATTAAACCAAATTTCTCAAGCTAGTAGCAAAGATTGTCCTGTGGGCTGGGCCATGGTTCTCATCGGCCTCCTTTTTGCCAACGCAAAGACTTTCTCTCGTATGGGATCAGCGTATCAAGCAAACCACGGCGAGCTACAGTCTATGTCTCAGCTTACACAGAGGCACGGACATAAAGGCTTGGCTTGGGTGCTCCTCGGTGCTTTCATCGAGATGTTTAGAAGGGATTTGATAGACCCCAAGTATGATCACGGGTTCGCACTATTCGGGCTATATCTTGATCCTCAGGTTGCGGTCGGGATCCTAGAATCGGCCAGCCAAATATTTAAAGTCTTAGGATTTCAACCCCCAGATTTCACCTCGGTATTGTCTCGGATCCTATCCATCACGGATGGTGAGGTCAAAGAGGTAGAGAAGCAGATGCTCAGAGCTTGGATGCATCAATCAGTCTACTTCGACGTAAGACCCCACGTTCCTCCAGTGGACTGCGTTTCTGCCACGAAGTTCTCTGTAAACGAAAGGAAGGAGGTATTGGACATCCCTAAAGCTAAAATGTTTACTTGGACCTTGAACACACAGGCCAGGGTCATAAGGTATACCTAGCATCTGGACTAACCCAGATTCCCCAACCGTGCGGGTTGCCGTTCCCCGATTGCGCTTTCAGGAAGTACGCATGGCGGAAATGAGCTACATAGGCTAGGCAGCTTGGACATGGGGATGATTGCCATATAGGGCTCACCCCAGATAGACAGGGACTGGTTTACGGATACTACGGTACTTCGTGGCTCACAAGTATCCCTAGGAGGGGAAATGCACTTTAGTTTTTAATGGCTCATAGTGAGACATAAGTTAAACTTCTCAGCTCTTTCACTAGCATACCAGTCACTAAGCATAATAATCGTGAAGTGTAAAAACAACGAAACTTGTCTGTTATCATTAAAAAAAGAGAGCCACCTGTCTATGAACGTAACCCCTTTTTAATAATTAAAAGAAAGAAAAAAAAGAGCTGACCTCCATTTTTTTTTTCAGAATAAAACAGAGAAAGCAAAAAAGAAAATGCTCACGCATTGCCGCCGCGGGAGCCGAATTGGGTGTGTAGATTATTCCTGCTCGTAATCCATCTCATCATCGGGGCCAGTTTCTCCTGCCGCTTGTTTAACAGGGGCTGACGCTGCCGCTCTGCGCTTCCTGAAGTAAGCTTCTAGCTCTTCATCTAGCTCTTCAGAGGTCTTCTGCTTCTTCGGCCGAGCTTGGCTCGGGACGGCCTCACTGGCACCACCGCTCCGTTGACCACCTCGGCGTACTTGCCCTCAGCGACTTCGTCCTCGGCGTACACCTCGGAGGCGTTTTGGTCTTCAGACCAAGGCTTAGGGTCGTTGGCCCAGTAATCGCCCATGGCATCATCTATCTCCTGCTCAACCTCCTCTGCTGATTGCTTCTTAGCAGGAGGTTGGCCACGTCCAGTTCCTCCCGAAGCGGGAGCAGGGGCAGGACCACTACCAGCGCAGAGCAACCTTGTCCTTTCCTGGATCAGTCTTCCCATTCGGCGAGCGCGGGCACCTCTGTTGATCTTGGCGAAGCTAAAAGCCACCAAGCCAACTTCGTTGTTCCGGTCGCTCGCCTTGGCGATTTCAACGAACCCATCCACTGCGGTTTGCAGGTTCTCCTGACCATCCGCAATTCCTCCAACTTTGGAACGGTCGATGTGGAAGAAATTGGTGCTTTGCGGGTCGTTGATGTTATATGTGTCGACGAACTACCTCCACATCCTCGTTTCGAATAAGGGGGAGGGGGGCGGGGGGGGCCGTGAGGCGCGAGGCGAGGTCGCTTCTCCAGTGAAGTCTGGGCAGCTTCGGGCCCAATCTCCGACAGGTTACGCTTCTTGCCGTGATATTGGTGTCGATGGTGCTGCTGCTGCTTCTGCTTCTGCTGCGGCTGCTGCGGCTGCTGTTGCTGCGGCTGCGGCTGGTTCTGCTGCGGCTGCTGCTTCGGCAGTTGGGCCTCATGCCCTTGCTTCCTCTGCTGCTGCTGCTCCTTCTGCTTCTTCTTCTGCTTCTTCTTTTGCGCCATGTACTTCTTACCAGCCTCGTAGAGTTCCTCGAGGTTGGCTTCGTAGCCGACGGTGGAGGTGGAGGCAGACATGATGATGGTGATGACGACGACGATGATGTTTGTGGGGGATGACCCCCAAGACACACACGGGCACTGTGCACAATGGTCTGTATTGTGCTATATGCTTGTGTGTGTATGTGAGAGAGAGAGAGAGAGAGAGAGAGAGAGAGATAATGATGAAACCCAAAAAGGGACTAAATACTAAGGCCTGCTGAGTCATCTACTGACGTAACAATGTTATTGTTGTTGCTGTTGCTGATGCTGATGTTGCTGGTAATGGTGATCAAAAAGGGAAAAAATAACATAAGTGATGGTTGCATGACAAGGACAGGAAGTAACTATGTACCCCGCACATAAATAGGTTGCTACAGAGGCCTGTAAGTGCAACTCTGCCAATTGAGCAAAACTATTCCTAAAATAGGAAAAGCGTAAAAATTATTTATTAGTTGTGTACATATTAGCAACAAGTTAACAATATAAAGTAATATTATAAAAATAAATAAAAAAATAAATAAAATATTAAATTTTATTTTTTATTTTATTTATATAAAATATTATATATTTTTTAATAATAATAATAATAATAATAATAATAATAATAATAATAATAATAATAATAATAATAATAATAATAATAATAATAATAATAATAATAATAATATATATTAAATTATTTAAATAAAATTAATATAATTATTATATATTAAAAAATATATAATATTTTATAAATAAAATAAAAAGTAATATTTAATATTAAATTAAAAATAAAAAAAAACTTTTTATTAATAATTATATAAAGCTTAATATAAAATATAGCACTATAAAATAATATTATAAATATGTAAAAAAATAAAAAAATATAACATTAAATATATAATTGCACTATATATTAAATGTTGCTTTTTTTTATTTTATTTATTAATGTTAATATTAATTTTTATTTTATTTATATAAAGTGCTATATATTTTTTAATATATAATAATTATATTAAAGCTGTAAAAAATTAAAAATTAATGTTTTTAATTTATAACACTTAATTATTATACTGTTTATTTAAAATAAAAACATAAAAAATTTAAAAAATAAAGAATATATTAATTTAAACTAAAATATTAACTTGTTATAATATAAAAAAAAAATTATAAATTTATTATTATAATAACAACTATTTAATTAAAAGATTAACCTTTAATACGGCTTACATTTACTATATATAAAGGCTTTTACTTCTTTATAATATTAAAAAAAACAAGCATTTATTTTTATTTTTTACTACTTTTATAATATACACTAGTTATACTTAGCTTAATTTTTTGCGTAATATTTATAATATATTATAAATTATATATATAATTATAATTTTTAATTTTTTTAATTTTTATATTAATATATAATATAATTATATATTTAATATTATTATAAATAATAATTAAAAACTGTATAATTTTAATTATTTTATATAATTTTAATTATTTTAAAAAATTATAAAAAAGTTAATAACGCTTTTAACTTTTTAATTAAATAGTTTTTTTATTAAAAACATTTAAATATATTAATTTTTAACTTTTTTATTTTTTATTATTATGTTTTTTTTATTATATATATATATATATATTTAAAAAATATTTATATTTTTTTTAAATATATTAAAGTTTATTTTAAAATAATTTAATTATATTAAATATTTATTAAATTAAATTAATAATAAATATATTAATAATTTTTAACTTTTTTATATATATTTTAATAATATAACTTAATAAAAACCCCGTTTAATAAATATAAAAACTAAGTTTTTTTAATATTAATTAATATAAATAAAATAAAATAAAACGCTTTTTTAAATATATATAAAGTTTTTTAAATTTTATAATATATTATTATTAAAATAAAAAACGTTTAAATTAAATTATTAAAAATAATATAAAAAATAAATTAAAAATAAATAATTTTAATTAAAACTTTATAAACGTAATTAATAATAAAAAAAATAATAAAAATAAATTAAATGCTTTTTAATAATTTAAAAACATAAAAAATAAAATATTATAAAAATTTTATAATTAATAAATATATTTTTAAATTAATTTAATTAAATTAAAATTATATTAATAAATTAAATTTTAAATTATAAATAATAAAATATATTTTTAACGTTAATTTAAAAAATAAAAATGCCTTTTTTATTTTAAACTTAATTTATTAAAAATTAATATATTTAATTAACTGCTGTTTTTTAATTACTTTTTCACGCATTTTATTACATTACATAAATAAATAACTGCAAGCATAGCTCGTATAAATATATGCAGATTTCCTTAATACCTGTTTCATAGTTGGTTAAAAGTAGCCCTTGCTAAGTGATTTTAATAGGTCACATAAGTTGCAGAAATGCCATATTGCGGGAAAGAGCCTTTTTTTCTAACTCATACACACCTAAGCATGCAGCTTTCTTCCATGGAGGAAGATTGAATAATTTACAGCTAGCAATTATTTTAGCATGATATTAACGGATTCCTGCTCGCTCCTAAAACGTCCACACATTCAATAGGTATTGCTGATAGGCTTTCCAGGCTTTTCTTAATAGAAGAGGACGCTTCGTATTACAGGAAAGCTTTCCCACTATGCAATCTACAAGCCTTCACACAGCATTTAGTAGCTTTCTATGCTTTCCCGTAGTCTTCTGCAGCTACCATCTCTAGCTATTCGCGTACAGGCGCGTCATATGCCCCTTTCCCGGCCCTAAAAACAGCTTTAAGGAATAGACATCTTGTAAAGCCGTTTCCCATTGCTCCGCTCCTTCGTTTTGCGGTAGGGGAAAAAGAGCAATTATTATGTTAAAGACGAAAGGTAGAGAACTCGAGAAAATATCGAGACTTCTAATCCTCACTGGGCTTGGACTTCCAGATCTTGTGCCTTCAGCGCGAGCATCAGCCCGGCTCATGTCGTACGACGACTGCAAAAATGCCACATTGGCAACCTCTCCTGGCGAGTGTTCAACGGCTGTAGGCCTACACCGACCTTGTAGAATAGCACAAGCATATACATCTGTGGCGCAGGAAAAGGCCATGTCATAACCGATGCCGGGGTAGTCGTGTAAGCAAGGATCGGGGCGCGCCGAGTGTCTTGTCGACCTTTTAAGACGTTTTCTGCTAATAATAGATGCCTTCTCGCCCTCCATTTACAAACGCAAGCGGCACCCCATTCGCTAGCAGTTTGCTAAATCATTGTTGTTGTCGTGTTTTCAAATGTGAGCAACTAGGGCGCTATTTAGACGGCTCCTATTTGGTACTCGGTCTTTTTTATGTGCACGAGCGTAGCTCATATCTCGTCTGGATCCATTCTTTTTTTTCAGTGCCAGGTTTAGCTCTCTGCAAGAGCGTCGGCTTCGAAGACGGACTCTTTCGAATTCGGTTGTGCGAATGCGCTCGACTTAGCTTCGATCGCATAGGCTTCGAAGACGACACGGCGCCAGACACTGCGTCGTGTGAAGTTTTGCTCGAGAGCGAAGAATCTGGGGGCATTCCCATTAGGGGCTGCTCTGCATCCGAGGAAGAAGGCGTAACGGAAGACGGGGGTAGGATGCTATCGGAAGATTGGGTTGTGAGCGTCGCGGCGTCGATATGCGCAGATGGCTCGGTGTCAGGAGCTTGAACGGCTTTCTCGTTAGTGTGGTTCCGGTCGGCCGACTCGAGAGCCATCGCTTGCATTGAATCTTTATCTACATCGTTAAGGAAAGAAAAGAGAAATCGAAGCAGAGAATCCAGAGATCTTGTCCTGAAGTACTGTACACCGAGACCCCAAGCATCTTCAGACAGCATACTGCTACCAGCTGTCAGAAATGCGGCCATGTCGTCAAATGACTGAGACATCTCTTTGAGGCGTTGTTGCTTCCGTTCGCTCAAGCCGCGGTGAAATTCGTCAGCCGAGCTAGCTGAGGTTGATATTTCCCAAACATCATGGTGGAACGCCTCGAAGTCCTGAAGGGGAGCCTCGTAAGTGTTGTGTCGGTGATGAAGTTCACCAAAGAGATCTTCGCATCGCAGTCCGAATTTCCATGCTGGCCATCGCCATTGCGGCTCCTGGAGAAAGTCTACTTCAGGGATTCTTGCTCCCATGCTTTCGTCTGACCGGCACGGTTGAGATTGGAGAGAACAGGTTAATCGCGGTGGATTGTCAACATCCGACTTGGGTCCGTTAGCGCGATCCTGTGTAGTTGCATAGCCTGGCGTGAAAATAGTCGTTCTCTTAAACGCATAACCCCCGGGTCGCAATGACTTCAGTTTCGGATTCTCTCAAGCGCGGCGACGATTGGACAGCGGCATCTCCACAGCCAGGACCACCGACCCCCTGCACCGAAAATGACAGCAAAAGCAGAACAAGGGGGCTTATTCCCAACTATAAAGAGAGACGTGTTGTAGACGTACACAACAAGTCGGGAGAGCCCACTGCGAAGAAGAAAGACAAAAAAGACTGCGTTCATTATCCCTACCATTCTTTCGATCCCCATCATGTCGAAACGTGACGACTCCGGTCCGCAGGATGATGCGCTGGAACCGACAAACCCGTTTTCAGAGGGTGACATTGAGCAGCGCTTATACAGGGATTTGGGCATGCAACCCCCACCCTACCATAGTCAATCGGCAAGCAGCGAAAAAACGAACTCGTTTCCAGAAGGCTACGTCGAGAATCGTGTGAACGAAGACACGAACCAAAAACGATTCCTTGTTTCTGATCTCGAAATCAGACACCTCGATGCCAGACTACTCATTCAACCCAGCGATCTCTCGCAGTTCAAGAATCGGAATGGCCAGTGGGAACGCCTCTGCCGGCGTACGTCCTTTCGGGACCCCCCTGGGATGTACATCGAATGTCTCACAGTTACTCAGAACAAAGAAGATGTCAGCTGCTTAATCACCGAACCATTGACTTGTGAGCTTTTCTACGACGTCTACACAGACTTTGTCGCTGTAGTGAATAGATCCTTGGCGCCGTTTTACATGAGAAGGCCGGCCACAACAGGCGAGGACGGAGAACCATATGCGGAGATCCAGCCGTTTGCATGTCTCCAGGCAGGCCCCGGAGCTTGGACGTTCTGCTTGCAGAACGATGTCGTCGCCTTCCAGATGATGGTATTTCCACGCACCTTTTCGCTTGCGCTGCTTCGCCCCTACCATATTCCCAGCTTGTCGGGATCCAAGAGGCGCCGATCGGAAGAGCAACAGGCCTCGATTGCTCCCACCGAAAAAGAACCAGTGGTTGTGAAGCCCCTCGGCGCGCTCACCGAAATGACAGATGGGGAGTCGGTCCGCATCGCGACTGCCGGTACGGAGGAGTACCGTGTCCTGCGCATGCGGCGGTCAGGTGCCACAAGATCTGCCGAAGTGTTCCAAGCAAAAGTCTCATCGTATCCGGACAAGATCGTTGTGGTCAAAGTCTTTAAGAAAGACTCCGGATCCATCGTTGCCCGGTGCAGCAGCTGGTCAGGGGAATTTAGCATTCACCGCAAGTTGCGTTCTGTAAGTTCTTACCTCCCGCAGCCCGAGCAATAGTCTAATCGAGTCAGGATGTTATCGCAGAGCTCCTAGGCGGGGATGCACGGTTAAACGCGCTTTTCATCCAGTGGATCGATGCTTGCGATCTTGGACATAAAAATTGGCGCCACGTCGAGAATGATCGATTTCGCGGCGATCGTACAGACGCAATCCGCGTCTTAAGCGATATGGCACGAGCCCTGCAGTACCTCCGTAATGAGGGCGTCCTCCACAACGATATCAAACCTTCCAATATTTTGTACGGCAGAGATTCGGGGGCGATCCTTATTGATTTTGGTCTCGCAACCTCCCTGGATGGGCCCGCTCGCGTCGGCGGTACGCCTTGGTACGTAGCGCCGGAGTACCTGTACAGCGGCGAGCGCAAAGCGGCGGCAGAGATTTGGGCACTTGGCGTAGTGATGATTTTTCTGCTCGGGAAGGTGCCTTTACCTGACCTTGGCTGGCAGGTGCAATCCTGGATCATCAAAGACATGAGAGGATCCTCTGCTGTTCAGAATCGGGCAACCCAGCGTATGGAAGAGTGGTTGCAAGTCGTCAGGGACGCCACTACAAGCCTAGCTACCGTTGACACCCTACACAGCATTGTGTTGCGCATGTTGGAGGTGCGATCCCACCGACGTATTCCTATTAGCGACCTCGTAAAAGCCGTTGCATGCTTTAGAGCAGAAACACCAGCTCTCGAATGAGCATCCACTATTTTCGGGCATTTTAAAACATGTAGTTGCGATTTTTTCTTCGTATTGATTACATGTTAGCTCTTGAGCTGCATTGGTTTTTGCCTTGCACATCTCTCTTCCTATCTACGCGCTATATTGAAAACATTTGCGGGGGGAAAAAAGAGCGTTCCGATATACGGAAGTGTGACAGTGTCTGATGAAACCTAGAGATGTGGCGTTCTCTGCCAAACCCAACCAACCCAGCAAGCTAACATTACCTAGAGAGTCAATGACTACAAAGCTCCTGCCCCCTTTCCGCGATTAGATCTAGAAATTCAAGCCTTTCGTCCTAAAAGTACTAAAAGTACTGTGTTTGGAAATTGCATCTTTTTAGGCGTAGTTTCCTACTCCGGACCCCAGGGGGTGGCCGGAGCGGCCAGCCCGACAGCATCCGCATTTGCTCTTCGACCACGCTTGACGAGTCGCCACGATCGGGTGAGTTGAGGACAGGAAATGTAGAAGCCAGCTCACTAAACAGCGGTTGCACCTGCACTTCACCCCTGCCAGACAAATCGCTGCAGCCAGGCAGGTTGAAAGTGGGAGATTTAGACGTTGGGGTTGACGATGCTGGCGTGTTGACCTCAGACGACGGGAGCAGGATGCTTGGGGGAGAGGTGGAGGACGATGTGGCAGCGTAACCTTTAGTGTTCTTGGGTTTGGTCTTGAAGTAGTCTGGCGTGAAGTAGTTTTGTGGTCGAACGTCGACATCCACTAACGGTAGCCAACCGGCATCCGATCGGTAGCAGAATATAGTGCCATTTCTCTCTAAAACGATGAGAGCCCGGGCTTGGCACTCGCGGCATAGCTCATCGGCTTTCTTCATTATGCCGAACTTGCGACCAACAAATTTCGTTTTTTTCGATCGCCCCGTCATGGTGAAAGGCGCTGTAACGACTAAGAACTATGGACAAGAAGCAAAACAAAAGAAAAGCATTTAAAGTAAAACCGCAATACGACAATGGAATAAACGAGAGCAGCAACTCATTTTTAGGGCCCGCTTGCATGACGTGCACAATAAATAAGTCAAACGATCCGCTCGCCTGTTTATTAAGGCCACATGGCAGAGCTATTTAAGAGACAAAAAAAAGTGCGTTAAGGTTGTGTATAAACAAGTAAAAAGTTAAAATTAAAAAAATAAATAATAAGTTTAACATATTTAAAAAAATTAATATTAAGCATTAATATTTATATTTTATATAATTAAAATATAAAAATATATATTAAAAAATAAAAGCTTTATATTTTTTATTAAAAAGGTTTATTTTTTTTATTTATTTTTTTTACTTTAATTAATTAAAAGTTTACGTTTTAATTAATTATAGCGCTGCGCCGACTTATATATTTTTTTAACCATTTTTAACTATTTTTAATTATAATTTTTTTAATAAAAAGCGTTAATTAACATTAAGCTTGCCGGCATTTATTAATAAATAAAAAATAAAATTATTTATTTATATAAAAAGCTTAAAAACTTTTTATAAAAATAAAAAAAAAATTTATTATAATTATTTTACATTTTATATTAAATATTTTTATTTATAATTAAACTTTAAAAAATAATAAACTTTTTAAAATTTAATTAAATATTTAATAATTAATAATAAACTTAAAATATTATTAATATAATAAAAAATATTAAAAATTTTTAACTTAATTAAACATTATTTTTATTTAATATAATTAATAATTACTAATAGTTACATAATAAAAATAAAAAGTAATTATGTATTTTATATATAAATAAATTGCGCTTTTTTGCATAACTTTAATTAAATAATTTCTTTAAACATAAATATATAATTAAAGGTTAAAATATAAGTTATATAATATTAATAAGTTTTATAATTATTTAATTTATTATTTTTTTAAGTTATAATAAATATAATAATAATGTTAATATTATTATTATTATATTTTATACCGTTATATTTTTAAATAAAAATATAAAGTATTAATAAAAAGTTATAATTTATATTGCTATATATTTAACAACATTAATTAATAAATATAAAAAAGAAAAAACATAATAATAAATAAAAAAACTATTTAATTAAAAAGTTAAAAGCGTTATTAACCTTTTTATAATTTTTATATAAAATAATTAAAGTTATAAAGATTTTAATTATCATTTATAATATAATTAATAAATATAAAAAATAAAAAGTAATAAATTATATTTATTAAGCTTATAATAAATAATAATAATAAAATATATATATTAAATAAACTATTTAATAATTAAGTTAATAAACTTAAAATTTTTATAAATAAATATAATAAATAAAAAATTAAGCTTAATATATTATTATTAAAATTTAATAATAAATTAAAATAATTAAAATATATTTTAATAAAATATTAATTAAAAAAATAAACATTAAGTTAAAAATGTAAAAAATACGCTTTAATTTTTTAATTAAAATTGTTTTTTAAAAAATTAAATAAAAGAAATAATTTACTTTAAAAACAATATTAATTTAAAAATAAAAATAAAAATAAAAAATAAAAATTATTTTAAACTTTTAAACTTTTAAAATAAAGTAAAATTTATAATAAAAACTTAAATGTTTAAAGTTATAATTAAAATAATATAAAAGCTTTTTATAATCGTTTTTAATATTAAACATTATTAAAAAAGTCGTGGAAATGTTTAATAATATAATATAGCTTTAAATATTATTAAATAATTTATATAAATATATAATAATATAATAAAATGTTATATAATTTATAAATTATAAAAAGTATTAAGTAAAAATATAGTAAAAAAAGTTAATTTTTATAAATTTAATAAAAAATTAAAAATTAAAGTATTTATAGTTATAACGGTTATATAATTAAAAATAACGCAATATAAAATGTAAATACATGTATATATATATAAAATACCATAAACCCACACCTTATAAACACCCCCACTTTATAAGCACGTAAAATAAATTAAAACACTTTTAAACTTATTATTTTAAAAAGCTTATAACTTAGTTATTTTTAAAGCTATAAAAGTAAAATTAAAATGTTTTAATATTTTAAAAGTTTTGTTTTTTATTAATAATTTTTAATTTTTAAAAAGTTAATTTTAATATTATATAATAAATGTATAAAATTAAAGTATATTAAAAATATATATTATTTTTTAAAATATAGTTTTTTATAGGTTATAAATAAATAATTAAGTAAAACTTTATATATTTATAAAATTTAAACAATTTAATTTATAGTTTTATTTAAAAAATAATTTTTATAATTAATTTTACTATAATTATTTATAGTTAAAAACTTAATATATATTTTATAATTTTAAATTTTATATATTAAATAAAAATGTTAAAATTAAGCTTTTAACTTTAATAAATTATTTTATTTAAATATTATTTAAGTTTTAAAACCATTTATTTATATTAATTATATTAAAGCTTTAATATAAATATAAAGTTTTACCATATAAAACAGTTCCATTTATAGCCTTACTTAAAAAACTTTATTATATAAAATTTATAAAAAGCTTAATATTTACTTTATTAATTTATTAAAATTAATAAAAATAAACGGTTTTAAAATTTAAATTATATTTAATATAAATAATATATTAAAATTAAAAATTAAATTTTACGATTTTTATTTAATATATAAAATTAAAAATAAAAATATTTAAATTTTTATTTTTATTACTTAAATATAATATATATTAATAGTTGCATAATAAGGACAGGAAGTTACAATGTACCCCGCACATAAATAGGTTGCGCTTTTTTACGCAACTTCATTTAAATAATTTTTTTCTTAAACATAAATATATAACCGTTTTTTACACTTGTTATTATTTTTATTTTTTTTAATACGTACACTTATTAACATATATATATAAAACTTAATATAAAATTTATTTTATTTTATAATTAAAATAATATAATAAAATAAAAATTTATTTTATTTATATATAATATATTTAAATGTTAATTTTAAATATTTATATTTTTATATACTTTATAGTAAAATTAAACTATAATTAAAATATAGTAAAATTATTAATTTTATATTAAAGATTAATATAAAAATTAAAATATTTAATATATTTAATTTTATTATTATAACTTTAAAAATGGCTAAGTTATAAAGTTTTAAAAATAATGAGTTTAAGGGTATTTTAGCTTATTTTGCGTGTTTATAAAGTGGGGGTGTTTGCGAGGTGTGGGTTTATGGTAAAAAAAAAATATAATAATAAATAAAAAAGTAAAAACTGGTATATTTAAGTGTTTTTTATAAAAAACTATTTAATTAAAAATTATATTATATTATTAACTTTTTTATATTTTTTAAAATAATTAAAGCTATTAAAATAATTAAAGTTATAAAGGTTTTAATTATTATTTATAATATAATTAATAAAAAAAAACTGCTATTTTTTTATTAAAACCGTTTTAATAATAAAGTTTAATATTTATTTATAAAGGTTTATAAAAATCGGTTTTTATATTTTAAATTTTTAACTTATTTTAAAACATGTTATATATAATTTTTTTTATTATATTATAAATTTTTTTAAAAAAAAACATTAATAACTATTTTTATATAACGGTTTATTTAACTTATTTTTATTAATTTTATTAATATATAAAACTTTTAAATTTTTAAAACTTAAAAATAAAAACGCGTTAAAAAATATAAGTTTAAAAACATTATTAAATAGCTTAATAAATATTAAAATTATAATATTAAAGCGTAAATAAAGCCGACTTTTTATAAAAATTTATTATATTATTAAAAAAGTTATATTTTTACCTTATTTTTAAAAGGTTATATTATAATTAACTTATTTATTAATATTATTTATATATATAAACTTTATAAACTCGTTTTTAAATATATAAACATTTAACTTTTTTAATTTTATAAATAAAGCATTTTAATTATTATTATTAAATTTTATAGTTTTAAATATTATTATTAAAAAATATTAACTTTTAAAAATTTTAATTATATTATAAATAATAATTAAAAGTTTTATAGCCTTAATTATTTTAAAAAATTATAAAAAGGTTAATAACGCTTTTAACTTTTTAATTAAATAGTTTTTAACTTTTTTATTTATTATTTTGTTATTTCTTTTTATTATGTACTTATATACACCTACTTATAATATTTAATAACTTTTATTATTATTTTTAAATATATATTGCTTTTTAATATTATAATAATTAAAAAAGGCTGTTTATATAAAAAAAAATAAAATGAAAAAAAAAAAAAACTTAACTTTAATGTTTTATTTTTTTAATTTAATTGCGTAAAGTAAAATATAATGCTATAAACTATTTATATATAATTTTTAAAATAATTTAAATATTTTAACTTTACTTTTTTTACACTTTAAATAATTGTAAAAAATTAAAAATTTCCGCTTTATTTTTTTTAACTTTTTTAAATGTTAATAATCGAAATAATTATTTATTATAATTATTTAATAATAAAAAAATATCTTTTTTATATAACTATTTTTTATTTTTAATATAATAAAGGTATTATGTTTTATTTATAAAAAAATAAGTTATATATAAAAAAAGTTTTTTTTTAAAGTAATTAAATTAATAATATTTATTAAAAGCGCTTTTATTTTATTATTTTTTAAGCTATAATAATTATAAGCTTAATATTTTTAATACGCAGTTAAAAAAGCCTTTTATTACTTAAATTAAAAAGTTAATTTATAAAATTTTTAATTAATTTTATACATTTTAAAATATAAAAAGCAATAATTAAAATAATATATATATATATATATATATATATTATTTTTATATTTTTATTAAATTATTTTTTAATATTTTAAGTTAATTAATTAAAAAAATAATATTTTTAATATTTATTTTTAATATTTTTTATATAATTTATTTATATATTTATAATTTATTAATTAAAGTTATAATTTTTTTATTATTATTACGGCTTTAAATTTTATATTAATTTACTTTTAACTTTATTTATTAAAGTTTAAGTTTTTAATAATAAAATTAAATAACATTTTTTTAAACTTTATTTAGCGTTATATTATTATTTATATAAAGATTATTTATTAAATTTATATGTAATTAAAATTAAATTAAACTATTTTTTAACGGTTTATTTAAAACTACGTTTTAAATATTAAATTAAATTTTTTATTAATATATGCTTTATTAAAAATAGCTTATTTTAAATTATGCTTTAAAGCTTAATTATAAATAATATTAAACGCTTTTTTTATTAAATAGTTTTTATTATAAAAATTTTATACTATTTACGTAATTTACGGCCATTTTTTAAAATGTTTTAAATATAATAAACTTTTTATTTTTAACATTTAACAACTATTATTTTATATTATTTTAAAGTTAAAAATATTAAAAAAGCCGGTTAAAAAACATTATTTTTAAACCGGTAAAATATAAAAACTTTAAACATGGATTTTTTTTATTAAAAAAAGTATATTTAATAAAATTAACATTTTTAACCTGAAATATTTATAAAGTAATAATTAAATTAATTGCTTTAAATGCGTTATTATATAACGTTAAATTAATAATTATAATAATAAAATATAAAATAAGTTTTTATAATATAATAAAAAAAATTGTTTTTAAAAATATTAAAGTATTTAATGTTAAAAAAACAAGAAATTAAAATATTTACGGTTTAAGCTTATTATTTATGCTTTTATAATATATAAACTTAATTATTATTTTTAAAACATTTTTTTATAATATAAAATTTTAAAACGTTTTTAACTTAACGTTTTTTTTTTAAAAAAAAACAGCTTTTTTAAAAGTTTAAAATGTTTATTTTTTAATTTATTTTTTATATAGTTTTTTATTTATAAAGTTTTTTTAAATCCCGTTTTTAAGCTTATTTTTTTATTAATAATTTTTATAAATTACGCTTTAATATATATATATAAAAAATAACATTTTATAAGTTATAAAAGTTTAATTATTAAACTATTAAAAAATAAAAATAAAAACTATTTAAAAAAAAGTTAATATATTATTTTTTAAATTAATAAAAAAAAAGAAAAACGTGAAAATAATAATAAAAAAATTAAAATTTTAATAAATAAATTTAATTTTAAATTAATTATAAAAAAGCATTATTATAATATAAAACATTATTTTATAAATTAAAAAAAAATTTAATTACTTTAATAATTTTTTATAAAATTAAAACTATAAAAAATAATATTAATAAAAATAGTTTTTTATATAAATTAAAAAATTTTAAACTTTTAAAAGCGTTTTTTATAATAAAATTACTTATAAAATAATAGTTTTATTAAATAAAATTAAATATTAAAATAAATATTATTATAAGTTAAAAATATAAAAAATGCACGTATTGCATATATTATAAAAATTATGTATATATAAATAAATAAAAATTGTAAAGCGCAACTTATTATTTCGAAACAAGTGTACTTAGCTACCTGCGTGGGTTATGTAACTATCGAAACGCGTCTAACCTGCGCAACTGTTTAGGACTCTAAAAAAAAACAATCGTCTTTACGTTTCGCGCTCTGGGAAGTATTTTGCAAATTCACTACCACTGTCCATTACCATTGACTCTGTTTTTCTTTTTCTTTTTTTTCCCTTTTTTTCCCTTTTTCTTTTTTTCCTTTCTCTATTACACAAATTTTCAAGATGACTGGAAGACGCACTGCCGCGGGCCGCAAGCGCAAGGCCGAAGCTACGGTGGCCAGTGATAAGAGATCACGTAACGAGGGTGACGATCCTTTTGTCGCTGATGACCAGGTGGGTGATGATGAGCCTATCCGAGGGCGTACCACGCGCGGGGAATCGTCTGCAGATGGAGGGTCCTCGGATAGGTCATCAAATGATTCCCTCATTGAGGACGACCGACAAGCTCTCCAATGCCAGCTCGCCCGTCCACTTTAAGAACAGAAAACCACGTGGGAATGGGAAAAGAGTAAGTGCTCTCTTCCCTTTTGCTTATGACTAAATTACTAACCGTTTTTTATCACAGTCCTACGAGGAGAAGGTGGACTTGATAGTCGCGGGGGTTAGAGATCTCGGCACGGATAACTTCGGCTCGAGGGCGGCTGACGCGCTGGCCGACCTCCCCGGTCAGCTGAAGCAGATGAATCAACGAGCTGAGGCTAGCAGAGCCGCCGCCGCGGTCAGCCTCAAGGAGTACCTCGTCGGAGTTCGCCAGGTTCCGTATGGCAGCTCTTGGACGCAGGCTGACGAGGAAGCTTTTTCCTCACGCTTAAAGAAGGATAAGGGGTACCGGTACATCCAAGAGCTGGGGCTTCCAGATAAGAACCCGCAGTTCATTATCATGTGGAAGAAGATGTACAAGGTGCTGAAGGTTGCGCCCACCGACATTGTCGGGCCAACCAAGCACCTTGTGTACGATGCTAAGACTGTCGATATCGGCGGCGGGCTAATAATACCAGATCCCAACTGGACGGCCACATTTTGTGCCAAACTCTTAGATATAGCGATCGGTGGCCCTTGTGGCCAGGATATACGGCTCCTAGCATTTTTCATGCGCTACGCTGTGGCCTGTCACCTCAACGACCGCCGCCCGTTCCTCACGCTCGGTGTCGACTGGGACAAATTCCTCGAGCTGGTGGCAGAGAAGCTCGAGAGGCAGAGGAACCCTAAGGTTTCGATCGCCCAAGCGCACAAGGAGATTCGCAATATCATGCGATCAAGCGATAGACCACTGCCTTGGTACACCTCGGCGATGCGAAACCTCGAGAAGCTCGCTTACAAGCCCAAGACAAACCCTCTGTTCAGCTCTAGAGAGCCTACCGTCTACAAAATAAAGACGGATGATTTGACTAATGTCGAAAGAGCATTTGACGGGTGTAAGGCTAACGATAGACAGATGTTTCTGCCCGTCAACATAGCAATGACTAGTGAGTTTTCCCTCCTCCATATTCCTCTTTCGTCTGGTTAACCACTCTCATAGTGTCTACGCATCTGAAGACCGATTGGCCCGAGGACGCCGGTGACCTCAAGGCCTTGCGTTCCGCGCTGTACAAGCGGGACGCGAGGATGATGGTATTGCGTCGTCGTGAGCCCGCCATCAGACCGCAAGTTCAACGGGAGCCAGCCGTTATTCGTGTCAGAGATAACGAGCCGAGAGCATTGGCGGCGCCCCTGGTCGATGCGGACGATGGCGATGATGATGATATTGGCGATGACGACGATATCATCATGAATGACGATGAGGGTGAGTTAGGCCCTATAGGGGATCTCTCATTAGGTGATGAGCCCGTGGATGATCCCATGGAGGTCGAGGACCAGCTCCCGCCACTTCCTCCAGAACTTGGGGACATAAAATGCCAACGAGGTAAAAGGACGAGCGCACCCTTAACTACGAGATATGTAGAACCGCGTCGCGCAACCATGCCGATACCTGATTGGGATGGGAACTATAGATTACTATAAAGGCACTGTCGCAAGATGCGTTGTTTAATACCACTGACTTTTTCCTGCCAACGACTTTTTCCTGCAGTATAAATGTGGTATTCCTAACTTTTTCCTGCAATATAAACGTGGTATTTTTAACTTTTTTCTGTTACTGACTTTTTACTGCTACTTTAATATAACCACTTTGAGATTTTCTTATTAATGACATTTTACTGCCACTTTATTATAGCGACTATAACTTTTTACTGCTACTTTATTATAGCTACTTTAAGATTTTTTTAATAACTTTTTTCTGTTATATTACTATAGCTGTTGTAAGTTTTTCTTGCAAGTGACTTTTTCCTGCTATATTATTATGGCAGCCTTAAGTTTTTCTTGTAAGTAACATTTTATTGCTAGTTTAATATTATTACTTTAAGGTTTTCCTGCACGTGACTTTTTACTACTATATTATTATAGTTTATTATGAGATTTTTTTGTAAGTACAGCCGCTTTAAGTTTTTTACAAATGACTTTTTCCTGCCATTTTAACATGGCCGCCTTAAGATTTTTCTATTAATAACTTTTTACTATTAATCGTTCACGGGATGGCACGAGGTGGTGTAAACGCATGTATTAGGTGTTTAAGGCTTAAACGTGCGGCAGCACGGCGCCGCAATGGGCCGGCGTAGCCACGGCTAAGACTCGGTAGCAGCCCATGCTGTTATGGGGACTATGTTACGTCCCAGTCAGGGGATTAGCTAAAGAGTAACTATATAATACGGAATTAGGATTTAATGACCCCTCGGTCATTGGGATAATCTTTTAGTCTCGTGGTATAACAGCGTTGCTTAATACACTGTTGTAATAAACTATAGTCTTTTTATCGCCGACATTTAGTCGGCAAGACACTTAGTTTTTCATCCATTCCCATAGCAATGTAATCATTCAGTTTACCGGCGATACATCGCTAACTTGAATAGTTGGCGATGGTTTCATTTTTCATTCATTTTCAACTAAGTAGTATAAAGGTGTCGTTAATTAAGGACCATAGTTCTTAGTCCTTCACAGCCTTATACAGTTTAATACTCATGTTTAACGCTGTTCATTTTTCTTTTATTTTAAAGGGACTGGTTATATTACATTAAGATGACTCAGCCGGCCCTAGTTCAGTATCCATTATCTCTCTTTTACACACATACGCGCATAGCGGACAGCACAATATACCATCGTGCCTAGTGCCCTATGTGTGTTATAAAGGATTATCCCCCACATTATAGCCTTAAATCCTTTATCACTTAATATGAGTTAGCATCTTAGTCTTCACTTGGTACTAGGTAGATAATGCTTACCAAGGCTCTTCGACTATCTCATACTTCGGGACCGCCCCTGGCAAAGTGGACATTCAGTCGTCGTCGTGGAGCTCCCGCGTGATTTGCTCCCCCGACTTCCTCGGTCCCCGGGCAGGCTGGCCCGTGGCAGTAGTAGAAGCAGCACCCCACATCATGTGGTTTGTGCATACTGCCTTTTTTTAAGTCCCCTCAAGGGCATCCTTCAGCTAGCTTTCCCTCTCTCATTCATACTGTCAGGGGTTAGGAAGGAACAAAGAAGAGATACTTGTATATAGGTAACAGTGACATCCATAGTTGTAGTCAGTTCCTCGCACAACAACGTATTGATTACCTAAGCACTTGTACCTAGTACTTGCTTGGTCCCTCGTGACACATACATTCGCTCGATAGCTAAAGACTGGGAATAGACCTCTATTCCACCGTTTATGCTCTCGTGAGCTCATTGTACGTGATGAGGACCAGATCCTCAGTGGTCGTTCAGTCGTCGTGGAGCTCCCGCATAATTTGTTCCCGCGACTTCCCCGGTACCCGGGTTGGCCCGTAGCAGTAGCATAAGCAGCAACGCTGTCGAGAGCAGTGAAAGTGAATTCAATACTACCATTCGCTTCTGTAACAATGGTGGTGGCACCAATAGTGTTGAGATGGATGCCTGGCTAAACTCGCTGCCATTCGCTGCCTGGATATATTTGCCGAAGAGGTCGCAGGCTCCTTGGACAAAAGCTTCAGGAGAGCGATACTATCGGCATCTCCTAAAATCTGCGGTTGCTAGGAACCCGTAGTGGTGGTAGAAGCACCAATGTCGTCGAGAGCAGTGACAGTGAATTCAATACTACCAGTTGCTTTCGTGACAGTGGTGGCAGCAATAGTGTTAAAATGAATGCCTACCTGGCCAAACTCGCCGCCATTCGCTGCCTAGCTATATTTTCCGAAGAGGTCGCAGGCTTCTTTAATATAATCTTTAGTTATAGAACCCTTTAAGTGGTACTATCGGCATTTCTCGGGATTTGCGGTTGCTGCTAAGAACCTATAATTGTAGTTATTGTTGGTATTAGTCTGTGTCGTAAGCCACCTTTGAGGGTATATTGCCCATTGTTTAGCCGTGCTATAAAGATGTTAGTATTTAACGTATAAGAATAAGATTAAAAAGAAACTTCTATCTAACGTACTTACGTTATAATAAAAGGCTACAGCGCGTTTATGTATAACTTTAACATGTTCTAAGCTTATTTAGCATAGTTAATTAACGAAGGTTTTAATTGTAAAAAGTAGGAAAAGAAATGAAAAAAGCAAAGAAAAGAAAATAAATTTTATCACTTAAATACCAAGTACCAATAATGTCAGTATATAGGTACTTAAGCACTTAATAACCAATAAAATAAAAAAGGCGCAGGTCATTGTTAAGATCATTATAGTTGCTAAATTAAAAAATAGAAAAATGTATTTATTACATGGTATTTGCTTTAACTGTTCCTTTTTATTACTATAATTTTAATAACCTTATTTATATGCATATCTCAGTAGTCATTCAGTCGTTGTCGTTAAGCTTTTTGCATGATTTGGTCCCTGGGCAGGTTAACCCGTAGTAAAAGCAACACCTAATATTGTACCATTAACAACACAACATAAGATACGTCCAATCAAAAAGCGTTGCATATCTAAATAAAGTAAGTCACTGTGTAACTAGAATCTATATACTACATGTTTTAAAGTGGGGCGCCAGGGCAGGCCGCAGGTGCAGGCCACGTGGGGGAGGAGCCGCATACTGCAAATCCAGCCATGTGAATCTGATTTCTGTGTACCTAGGTACTTAAATGGCTATTCCAGGTACTAGAGATGTAGTTTTGTAGACGTGATTAAATGTGCTATGATATAATGTACCTAAGTACCTTGAGTAACCCCACGTTATAGAAATCCATGCTTGCACCCTACCATCCATTTCTTCTTTCCCAACTTATGTTATTTTTTTTTTCGATCACCATCACCAGCAACATCAGCACCGGCAACAGAAACATCATCGTCGTCGTCATCATCACCACATCATGTCTGCCTCCGCCTCTGCCGTCTACGAAGCCAGCCTCGAGGAACTCTACGAGGCTGGCAAGAAGTACATAGCGCAGAAGGAGAAGCAGAAGCAGAAGAGAAAGGAGAAGAAGCAGAAGAAGAAGCAGCAGCAGCAGCAGACGCAGCAAGGGCATGAGGCCCAACTGCCGAAGCAGCAGCAGCAGCAGCATTATCAACAACACGACAGGAAGCGTGACCTGTCGGAGATTGGGCCTGAAGCTGGTCAGCCTTCACTGGCCAAGCGACCTCGCCCCCTCCCCCTTATCCGAAATGATATAGAGCTCCTTAGTCGACCAAGACGCGTTATCGAGGCAGAAAATGTTAACGACCCGCAGAGCACTGATTTCTTCCACATCGATCGTTTTAAAGCTTGGGGAAGTGCGGATGGTCAAGAAAATCTGCAAAGCGCATTAGACGAGGTCGTTAAAATCGCTAAGGTAAGCGACCAGAATAACCAGAATCTGCAAACCGCGGTGGATGGGCTCGTTGAAATCGCCAAGGCCAGCGACCGGAACAACCAGAATCTGCAAACCGCGGTGGATGGGCTCGTTGAAATCGTTGAAATCGCCAAGGCAAGCAACTGGAACAACTTCACCAGGATGAACAGAGGTGCCCGCGCTCGCCGAATGGGAAGACTGATCCAGGAAAGGACGAGATTGCTCCTCGCTGGTAATAGGCCTGCCCCCGCTCCTCCCGCCGCCGAGGTGTACGCCGAGGACGAAGTCGTCGAGGACGAAGTCGCTGAGGGCGAGTACGTCGAGGACGAGTACGCCGAGGGCGAGTACGTCGAGGACGAGTACGCCGAGGGCGAGTACGTCGAGGAGGGCGACTACTCCGACAATTAGGACGCTATGGACTGTAAATCGATTGTTTTTTAGGATTCGGGCCATGTGTCGATACTGGGCTATCGTATGAAAGCCCTGGAATAATGAAACGTTTATTACATGCTTTTTCTGACAATATTTACTTGAATCTTTCTCGTGACATTGTAGTACGTGTATTTCTATAGCAACATTGAACTGGAAATAAAAGGGACCCCTTACCAACAGTTGTATAAGGCTGTAGGGGACTAAGGACAGCCTTTCATACTGTTTATATGAGGGGAAGGAATACGGTTAACAACTATAACTTTTCATCCGCACCTTCTTTATTTTACTTAACTACCTAGATACCTAGGTATATAGTATTTAAGTCTCTTATTAGATGCTTCGAGCTTTAGCCAAATTCCGTTGCGTGCTATTCTCGTTCCTCTTGCAACCAGAACCACCACCACTCCCACACACTCGGAATAGCAACATCTCACCATCTCACCATCACACACTCACAACAACATCATCACCATCATCACCATCATCACCATCACCATCATCACCATCATCACCATGGGCCTTCCTCGTATTAACCAGCTCTTCTTCGATGAGATCATCGAGGGGGTTTCGCAGAGGAAGGAACAGCAGACTCCTGTCAACCCTCGTGTGCGCCAAATGCGCTCAAAGAGAATCATGAAGGAGGCGGAAGAGTTCCACGCGGCGCTGGCCGCTGGGCGTAATCCCCCCTCTTCCTTTGCCCCAAGCCGTGCCCCCTTTGCCTACGGTAACCCAGCTCCCAGAGTACCCGCCCCGCCCCCCGCGGAGGCCGTCCTCAGTATTGGAGCACAGAATGACAAGCTGGCTTCTGAAGTTGCCGAGCTCGAGAAGCGCGCTGTAGATGAGAAAGCTCAGTTACAGATCAAGATGCGGAAGCTGGATGCCGACTTTCAGAAAAGCCGAGAGGCCAAGATTACGGAGTTCACCCATCGCTGCCAAGAGCTATCTGCAGAGTTGCAAGAAAAGGGGGCTCAGATCTCTGAGCTGGAACAGCGAAAAGAACGGCTGACTTCTGAATCAGTTGAGCTTCAACTGCAGATAAACCAGCTCACCTCTGAGTTATCTAAGCTTTCGGAAACCAAAAAACAGAGACTAAAGGAGCTGAACGATGTGATCCAGTCAAGCTACGAATCTTGGCAATCTACCAATGCATTGCACGACTTGATGATGGAGCAGGTAAAGGAGAAGCAAGAGGAGCTAGAGCAGCTTGAGAAGCAAATCGAGGAAAAGGGGCGTACGCTCGCACATGGAGCTTAGGATCTGCATAGTAAGATACCCACCTCTCATTATCAATCAATAACTAACATTATTTGCGTTGCTTTGATTTAGGGCCAAAAAGGAGAGAGGGTAATAGTGAGGAAATGAGCTTTTGCTTTTTCTGGAGGAGTTGAATTGCGTAAGGAATCGGGGGCAAAGGTTCATTGGGCTTGAGCCATCGGGACAGACCAGACGTTCTCGTTATCATCATGCGTTGATTTCTACATACCCAGTTCCTACGTGCAGAATAATCCCGAATTGAAGTTGTATACCGTCCCCAGCCCGTACGAATCCATTTATCATCTAGCTCTCTGATTATATTCCTTCCTGCCTGGGAGATCGGACTTAGCTAGTATTGCTTCAGCCTCGTCAAGACTGCCTTGTCCATCATCCGTGGCAGAGGTGATGGTGATAGTGAGGGGCGTAGTACTAGCGACGGTAGTCGTCATAGGAGCAGTGGTGGTGGTGATGGTAGTAGTAAGAGGTGCAAGACTAGAACAAAGGAGCTCTTCCTCCCTGGCCCGGCCCCTTGCCATTCTCGTCGATCTCAGGGTGCAGGCACGAGTGCTCATGGGGGCCATGTCAGAAGTCCCCCAGCGGATATCGACCGCGTTGGCATAGTTGAGGAGCCCAAAATTTCAGAACCTCACATCCTCCTCAATGCTCGTTAAGTCACCTACGATAGGCCCTCGTCCACGAGTAGGCAAGAGGGTGGCGGCAATGTCGCTTGAAAGCTTCCGGTTCGGTCTCCGCCCCTTGTCTTCGTCGTTGCTGCTGCTGCTCATTTTCCTTCTCCTCGTCCTTACCACCCTCGAAGGGTTTGCGGGGTACATGCCAGCACATACTTGTATGATAACAAACCTAAGTAATAGAGGGATGCCTCCCCTAAAAGATACCGCGCCCCCCGTGTCTTAAACAGTCTTGAATCTCGACTCAGATCTAAAGTTGCCAGCCAATGTCTCAGACAGCTCTTTGTATCAAACACTTGCAGAGATGGAAACGACAGGCTGGTAAGGACGCCAATGATCCGCAACAGAACAAAGAATCATGTCCGCATCACCCATTTCGATTCTATTACATGTCTTCTCGTGCATCGTCCATTGCAATAGCCATCTCATAGCACCCACATAATAATAATAACCCCCTCCTTCCTAGCGTCATGGCCAGCGATCGAACGAACGACACCTCAGTATCCCGCCTCATCGAACTCGCGAGTCCGCTCCATCCCAACCATATGCGAGATGACGAGATAGAATACTACCCGATGGACAGCGCGGAGGGAATCGAGGATGTCGAGCTCTACAACCAGGGAGGCTTCCACCCCGTCCATCTCGGGGACGTACTCGACGGGCGATTCGAGGTCGTGCACAAGCTGGGCCACGGCGGGTTTGGCACCGTCTGGCTGTGCCAGGACGTGAAAAGGCACGTATGGCGCGCCGTGAAGATCATGACGGCCGATCACTCGGCGAAGGGCAACGATGCTAGGATGATCGAGCATCTTACCTCGAGCGCCTCGTCGAGGCAATTACAGAACAACCACCTAAACGTCCCCCAAGAGCGGTTCTGGATCGAGGGGCCCAACGGGAGACATTTATGCTTAGTGAGGGAAGTGTTCGGTTGGAACGTCGGGGTCTGGTCGCAGCAGCTAAACCCCCTGGAAGACGATACGGCAGGCAAGGTAAACGATGTCTGTCGCCAGATCACGCAAGGGCTACGCTTTCTGCACAGCCGAGGGATATGCCACGGGGACTTGAGGCCACCCAACATCCTCATGAAGCTGCAGGGGCTCGATAAGCTCAGCAAGAGCGAGGTCCTCGAATTGACGGGAGAGCCGGAGCTGGTGAATATCCAGACGATGTCGGGGAAGAACCCTCGGCCACACGCTCCCAAACACTGCGTAGTAGATGTAGATCCGTACTGGTGTAAGAGCTTGTCTTCAAACTCGGTCGCTATCATCGACTTTGGGGAGTCCTTCCGCGTCGAAACACCCCCCGAAACGACGGGGATCCCGACCGCGTACGGAGCCCCCGAGATCCTCTTCGAAGGTGTGAGGACCCCTGGTTTTCCTAGCGATGTATGGTCCCTGGCATGCACGATGTACGAGATCAAGACCCGCGATATCCTGTTCGGCTCGCGGTGGGGTGCCGGCATCAACATGACGATGGGGCAGATGGCGCAGTATCTGGGTCCGGTGCCGGGGCCGTACCAGGCTGCGTACCAGAGGCAGCTGCACGCAGCCTTGAGGAAGTCGCTCGACGAAGCTAGGGAAACGGGGACCTCGGCTACAGAGCTTCCGACTAAGGAAGCTAAGGACCACCCGGACGCTTTCGAAAGAGATATAGGCGCAGAAAGGCAGGAAGAGACGGTCAAGTATCGATACCCCGAGAGAGATATCGTGCTATTCCCGGACCTTCTCAAGAAAATGCTGAAATACGACCCTGACGAACGGATAAGCACGGATGGCGTCTTCTTTCATCCCTGGATCGGAGGACTGCCGGCACATCTCATCCTGTATAACAAGCTCAAGAGCATCCCGATGACCACTTATATCCAGGGCTTCGTGCTGTTTCTGTTATTTACTGCTGTCTTATACTGGATTCTGGTACCGGGAAGGAAACCCACCCTTTTACCCGTCACGGTGTTCCGATTATCAGATGTAGATACTGCTGCTTATGCCCCGACTACGGGATGGATAGAAACTGCAGTGTAATTAGCCTAACCGCAGATAGTTATGCAAGTCACGATTTATTGAAAGTAATCCATAAGACACGGACATGATTGGTATGCGGCATTCTCAACAGATATACTCTCGTGGGTTTAATCCTACTGCAAAGTCCGTATTTTATGCAGATACGATAATTGACGCGCCTCCATATTCGAGGGTTACAGTTCATGGCTTGCTTTATTTCTGTTGACGAATGATACCGGTGTCTTTGACTCTGGCGCGGCACGGGCCGAGATCTACGCGAACGCCTATTGCTACTGCGATTGACGAGCATCAAATAATCGATTGCCTAGATGGAGTCGGTATTACCAGAGTCACTCTGCCAACTCCGGCTTGAGTTCCTCCATCAGGCCCGGATACGTTCACCACGAGTATTCTACTTACGCTGGCGGGGCTTTCGACCACAGCTGAGCATGCAGCTGGCTTCGTGAGGCTGTAGTGACTCGACCTAGCGTGAAAGAAATGCATCATGCCCTGGAATGACGCAAGCAGGTACTATCGTAGCCAGCGACAAGTCTGCAAACCCACACGACACATCCCTTACGCTACTACATTACATGCCTTGACACGTTAGCTAGGTACCAAAAAATACAAGTCATCGTCCACGAGAAAGACACGTGCAAGAACATGTGGGCGAGCTGATCACTCGGGCTCGGTTTAAAGCCGTCCATCATGTACAAAATATATGGTAGACAGGTTGATGTGGTGTTTGGGTGGTCAACCGACGATCTGGGTAATCTCCCAGATACCAATGTTTTTTTACAGTGTCATGACCGACTTCCTGGGACCGGGACAGCGGCACGGAAATTTCGAAGAGGAACCCCCGTACCATGGAAAGCCCGGGCAACAGGAACGGGGGACCTGCCAAGTCATGGATGGTTACATCACGGGAGAGGATACAGTAAGGAAGATCCCTATAGCCCACGTTGCCTAGTAATTTAGCACGTTGACAGAAAAGGGAAAAAGAAAAAAAAGGAGGGTCGCTTTACCTTCTCCTTACTTTGATAATTAGTGGTTAACACTGTAAGGTAAGGCCATAACGTAATAATTCGAATAAAGGGAACGCTGCATGAAATTTGCACGGGAGAACAACGCTAGGTATAGAATAAGAATATAGCTCCGTCTTGCTATATGATGAATTATAGAAGATGGAGACATTTATTAGTGTTAGTGTTATATGTGGAGAAAGGGAGAAGAAGCCCGAAAAAAGGGGGAGAGGGATGGGTTGCCAAGCCAGTCTCAGCTGGTTCATGAGCTTGGCCAGTCCGTCGCCAGTCCGTCGACAGCTCCCCGCAAATGGCAAGCTCCAACAATTCAGGGACCAAAAGCCAAAAGCCCAAAACTTTCCTTTCTTCGGAGGGTCCTCGGTCTCCCCTTTGACCACCTAAGACGAAAAAGAAGCAGAGTATCTTTCCTATTCCCTCACAGTCACATACTTACATATGTCACGATAAACGAACGATCCAATTCTTAATCTCATATTTTACCAAAATAATAACCGTCCCATCGAACGAGTAACTTTACTATTCCCCTCCCCCTTAATACCCTTCTCCTTCGACGCCCAACAAGGAACGTGTGAAAAGGAGACCAGACCCAGAGAAAGGGAGAAGAAAGGGGAAAAAAAGAAGAAAGAAGAGAAAAAGAAGGAAAATAATAAAGAGACCAAAAATGTCGGGTGTCGATTCCCCCGAGATCCTAGCCGCCTACGACGCCGTGCGGTCGGACAAGGACGAGACGAACTGGCTGCTGATCTCGTACGCGAGCGGGGTGGGGGACAAGCTGGTGCTGACGGCGACGGGCAGCGGGGGGCTCTCGGAGCTGGCGTCGCGGCTGGACGACGGGCAGGCGCAGTATGGGTACGTGCGGGTCGAGTACGCCAACGACACGGAGAGCCGGCGCGTCAAGTTCGCGCTGGTCATCTGGATCGGGGAGAACACGAAGGTCATGCGCAAGGCGCGCGTGTCTATCGAGTCGGGGGCCGTCAAGCGCGTCCTCGCCCACCACAGCATCCAGGTCGATGCGCGCGATAAGGGGGATCTCGAGGAAGCGGATATCGTGGCTAGACTGAGGAAGGCGGGCGGGGCGGACTACAACGGTGGACGGGGTTAAATGGAGGGATGGATAGGTGTGGGAATTCGAAAATAGAAATGGAATATGCATGGGTTGGAAGGGATGAAAGGGAAGAAGAGGAAGAGGAAGAATTAGACTTGCTACCATCTGTCTGTGACCAGGGCGTCAGGTGTGTGTGCTTCTTGGATACCATATCACCTATATCATATATATACAACGTTCAATAGACATTTGTTTGGGGTCTTGTCGCAGGGGGCTCTCTGTTTTTCTTTCTTTCTTTCTGGATAGCAAGTCCTCGTCCTCGTCCTCGTCCTCTCTCTACACGGGCTCCCCTCCCCATCCCGTGAGATTCACTACCTCCGGGACTCTCCCGCTCCTCACGATAGTCCAAACCACCTCCTCATCCCCCTCGTTGATCTCTTGATGCTCCATGTAAGCGGGGACGAGTGCATAGTCGCCGGGCTCGAGATCGACCCTCTTGGTGCCCCCCTCGCTGAGCACGCTGCCTCGTCCCTTAACCGCGTAGATAACGGTGTCTTGGGGGCCGTGGTGGTGGACGGCCGAGTTGGTACGCGGTTGGGCGATCATGTTGGTCACGCAGATGCTGTCGCATTGGTCGACGATGGCGTTACGCCGCACCATGCCCTCGGTTTGGCCGCCCGAGGTCTGGAGCGAGTTCCCTTTGGCGAAGAGCACGGGCTGGATTGGCTTCTTCTGGTCGGACATGATGGGATATGAGTAAAAATAGTATTTAGAAGTTTAGGTGGAGATGCAACTTTAAATACCGCATGGGGGTGTCATTGGAAGTAAACCGCCTGGTAAGTACTACCTACTTAGGTTTTGATTGATGTCATCGCAGGTTGCACGGCAGCAGGGCGGTTAATCGCTACTGAAGTGTCTAGAATGCCTTCCTCACGCAAAAACCTCGGTTACTGCATATAGGCAGCGTACCTACCTTTCCCCTCCATTTAGGCTGTTCTGGTTGGTGGTTATGTCGTCATTTATAAGCTTAAGGCGATAAGCCACTTTATCTTCTTATGAAATAACAGAGAATACCGCTAATGCGGGGATGGCGGGGTACTACCTCAGGTACCTAAGTAACTTCCTTGCCTCGTCCTGCCTCGTCCTGCCTCGTTCCTCTCGCCAACCATCACTACAATAACTTGGCCGGATTCGCCAGAAGGATGATATCCTCTTTCTCTGTCGCCGTCTTCATACAAACCATCATCCCCTAGTGCAGTCGCTGAGATGGAGATTAAGAACCCACGCCGAATCCTCGCCGTGTCGCTTACGGACGCGGTTCACCATCTCACCCGCGTCATCAAAGGTGGGCGAATTATTCATTTACATCTAGGACCAGTTGCAAATCGAAACAATATCCACGCTAACTGGGACTATAGATCTCACGGGAACGGCACCAGAGCAGACATCAACGTCCCTCGCTGGATCATCGCACAACCTCTCTCTCAAGACAGCCTATTACACGGCCGAGGTGCCCATATGGCTAGACCTCATCTCCTCACCCTCCGAATGGGCCACTTCTTTCCTCTCGCTAGAAGCCAAGGAAGTACTTGAGGTTCTCGGAGGGGTTGTGCTCGTCTTCTCCCTGCCGGCCAAGTCTCAATCTGAGGAAGGCCAGGCCGCTCGAGAGCTTATTCAAGAGGTAGGCAAGGTCATCAAAGAGGGGCTTGGCGGCTGGGAGTGGGATGGTGTTAGTCTATGCCTTGGCCTGGGCGAGATTGACGATATTGACGAGTGGGATGACTGCTGTGCGCAATTGGGCATGGAGTTTGTCCAAATCAGAAGCCAGTCAGTTCCGTCGCGGAACGAGTTTGGTGGTGAGTTCTCCTTCTCCCCTCTCTTCCCTTCATCAGCTTATTTTTTTAAATCCATAGAAAAAACGGGAATACCCCGCGCTCTTGAAGCATTAGAGGCCAATGACTGGTCTCACGCATCGATGGACGACCTTGGCTCTGACTTTGCCGACTTCGAGGCCAGCCTAGACCCGAGTAAAGACAAGGACGACAAGGAAGATTCAGATCTCACCGCTGAAGACCTCGATTTCGGCTTCGACCGCGAGGACTTTGACGGCCTGAAGCGGGCTATCTGGAATGCTGGCCATGAAGATGATGAGGATGCCCATGACAAAGAAAACGGCACGGGCGGCGGTGAAGAGGATTTAGGAGACGAGGAGGTCCAGAAGCTCGAACGCATGATGCTTAAGTTGCAGGCGGTTCGAGATACTAATGCAGGCCTCCCGGAGGAACAGAGAAAGCGTGCTGCTGCTAAGGCGGTAACAGAGGTGATGAAGGAGTTGTGATATTCAGCCCATCAACCCGGGCCCTTGAGATCATGCTATATGCTCAGAGCATGCAATTAAGAGCAACATTTTTCTCCCATGTCTAAAGGTATGACTTAGGTGGCTGTATGGACACACTGCACCACCAGTATTGCGATGATCTTCGGGGTTGATACAGTGGTATCTAGATAGAGCTGAAGATACTATGTATTCCACGATGTTTTCACTTGACTGCTACGCTGACCCAAGAAACCTTTCAAGTATCTAATGTGTTACCCCAACCCAGAAATCATACGTGTCTGGTCACTCGAAAACCCTGCGCCTTAATCCTTCCTTCAAGATACCGCAAGTTACCGCTCTAGGACCGCCGGTGAAACCATGCGTTGGCGGGACGCAGCGACGGATCGAAGAGTGGATCCGCTGAGGCACAGACTACGCAGAGGCTGATGCTCACGATCTTAGCTCGACACCAGGGGAAGACTTTGAAGCAAGATCGATCTCAAGTATAGAACTGTGGCTCATTTTCATACTCTCCCAACCCCTCGGGCTGCGAGGATAGTTTGTGGTGACCCTTTTCGCCGAGAGGTGATTCTGAGGCCACGATAGTCAATCCAGGTGTTTACCATATAACTCTACCAACCACTTCGTAGGCACATTCACCTACTAACCTGCCGTCTATCGAGTTCAGAGCCGCACACCGTACCCACCATGGCAACGGGGCTGGAAGAGGAGCCCTCAGACTTCCTTACTAGGTAGTCCTCGGTGAGACACTTTCGTCCCACCTAGCGTCTCAAACCCCATCCATCGCCAGAGAAACCCCCAGGACACGAAAGGTGAGGAGGCTATTGTGTCTCTCGCCTCAGCATTTCCGTGGTATTGATCTATCTGGATAACGTCGTGCGTGCGGTGTAGTATTTAGTGTAGACAAGAAGCCTAAAACATGCCCCAACCCCAAAGACCAGCGGATGGCCGTGATGTTTTAGTAACGAATCTCTCGATGTCTTCCTTCTGCGACGGGGATGATACAGGTTCAAGCCAGATAGTCATCCGTCATCCATGGAACTAGATAGGAAAACCCAAGCTTGGATGCCTTCGCGTCTCTCAATGAGCCCGTCCCCTCAGAAAATAGACAGACTCGTCATCGCGGACTGGCGCTAGTCTACTAACTCTGTTTTAGATAGCCCCCTCACCCATACGGAGTATAGAGCATATACTTAGAAAGAGCCTCAACCCAACAGGACGCATATGCGCATTATCACGTTACGTACCTACCTCTATACCTAACACATCTCCGCTGCTAGTAACCTAAATTTATCCCATCTATCCGTCTAAGCGAGGCCTCTTTCTCCACGATCCGAAAAAGCACAGCCTCGAAACCCAAAACACCAGGCTCTCACACAAAGCCAAGCGATTTTTCCTTTTCCCCCATATTGGCCCGTTCATGGACCTACTATCTGTATGGGGTAACGTATCCCCGATTACGACCGAGTAGCATATGTATCTGCGGACAACGTGTTTCGAAAATCCGCATCCTCTCCGCTCTTTTAACAGGTTGGTAGGCAGTGGGAATTTCTGGAACAAATCATGCGATCTGCCCTCCGATCTTGAGCCATCAGAAGAAAAAAAGCTTCGAGACGGCTTCTATGCCGGGGGGCATATGATCACGAGAAAGGGGAGGGAAGTGATATACGGAGGGGTAAGGGAGGGGAACTAAAAATATCGTCTTCTCTCCAATGCGCATCTATGCAAATCCAACCTAGGTTCTCCGGGAAGGAAAATGCCACTTTTCCCATTGTTCACAGCCACACAACCTTATCTGTTCTATGTACGATCGATGCCCGCGCGCGTTGGTTGCTCCAGCTTTAGTGCAGTCGGAACCGGCAAACATGAGACGGACAGAGCCGCTTCCGAGAGAGAAAGTGGACCGCACAGAGAGGGGTTTGCATACTAACATCTTACTGCGAAGTGGCGACAACGACAACAACGTGCTACTAACCTACAGTTCAAAATACCAGGTAGCCTACCTAGATGTCATGCTGGGTATGCGGCCATAAAGTGGAAAAGTTTCGAATCGGATGGGGGGAAGGGAGCTCGACCCGTTTTTGGCAGTCTGTTCGTGAAAAGAGTATGGTCCCCTTTTTTTGCGACGCTGGTAAAAACCAGATGGTACCATAAGGAAAAAAAAATAAAGTTAACCCTGGTTCCCTGAGAAGGTTGCAAAGTAGTGAGCCTCAAAGTTACTGGGGAGAAGAAAAAACATCGGATGAGAAGGGGAAGATTGTTAAAGCGGGTGACCGGCAACCCTCCATGTGTGAGGTATGTATCAAGACATGTAACCACGCATTACCTATACATATACATAAACCTACGTTATGTGTAGGTGAAGTCGTAATCCCCCCATAGAGCTGTTAGGCTTGGCGCTTCTATCTGACCTTCGATGACGGGGGTTCTAGTGTCTTTTTTGGACTGGGATTTTTACATATATGTACGTACGTACGAGTAATCGTGGGGCGCGCTCCGTTGATTATGTGAATCAATGCCATCGTCATGGACATGGATGTCCCACCTGGAAGAAACTCCGTGATAAGACCAAGCATCCTTAGGTTATGGGGGAGGGAAGTGCGAGATTAGACGATGATGAACCGCGTTTCTTTCTTCTACACTACCGCTTCCTCTCTCACTTGAGGCTCCCCCTAGGCTCAGTTTGGATTGGAGAGAAAGTGGGACGGACCCTACGGTTCTCTAGTGTAGATAGGTGCGTGTAAGGCCGTTTCAATATAGGTAGCAACTAGTATGGTAATGAGGCGTCAAAGGTTACAGAGATCGCTCGATGCAGTTTACGAATTCCCGAAAATAGATGTTTCTTTCTTTTTCTTTTGCCACGATCAATCGCCCTTCTCGCCCCTTTTAAAATGGATCGCGCGGGGTGGATGAATGGCAAAGAGGAAAAAAGACGATCGTGAAAATCAAATGGGATCAAGAGCGCCGTTGTTCGAGAAAGAATTATGTTTCGACGCTAATGATCGAGGAGGGGGAAGGGGGGACCAGGGGATCGATCATGCGAAGAAGGATCCAATCTGCCAATGTCGACAGACCATCGTTAGATGTTTCTTCCTCCAAGCTGCGAACTGACCACCTGCATTGTTTGGTCTCCTTGCTGGTGATTCAAGCGGCATCCGCATAGCGACCATTCCAATCAGGGTTGATTATACACTATAGCAGCCTACAGGCAATGTGTAGTGTAGCGTAGTTACGTAGGTGGGAACGCAACGCGGGCTGGTTGCGGGTGGCAAGCGGCGAGCGCGTTCGCTAAGGTTCCCTTTCGACGCGCCCTGTCATATTTCTAGGTCGATCATTCATGCGAACATGCAGGTACAGAGTCGTAGCTATCCAGGCTCTCCAAATTCATGCATCCGACAGGTTGTGGGATGCGGACGAGGATCCGAGATGATAGCTTATGGGATCATTACATAGGGAATGGTCGGGGAATTTTTAACCATGGCGTTGGTAACTGTTGAAATGTAAGGGGAGGGGGTTCAACGAAGACGCCAAGGGATATGCAGGGAGGCTCGAGCAAGGAAACGTCTTCTTTCTCTCTTTCTCTCTGTTCTCGGAACCTGCATAAAACTCCATTGACCAATCTGGTGTAAGCTAGGTTTAGGTACCTAGTAAGTTCTAGCAACCCGGCAGGACGGGTCAGCGACTAGTAGTGGTTGACGGGACGGATACCGCCCTTCTAGCAGAGAAGCCATAGTGTACCTGGAATACGAAAAGACGAATGAACGAACGAGCGAACGAATGCCCTACGTACACCCAACTACACACTAGGCAGCATGTCATGCCCAACAAAACAAGCCGTTTGTGTCCTAGGTTCTAGGTGGAGGCATCTAAAACATATATCTCCTGATACCTAACCTATGGGTAGACGGCTGTGCTACGGCGAGGCGAGGCGAGGTCTGTTCATCTGATCCAAAGAGATAGATACCAACGGCACTACTATATCGGTTCAGGGACATTCTTAGTTGCCTCATAGCTTAACAACTGCAAGAAAGCAAGCAAGCCACTCATGTGTATCGTTTGAATCAGCCTTGTGTATCAGTAATGGGGGGGTTTGGGGGATTCGTTGTCTTGAATCATTGCCAGAAGACCGCGATGGGACGACCGTTCTTGGCAAACGTTAGGCGTAGAGAAGCAAGCGGCCGATCGTTCGTCAACTCCCCCCTCCCCTCTCCACAGGCGGCCGCGTGCGCACGGTGTGTGTTACTACAACTAGTCTCAAGAATCGTCGTCACCAAATCGGAATGGAATATAGAAACCAAGGGCGGCCACTTTCCCCTTTATGCGACTTGCTCGTAGTAGTGCACATACTACTCCTATAGGGTTGGTAGGTTCAAAAGTAAGATCCCGATGTAGACAGATAGACGAAGTAGCGTAGTAGGTGAACGTGGCATTGCTCCTTGCCTCACACGTCATGTACGACGGAGCATTTTCATAAGGTCAGGATAGATCAGACGAATTCTACCCGTTTACTCGCAAGGGCCTCTCTCATGTACGTGTATACACTACATTACCTATAGACAACAGCTGAGTACCTACCTAGGTACCCCAACCTTAGTCGTAGGCTTTTAATGCCAGGAGAACGTGTTGTCTGTCCCATTCATCCCAAGTTGTGCAATTAAGTTTGGTGGACGTTTGTTAAGGGTGGGCCAGTATACCGTAGGCGTGGGTTGGTGAGTGGGTTTGGCGATGATGGTCGGTTGTCCTGCAAGGTACGTAGTGTACGACAGCTGATACCAATAAACGGAGGCTATGGAGGGACGCGTGATGCCTGGTTTGAACGGAGTTAGGAGTCGTCGCTTGACGATCCACTATCTACCTAGTAGTGTAGCTAAGCGGGATCCCTCGTCGTCCATCACGCAATCCTAACACTGTGACTGGGTTAAAGCCTGAAAGGGTTCTGGAGCTAAGCATCCCGGGTTCGTGGGTTGACATCAGTCTGCTATCTATTGACAGTCTTGGGACTGTACGATTAACGAAAAAAAGGGACGTTGAATCTATCTTTCGGATTAGAGTCCGGACGCGCAATTGACGGCTTGTCGACGGTTGAGAATTTTGTGATTCATCATGTTAAGTTTACAGCCTTTAACAAGGCATGTTCTTTTCACACTAGTGATTCAAGACGTTGAATATAGATGCGTAGTTGTCATTCATCGCATGCCTAGGTATAGTCGAGTCGGCTCCTGGCTTCGTAGGAATCGACCATGCTCATAAGGAGAGTGTCTTCCTATCGGCTCGGTTGTTGCTTAGGTCGGCTGGGGTGACAGTCTGAGTCCCAGCTCAGCCTCTCAGCCTTTCTCAGCTCATCCTATCAAGTGAAGGGGGTTTCTTGGGGGTTGATCGCTGGAGAAGAACCGAGTTTGGTAGAGTTGGTGCGCTAAGTCGTACACGGGTAAACCATTAAGGATAGGGATGTATGTATGCCGATTTGTTGCAGAAGGATGACCAAAGAGGAAGCAAAAGAAAAAGAGGAAAAAGGAAAAAAGGTCATTGGACTATGAGCCACACACATACACACACACAGTGCGTGGACTGATCATCGACCAAAAAAAAAAAAGCGCATGAAACCTACTGCGGCTACTGCAAGGAACAGAGGATTTAGTAGCAATGCAAGCCCGCGTGGTACGAGCACACCCACCAACGCAGGTACAGGACTAGCAGGATGTGTGTATGTAGTACTATGTTTGTATCCTGGGATAGGCTTCGGCAGCTCGGGACTGGCAAACCTGTCAAGTCAGCTTTTTTCTTTTCTTGGGTTACTGATTTCTGTGCTCGAAGGAAACAGAATGTGGATGAGAATCACCAAATCCCGTCAGGTTTCGTCAGATCCGTTGTCCGGCAACGCGCCTCCGCCTCAACCAGCTTGCCCACTGCTCACGCAGGAAACGCTAATAAAGGGGGCCTTGTACCTGACCGGGGAGGGCCGGGATTGATCCACGAAACATTTGATTGGTTTATCGCGGAACCCATCACCCCGTCGAACGGCAGACGTCCTGACCGTTGTCGAAAGGTATGCAGGGATTTTGGGAAAGGAATAGCGTAGCAGTGTAGTACACACACACTTATACACTACGCACACTACGTAAATACCAGCTGGGAGAGTGGAACCGACCACGGCATGGCTGCCCACTAACTCAGCAGAACACCTCTTATATGTTGTCTTAGAAAGACAAACCAAAGCATGTAAACGGTTTATTCCCCAGAAGGGATAGATGGATAATGCCACTAGAAAGACATCCTCTGTCAGTTATAAGTACGGTGTTCGATAACCTCATGATGGCGATAACCCATGATGGCGGGATCAGAAGTACGTAGTGTAGGGTTTCCGTGTAAAGTATTAAGCCCGAGGTGTCCGACGCGAAAGGAGGAAAAGCCTCAGTATGTTTTCTTGGCTCTACCCCCCCGGCCCCCCTTTTCCTGCATTAGGTGGTGTTCTCGATTCGTGGAAAGGTGGGCTAGGGATGCGATGCTTATTGGTTCCAGAACACGCGCTTCCTAAGGATGGGACGGGACTACGCTAATGGATCATCGTTCAGGACCGGGACCGGTCGTATTTTTATCTCTTGTGCGTACCGAGTTTGCGAGTTATGGATCGCACACTTGCGCCAGGGCTAGCAACCCCCCCTTGATTCCCTCCCAAGTACGTAGTTGTACGTAGTGTGCACCATGTTGCGCATTCCCAAGAACAATACACATTACTAGTGATGTAACGTCGTGGTAAGACTGTTGTGCACTTACACAAAATCGTATCTAATTATGTCGATTGCCATGCAATAGAGGCAAAAAAAAGAGTGTTGCTGTACTCCCACAGAAATACATTAGTGTAGTATAGCCCCCCGCCCCCAAGCTGATGCCAGCAGGTCAACCTTTTAGGTCAGACAGATAAGGCGGGCTGGGGTTGAAGGGGCGCTTGAATGGCGGCTCTGACACGAATATTTACCCAGGTTGGCTTACCTAGGTGGTTCAACAGCACATATTATACCCACGATGTGTGATGTTGTATGCAGAAGCGTAAGATGGGAAAAAAAGAAAAGGCTGCATCTCAGGTAGCTTCCCAAGCGACCCTAGAGTTCCATTCTTTCTGTGTCGTGGACGTCAACTAGACATCCCACATTGTTTCCATTGCGGATCTTAAGACGATCATTCCTTGTCGCTGGGTGCTGTGTCTTCGTTTCTCTGGCTGTGTCTCGGCTGTAAGGTGGAGGAGGTCCCTTTTCCCTTTATAACTAAATGACCTCTTCAAAAAGGATTGAAACGAAGGTGAGAAAGTCGAAGAGGGTCTTACACCTCGTACTTGGCAAACATACCAACGCATGAACTGATACGTACTTGCTTTGGATACCGACAACGAGGCTTGACATGACGGATTCATGTGTTGTGCGTGTGTGAACACGAGATGATCGTAGGATGGGGGCGAAGAGAAGAAAAACCCCCTACGTACATTTGCCGGTAGGGCATACCATACCTACTATAGTTCACGTTACTGACCCGATATGGGATTCTTCTTCACAACTACAAGGGGTCTGTTAGCCGACGGCTTCGACCAACCCCTACACTAGCAGCCTACTACCTATGTACGTACCTTACACACTAGTGTAGTTCAAGTTAGAAAAAAGAGCGAGTCCCGCCGCCCGCCGCGGCAATACTGTTTGAAAAGTTGGGCGCGAGCTGCTCTGCCCTTGTCGTACCCTTCCGTTCTTTTCTGGACTGGACTGGACTGGACTTGGCCGCCGAGACTGGACGGGGAACAAGTGCCAGGGGCGCGGGCACGCCAGGGTTCCTAGAAAAATCGATAGCTGCAGCTGAACGAGACATGCGGCGCTAGCTCTTTTGCCTCCTCCTTATTGTCCTTCTCTCTCTCTTTCTCTCTTAGGACTATGGATAAGGAAAACGGAGGATTGTCAGGTTTTCTTTCCATTTTTGGTTTGCCTACATAGTTCGACTGTCTGTCGTACAGTCCAGTTCACTGGGCGTCAGGGATTCGTCTCACCTTTCAACACGTCCAATCGTTACTCCACTACCAATAGAAAGTCTACTCCATCAGCCATCAAGGCCTTAAGTGGATGATGGGATTTGGGATGGATGAACGGATAGGATGGTTGGTGGATGGATAGACGGAAGAGAAGGTGGGGTTAGTGTGTACAGACAACACAGGGAGGTTAGTGAAGTTGTCGTCGTCGTTGTCCTTGTTGTTGTAACTGATATGACGATGTTTAAACAAAAACCTGGACAATGGGAATTACCAGGTCTTCGTTGTCTTCGATCAAATCACCATGCAGACGTTAGCAACTTATATATGCAGTGTATCGTAGCTGTCAAGACCATGGCGGTCAAGTTCTCTTTTTTTTTTTTGGTATGTATCTTTCCTACTGTACTGTATTGTGTATTATTTTGTTGTGGTATTTGTCGAGATCGAGGTTCGGTTCGTGTATGGTATAGGGAAAATCGGATGGGACGCGGGTAACAGAAAAGAGAAAAAGACGGTGAGTGTGGGGCGGTGGATGTGTGTTCAAGCCTTCTAAGCCAGTAGATTTGTTTTAAGCAGCTCGTAGTTCACAGTGCTAATTGATCAGCATCCGGGTCGACATGCCCTCGTACATGGGTCACTGGGATTACGCACTGGCCATAAGCTTAGATAAAGGGTAGAATAGCCACAGAAATGGCTTGTCAGCCCGCAGTTCCTTCTCCATCCGCCCCTTTCTGGTGTACAGTCTGCCATACTGTACTGAGGTTCGGGAAGTGTGGGGTAACAAGTTACTGTAGATGATACCTAAATAGGCAAGTTTTTTTTCCTTCTCTTTTTTCTTCGCTAGTCTCCGGAATATGGCACGTGCACACCCAGCCTACATGGTAGGAAGCTGCTGTTGGCCGCCTATCGTAGTACAGTATACGCATAGGGCATTAACTGTCCTGTACCTGCATTTCCATAGGTTAGTGTGGTGGGCTGGTACCTGCATCCACCGCCCCGGTGGTTTAGCTACCTAAGTACCTTAGCGCAGTAGTGTAGTGGTGTGGTGTACATAGTATAGTGGGTTGTAAGTGGTGTGGCTGGTCCTGCACTTGTGTACTTTGCACTTTACACTGCACCCTCTGCAACTGCACTTCACTGCACTACCCACCCCCTTACCCCCCCTTACCCCCCCTCCCCTCTGTACAATGTACCTACGTACACACACACACACACACACACACACACACGCTAGGCCCAGGCCAGGCTGTCCTATCCCTCCCCCTACCCTCCTTCTTCCTCTCTTTTTTTTTTTTCACTCTTTTCTCAATTGGGTCTAGCCTGTTCTGTCCACTATCGTGCAAGCCATGGTCCCCCCTTCTTTACACCACTCCTCCTCCCTTTTTCTTTTCCCACGCTCCTTTCCCCCCCCTCCCCCCATCTCCATTCTCTCTTCATCCCATATTCGTCAATATCGTCGTTTTTGCGGCAATTCTTCTCCCCTTTCCCTGTCCTTTTTTTTTCTTTCCTTTTTCTTCGAATCCACACTCTCTTTTTTTATCATTCATAGCCATTACGGACGCCGTCACTCCTTCCGGGTCCATTTCATTCCTTAGGCTTCATCTCATCACGGTCATTATCGAAAGTACCTAGTAGTATTTCGCGACCATAGCTTTGCTATCATAGCATCTTCAAACAACATAAACACCAAACTATACTTTACCAAACCCAATCATTACTCTCCTTCATTGGACAATATCAATACCATACTGGCGGACTGGATTCGGAAACTACCACACTCCTTTAAACAACACCAAAAGAGAAGAAGAATATATCCTCACTCACAAATCAACTTTCGATTATATTCCAATTTTACCAACCTTGTTCCCCTCCCTTGACGGCCCAGTCGCGAGTTATACATATCAAAAAAAAAAAAGAAAAGGAGGTTGTCGATTAATCGCATCTTTTATAAATCCAACCCACCCCCCTCTTGCTTACGAGGTCGATCGATCGCCGTCGATATTCTATATCCTAATTAGGACGAGCTTTTTTTTTTTATATATATCCTCGATGTTATCTGGTATATCAATGGAGTCGCCTGTGAAGATGGAACAGCCGGGTTCGGCGTCTCTCAACGGGGCGTCGGCCTTGCCTACCCCTGACACCTCTTCTACGCCAACCGCCTCTACCGGGAAGAGCAGTCAGTCGCCGTCGCCGTCTACCCCGAACGCGCAGTCGAACGCGTCGAGACGGCCGCCGCGCAAGAGCACTCTGACGCAGCAGCAGAAGAATCAGAAACGCCAACGCGCCACTCAAGACCAATTGACGACGCTGGAGATGGAATTCAACAAGAACCCCACACCCACCGGCACTGTGCGCGAGAGAATAGCGGCGGAAATCAACATGACCGAAAGGTCTGTTCAGATTTGGTTCCAGAACCGGTACGTTTTGAAGATATCGCCAACCCCTTTTTTTCTGCTGTTCTCCTTTTTTTTTCTTTTTATCTCCTACTAATCTTCAACCCCCTTTAAACAGACGAGCCAAGATTAAGCTTTTGGCTAAGAAGAGTCTGGAGACTGGTGAAGATATCGACTCGATCCCCGAGTCTATGCGAGCTTACCTTGCCATGCAAGCTATGGAATCGGGCAAGGGATTGGGTGGTCCCTACATGGGACGTACCGGACTGATGCCGTACGGATCGATGATGTTGGGTGGTGAGCAGGGAGGTCAGGGTAAAGTCCGTAAGTGGTAGCATTCCTCCCGCCATCATGGTATGTCTCAGAAGAGAAACTAATGTGTCTTACTTTCTAGTCATTCACCATTTGACTTGTCGGTCCCTGAGCATAGGAAAGTGGACGCGCGTTGGACAGAACACCATGGACCTCATCATTTTCTACTCGCCTGAGAAGTGCACCATGACTTACTACATCAACAACGACCAGGCTGGATACAAGATCGAGTACCACTTCAATGCCATCAAGAACATTTACCTCGAGAACCCCGAGGGTGATGCCACCAAGATGGGCGGAATCGTCATCGAGCTGAACCGACCTCCTAACTTCTTCATGGATTCGTCCCCCAGCTCCAACGGTTTCTTCCAGGTTGGTGACTTCACCGAGGACCAGCAGGCGACTCAGTGCTTCGTACACCACTTGGGCGGTAACCCCAAGGTTCTCAGCGGCCAGCTCGCCAAGCTGGTATCGCTCGAGTCGTTCATGAACCGCCACAACCCCTTCGACATGAGCCACACGCTGTCCATGTCCGCGCCGGTGTCTCCTACGCACCGCCCATCGTCGCAGCCATCCTTCCCTCAGCCTATGCCGATGTACCAGGAAGCACAGTGGGGGCTTGGTCCCATGCCCACCGGAATGCGCCCCCCTGGACACAAGCGGCAGCGCAGCCGGTCCGTGCCTACTGCGGTTGACTTCTCCTTGTTCCAGAACCCGATGCCGTCTTTCTACATCCAACACCCCAGCGAGAACCAGGCTCATCCTCACAGCCCGATCTACGCACCTGTTCCCCAACAGCCTAATGCCCTTAATAACGTTGGACCTAATCTGCGCATCGACACCCAGGCCGGGTATGGTATGGACATGAGGCAGTACCCTCTGTCGGCGGCTACTTCGGCCCCTTCGGAGTATTCGACCCCCAACTACTTCTCGCAGGCCCCTGATAGCACGCCACTCCCCACCCCGAGCTTCAACACGCCATACAGCAGTTCGTTCCTGTCGCCCATGCCGCCGATCCCGCAGTCTGGGACTCCCCTGTCGTACGGCAGCCCTCACGGCGATCCTGCCATCGTCGAGCAATCGCCGCCTCTGGCCATGATGCAACGCCCAGCTTCCGCAGACCTGTACTCCATGGGTGATTCTGCCATTTCGGATGATGGCCACGGCCTCAATGAGATGTACTCCAAGCACACCATCAACATCCCGATGCATCCTCATTCGCCTGCTTTTGTAGAGCCCAGCCAGGCCGATCTGGACATGAACCAACTCGTCCAGTTCGATGCTGTGGACTCTAGCATGTCCCCCGAGAGCATGGCGCACCACCAATAAAATAAACGAATCAATATTGTAATATGTGCGGGACCAGCCTCGGTCAGCCCCATCATCCATACATCCGGAAGAAGAAAAAAGATAGTTGCTCATTTGCTTGGCTTTGGATATCACGGCGTACATACCCAGGAGATCTTTGGTTTTAGCATTCCCCTCTGCTGATACCAAATAATGGCGTTGCGGGATTATATACCTCTTGGTCTGTTGTTTTGTTTTTTTGGTGGCTCGTTTCCTATCGCGTCTTACTACCACACCCTCTCCTCCGGTTCGCTTTTCGGCACACAAGATTTGGTTCGTTTCTTGTCCCATTTCATCTTTAAAACAAAAAATCAACTCAACCAGCCATGGAATTTTGCATGACGATACCTTCGGCATTCGATTATGCGTGTCTGGTACAGCGATTATTGGTTTGCTCATATTTTATGCTTCGTTATTCTTTTTTTTTTCTTTTCATCAACTCCCTCTCCACGGAGCTCCATTTGTCACAACCCTTTTTGGTGTGGCAAATCTTCCTCCAGGATTAATACCACCAATTTCTTCCGGATCTATTCAACTATCATTTACAAGTTTCTGGATTTTTTCTTCGGGGTTTTTGTTGTCGCATTTAGTGGAATGTGCGATAATACTTCTTTTTTTTGGCTGCAGGGCGCACAAAAACAACAAGATGAATATGGGGAAAGCCCAGGAGGCTTTAACATTCTGGTTACTAATCTTTAAACTTGTTTTGCTGGGGCTATCAGCATTCGGAGCTGGTCATGGGATCTAGTTGGCAGTTGGGAATATATGCCCAGTCCGGAGAAGCAATGATGATTTGATACCTCGGGAAATAGATAAGTGGTTGATACCAGTCTTTGATGAGAGTGTTTAGAGAGAATGGTGATTTTTTTTGGAGAAAGGGGGGATTGTTTTATTCATGGCGAAAGCTTGTAAAAAGGAATTCCCGTTTTTTTTCCTTTCCACCGTTCTGGACTACACTTAGTCGAGATAGATTGCTTGACTAGCCCTACGACTGGACGATGTCTTTTTTTTTTTTACTGTTTAGCTGTGTTTTCCTTGTCACGATTTCACGGCGAGGGTTCTAATTAGTCAGGAATATAAAAAAAGAAAAGAAAAACATATATTGCTCGGGCGCATTATGACTTTTGCTGCTGATGACGTGGTGACTTGTAAATTCGTTGATCTAGAAATACTTCTGCTATGGGATGAGGGCATTCGGTCTACTGATCTCCACCGTATACTCGTTCGAGCATGAGAAGCTATCCAAGCAATTTCCTCAACCTTGCCCTTGGTGCTCAAAAGTCCCTATTACGTGTCTTTGTTGTATATGAAAAATGCTGTATACACACTGTCTTAGTTTATCGCTTGGGGTGTTGCCTTTTACGTCGTTTAATGATGTCCCCCTGGAATGCGATGGCCAGACAGTATCTGAGCAAGTATTGTAGCAAGGGAAGAAACAATAGTGGAGGCTATTTTGATGGATTCCTAAGTATCCAGGTGGGTAAGATAGGATGTGTTTAGTTTCGGAGGATCGTGTCATTCTTCTTGTTCCTTCGATAACCAGGAGGGTGAGTCCCCATAGCATATATCTTCATTTTGCTAGAGTCGTAGTCGTTGAGATTTGAAACCGTAGTGGCTATAGGGTATCGATATCGAAATATTATAATATCGGATTGATTATAGGTTGATTGATGACGGGTAGCTATCTATGCTAGGATAGATCCGCTATATTGAGGTAGGTAGCTCTACCTAAGCTGAATATCCCTGGGGGATTAGTTCCGCCGCTATCATGTCTGGGAAGCTTGTTGCTATACCCAACCCTCACTATAGCATATGTTTGAGCTACAAGTAATATACCTGAAGCGGAAGCTATGGCAACAGAATACTACCTTAAAAAATGAAGTCATTCTGCCAGCGTTAACACCGCCGGTTAGGATATAGCCGGATTCGCTCCCCTGGTCAGCCAGTCAGTGAATTGAACCGCATTGAAAACCCCTATTAAACTAGGTGCCTGGCCACATCTCACGGCTGCGATCCTATAGTAGCCACAAGTCAATAGTGAGTAGTACATAAGCAGCCTTCTAGGACGATCGTATACTAAAAGTAGACGTGCCCAGGATCGAGTTGATCATCCATTTATCACGTTCCAGAGCTGAACAATCCCCTTTCACCTGACTATTCCGCTTTTCACGCCACTACTCTAGGATTACTACCTAAGCGCGTAGGCGCCGGCGAATGTCATCGAGATTCATGCTAGGTTTATTAGGCACATCAATACATACAGTAGTATAGGATTACGTGCAGAATTTATCCGTGCCCTACAGAAAAAATACGGGTGGGTGCCTTAGTGGAAAGGGTTTGGGGGATAATGAGCGACCACACTGTATCCTGTTCTGACAGCGGATGCTACACAAAGCGATTCTCTAGCTGTGCCGCAACATTTTTTACTGGATAATCAGCACCGGGGTGGCTAAGAAGAGGTCCCAGCGCATGCCGCTGTCAACCTAGAATCATATATGGGGATTGAAAGGATTTCTCCATGACGTGATTGGGGAAAAGGAAACCCCGGCAGGCAGCTTGGCTGATGTCTAAGACATAACCACTTAGAATCATACTAGAAATCAGGTTCGGTATGCATGTTTTGGGGGACCGGTGAAGGCGCGTCAGACGTCAGAGCGGCGACGCGTAGTAAACCTAGCTTATACCGAAAGAAAGATGGAGGAATGCCTTATAAGCGCCACGTGCGGCTGTAAAGCATGCTCTTATACGAGTGTGCTTGGTCTGAGACAAAGTCTTGAAGGACTCGAACCCCTGAGTTGGTGAGCTTGGTTTAGATTTAGCCTAGAACCTTTTATATAGCGTCAACGCCCTCGGCCCAACCTCGCTTTCCCACCATGCTCAGCTTGTGTTATCCGTGTCCTGAGACCTAGGTAGTTAGGTGATGAGCGAATGGTGTACTACGGGGAACAATGGTTGAGGACTCGCTTGTACACCTCGGAGGAAGCGATTGATGAAGCCCTGGAAAGCATACTAAGATCTAAGCCCACTTCGTGGTACTGGGTATAGTTAACACGAGGAAGACGATAAACCAACGGGAACAGGCTGGACGACAAAGGATTTAAGACTATGTAGAGATCTAACACCCTGCTACCAGTTCAGCCGCTCTACCAGGTAGTAACATGTATAGGGCTAGCACCACCACTTGCAGGACCTGGATATGGCAGACCTAGATAGTGTATTCTCGTGTCACAGCTGACCATGCTTCACTCTAATATGCACCAGGGAATGGGGTTGCATTCCCCCCAGGATTTCTCTCTGGATTATTATCATGTTCCCCCATCTATCGAAACGTGCCGCTGACTTGCTTCTGTCCTATGACGATGATAGATAGAATAAAAAACACAGCGGTACCCGGCTCCGGCCTGACGAGTGATAGGGGTTCGACTTTGGACGGTCATGTTATAGTAGACGACAAGGAGGTATTCGTACACGATGCCCCCCAAGCCTACGAAAGGAACCCTCCAGGCCTAGAGCCAATCCCGCAAGCGCCGGGCGTTACGTACCAAGAATACTATACACCGCCCGTGCCGTATCATCATGCGGGTAGTGCCGCCGCCGACCCGGCCAGCGTTTATGCCGACAGTGCCGATCCCGGTAGCCCGCATATAGTCGAAAAGCCTCATGGTTCTTTGCAGGAGGTCCGAAGATATAAGAAGAGGTTTTGGTGGGCATGTATCATAGGCGTGCTCGTCGTGGCGGCTTTGGCGATCGGTATTGGGGTTGGCATCAGTGTAAGCGGGTCATCAGATGGTCGTCAGGACTCGTAAGTCGGGCGCGTGTATCTCTATCTATCTCTACTAATCCGTGTCCATGTCCGTGGTGGGAAAACAGGGGTTCGGACGCAGCACCGAGCTCCAATGCGTCGCAGATGACAACGTCTTTTTCATCCTCACCAGTCACGACATCATCGACAACGGCCACATATGCCACATTGCAGAGTCCGTCCGGCATCCTCACTTCGTACGGCACATTTCTGGAATGCCCCGGCGCTAACGGGACCGTATTCGTGGACCCGGACACGAAGCTCCGGTTCCTCCGGCTGTGCCAGACGGACTATCCGGTTTCCAGTGGCAACCCCGATATCCGGCAGATGAATGCCACTAGCAGTACGTCGCTCCCCCTTTTTGAATATCCCATGTGCACTTCTTTGCGTCTGTCCTTTTTGTGCTCGTACCGAGGCGACTGACCCTTTGCCCTAGTGGAGGAGTGCATGACTGCGTGTGCAAGCACGAAGGACGAGTCGCCATCGTGCACAACGGTGACCTGGCTCTGGGGGCCTCAGGCTGTCTCCAATAACTACTGTTGGCTGAAGTCGGGAGGAGGCAAGGATCCGGGCTCTACGGACATTGCTGAGTCGGCTGTGCTGCTCGAGGACTAGGGGTAGAGACAGAGGTAGGCTAAGGAGAAGAGATGACATATGATCCAGCATCTAGCGGGAAGCTGTACATAACGGTGAGTTTTAGCCTAGTTCAGTGGCTAGGTTAAACCCTTCTTACGAATTGTAGTCATAGGAGAATCACAAGGTGTGAAAGGGGTAAGGAGGAAAAGGGGGTAGATGCATCTCACCAGCTTCTATTCTTCGCGACAATACTTGATGTTTCTTGACTGAGTGATACTACGTCCGGTTCGAGTTTACGTGCAGGGAATTGATTTCACGGAACCTTTAGTTTGATGATATCCTTACAAGGCTGTCGATTGAGCATAGCTTGCCATCCGGGTTTTGATATCAAAGAATACACACCGAGTGCCAACGTGGTATGAGAAGAATTGGTGGATATTAATAGAAATATTGATCATTGATCTGTCGTTGCTGCGCTACCCCTATCTTTGAGCGGTCACTCATGAAGTTCTAACACATGCCTGCGCCTGTAGGGCGAGATATAACTCAGCCGTGTAGTATTCTACACTAGGTCGATCACAGTAGGACATGAAATCCGGGACAGAATATTGATAAAGCCTTGTATACGTCGTATATGCCTTATTCCTGGATGCTTCTGGGTAGTCGCCATAGCCACGGCCAAGTGGATATCCCCCTTTCCACAAGGAGTGGAATATATATGTACATACCTGTGATAGGCATTCCAAGGACGCAGTTCACTACATGTCAGTGCCAAGTTCCTATTGTATTCGTCGGGCTTGGCTTGTGCTTGGTATCACGGGATGAGTTGGATAGAGGCATGCTGTGTTCAGCTCTGGATCGTCCACGTCATAATCAGCACGAGCCTGTTCCCCCAACTTTCGTTCGTACACAGGGTTAAAGGATCAATTGGTGGCTGGGATGTAAGAGGTGATAAGCAGCACTTCGGAACCCGCGCCAGGACGCTAAAGAGAGACGTTCTAAGACCAGACGCCCAGCCTGGAGAACAGTGACCTTCCCCTTTTGGCGATATATTTGAATAAGGGCATAGACGGCCCGTGTGTTTTGTTACTCACGAACAGCTATCATTGCCAGGCTGGTGTGATATTCGTGCCCCTGAGGAGGCTGTGACGCCGTGAGATGCACTAATTTTTACTTTTTCGGGTGTCTTCTAATCCTAACAAGAATATCTATTGACACATTCGTTACATTCTGCGGAATGCCACGCTGGATTTGCGAAGACGTGCACCGATGGGGGAAACCCCAAACATAACGCAGAACAGGCTTAAGAGGTAACAGAGTTTCGGTGAATATACTTACACGATCCAATCAATCACGATGTACAAAGCGTCTGGGGTACACATCTGGCCTGTTACAGGGCAGACAGCTCGAGCTTTACCGCTATCTATAAGTTTGGTATGTATACCTAGTACCTACCTAGTAGCAGAGCACCGGGCGCAAATGAGCTGGCCCCATTATAGCGGGCATTCGTCATGACCGGAGCCCCGAAGCACCCGGCATTCCGTACCCACTCACGGATTGATCAACATCTTGTCCTATGATGAAGAGTTCGCGATCGCATTCGTAGTCGTCTCTCGAGGTGGCTCAGCCTGCGTACGCGCATCCTTTCCTCCACCTTACACGAATAAACAAGTGGACTGACCCGATGAACGGGGTTATTGATTGGACATTATCGTGTGGGTGATGATGGAATTGAAAAGGCAGGTTGATAAAACTACAACACTATTTGGCAATAACTTTTCCTTTACTGTTGCTGAATAGAGCAAATATTAAATGCATTATATTTGTCATTCTAGGCCGATCTGCTGGCTCATCTACTAGACAGTAGCATGCAATACTACCTAAGGATATTTCATCTTCCATCTACCCACCCATTCGTTCGGTATCGGTTCCTTCAACAGCGTAAGCTTAAAAGGAAAAAGAAGGAGAAAAAGGTAGGGATGTTTAGTGCTTATATTGGCCCAACTATAGCGGGTTCTATTGGTGTACTCCAGGTGGGTATACGTCAACTTCCTCTACGAAAATGTCGCGAGTGTGTTTCGTTTGGTTTCGTTTTAGGTGCTGTCTACCTAAAAGGTAGGCCATCACACGTATAATATGTGGCGGAGAGGCTACTTTATGGCTCTGTGTTTCTGCCAATATTCATACCATCTGATGTCGATCCCCCCCTCCTTGGTCAGTTTTCGTCGATATAGGTTAGCGTGGAGTAGTGGCTACGATGCTTTCGTTAGACTTGGAGGCTGTGCTCTTCGGAGACTCTTCTGGGCGTGTAAGCTAAGCTGCAAGTGCTAAAGTAGCAAGCTGACTCGATTCGACTCGGCTCGACCTAGCACATGTCCTGATTTCTTTATTTTACTGGAGTCCCGAGTCTTGTTTCAGTATATGTAAGGTTTCGAGGCATCGTCAACTCGTAACTTAAATTCGGGACTTATACCACTTACAGGGGGGTCTACACAACTTAGACATGTGCGTATAGTAGATTACTAGTGTACAGGATTCAAGCCAGTGAGCCAATACGTTCGCTTTTACTTAGATTTTACATACATATGACAGATCGTCAACCCGTCGTGTGCTTCTTTTCGTCTTCTCTATACATAGCTTAACTACGTCCCCCTCGAAAGAATGAGAAATTGATAAACCCCATGTCTAATCATCACCATTCATGAGTCCACGATCATAACGACGTTTAACCCTGGGAACCCCTCCCCGCCGCTGATCATTTTTTTTGGGTATTCCTCTTCCCCCGGATAGTCCGGTACTTACATCCCCCAAACCATCCCAAGATTGGGGGTCATGACAGATCAAAATGAAGAACACAAAGCCACGGAAACGCCTCAACCACGTCGTTTCCCATTGATCAACCGCCCGCAGACCTCTTCTTCTTTGTCTACGGATGCGGAAACCCGCGAAGGCCGACCTCAATTCAACTTTTCGCGGCCAAGGCGATCATCGCAGCCACCCGATAGCAGCTCGAGCTATAACTATCGCGCACCATTGCCGAACGATGCAGCGCGAGACGAACTGCAGCGCCGATCGACAGATCTCAATTTATACCCCATTCCAGACGCCTCGGGTGGTGGATCGCGGAGGTCGGAAGCGCCATCCGGAATCGCATCGCCCATGCCCGCTGCGGAACCGGATCGAAATGCATATGGAGGAAGGGAAGCGCCGCCGCCGCCGCCGCCGAATAAACGTACCAGCATGTTGGCATGGCCGTTCATCTCTCCGGACGAAAATGATGAAGCAAAAGCCAAAACTCCAAGTCAAGATCTGAGCTTTCAGTCAGGCAACTATCGTGCTTGGGTTGATCGGAAACGGAAGTGGGCGGGAGGACCCCGCGTGAAACTGATGAAGGCCTACAACGAATATTATCAGAAGTGGATCATCGAAGGTCTCCTGCGACAGAAACCCTTGCCGCCGAGCCGTGATGGACGGCATATACCCCTCCGCGCCGAGGGTGTCCGTACTTCGCCGCTGGTGGATGAGCGGCGAGGGAAGCAGCAGCACTACATCTCGAATTTCATCCGATCTAGTCGATATACCATCTTGTCTTTCCTGCCGAAGCAGCTCTATTTCCAATTTAGCAAGCTAGCTAATTTCTACTTTTTGGTTATCGGTATCCTACAAATGATTCCAGGTTTTAGTACGACGGGTACCTACACGACCATCGCCCCTCTGCTCTTCTTTGTCGCCATAAGTATGACCAAAGAGGGTTATGATGATTTCAGGCGCTATCAGTTGGACAAGGCCGAGAATAAAGCCCCTGCTTTTATTTTTGACCCCGAAAGAGCGGGCACGTCGTCGACTAGGGAGAAGCTGGCTAACATGGCGAATAAGAGGCCCGGCAGAAGAAAAACGGAAGACCCGGGTGGCGAGAGGGGGGAGGTGACGGAGCTTCAGTCTATGGGACAGCAGCACGAAAAGGCAGCGTCGGAATGGCGTCGTATTCAGTGGCGGAACATTAGGGTAGGTGATATTATCCGATTACGAAGAGATGACAACGTGCCGGCGGACATGGTTTTGTTACATGCGACGGGCGCGAACGGCATCGCGTATATCGAAACCATGGCCCTCGACGGCGAGACCAACCTTAAAAGCAAGCAGGCCTCTCCGCTGCTGGCGAAGCGATGCGACACTCTAGATAACTTGAAGACATGCCGGGCAGAGGTGGTATCGGAAGATCCGAATCCGGACCTGTACAATTTCGAGGGAAGGGTGGAGTTGGACGGTGAAGCTATGCCCCTAACCCTAGACAATGTCGTGTTTCGTGGCTCTAAGCTGCGCAACACCGAGGAGGCTATCGGTTTGGTCATCAACACGGGCGAGGAGTGTAAAATACGCATGAATGCGAACAAGGAAGTTCACGCGAAGGCACCCAAGATCCAGGAGCTGCTCAACCGCATCATACTTCTGCTGGTGGCGTGCGTCCTTATACTCACCTTTGGCTGCACGGGGGGTTACTACCTATGGAGAGATTCCTACGAGCGATACGCGCCGTATCTCGCAAACGCCGAAGTCCCTTTCGTCCAAATTTGGTTTGGATTCATCATCGAATTTAATACATTGATCCCTTTGTCACTTTATGTCAGCTTGGAAATCATCAAGGTCTGCCAGTATTTCTTTTTGGATGACATCGAGATGTACGACCCCGAGACGAACACGCCACTGGTCGTCAACACCACCACGATCCTCGAGAACTTAGGGCAAGTCAGCTATGTGTTTTCAGACAAGACGGGCACGTTGACGGAAAACAAGATGCAGTTCAGAAAGCTCAGCGTTGCCGGCACAGCTTGGTTACACGATATGGATATCAAGGAGGAAAAACCGACGCTGAGAGGCAAGCAACCGCAAGAGCAACAGCGAGGCAATATGCAAGATACCAATACGGAAGACGACGAGTCGATCATGGACCCGCTGATTGACGATCGCCGGCTAGCGAGAACGGTATCAAGATCTACAGGCTATGCCCACAATCACGCCCAGCCTGAGATGAGAACGGAGCAACTGATTGAGTATATTCAACGCAATCCGCACACCGAATTCTCGAAAAAGGCTCAGCACTTTCTACTGTCCATAGCGCTATGCCACACGTGTCTACCCGAGACCAGAGAAAATGGAGAGATCACGTTTCAAGCCGCCTCTCCGGACGAGTTGGCGCTGGTACAGGCGGCTCGGGACCTGGGCTACCTCTTGATCGACCGACCAGCCCAATCCATCAAACTTCGACTCCAGAACCCAGAAGGCGACTTTGTCACGGAGACGTACGAAGTGTTGGATGTGGTGGAGTTCAGTAGCAAGCGGAAACGCATGTCGATTGTCATCCGCATGCCCGATGGTCGGATATGCGTATTTTGCAAAGGAGCGGATAATGTCGTACTCTCTAGATTAAGGATGTCACATCTGGCCAGAACGAAAGCTGCCGAGGTCGAGCGAAGAGCCAGCAAGCGCCGGAGCGTGGAAGCGAAGAGAGCCCGGTTTAACCGCCAGAGTTACGCGTCAGATCTGCCGACCAGCTTGTCAAGACATAACAGTTTATTCCGCCGGGATAGTATTCGGAAGTCGACTGACTCAAACCGACGACGTTCGGTCGTATCGGACAACATTGATACTTGGCTCAGAAGGCGCGAAACCCAGAATGAAGACGAGGAGAATGAAGACGATGCATCGTCTCGCGCGCCACGACGCCACTCGATAGCTACGTCCCATGGGTATGATGGCACTGAAAATGAGTACCGCACGACAGTAGACGAATCTATAGCGGCGGACGATGGCGCCATTTTCGAACGCTGCTTTCAGCATATTGGCGAATTCGCGTCGGATGGGCTCAGGACTCTGCTTTTCGCCTACCGGTATATCAGCGACGAGGAGTACAACGAGTGGAAGACGGTGTACCGCGCTGCGACCACCAGTCTGGTGGATAGGCAGAGCCGCATCGAAGAAGCTGCCGAGTCTATCGAACAAGGGTTTGATCTCGCCGGAGCTACCGCCATCGAAGATAAGCTCCAAGAGGGGGTTCCGGAGACGATTGACAAGCTGCGCAGGGCGAATATCAAGGTGTGGATGCTGACGGGAGACAAGAGGGAGACCGCCATCGAGATCGCGCACGCCGCGAGGTTGATCAAGTCCTTTTCCGAATTGTACATCCTCGATGGAACCACCGACAATCTCCAGGAGAAAATCACGTCGATTGTCGCAGAGGTCGGGCGCGGCACGATCGCCCACTCGGTCCTCGTCATCGACGGCCATTCGCTCGGCATGATCGAGGAAGACGAATCCTTGAGCATCATGTTCTACGACCTGGCGGTATGCATGGACTCGGTCATTTGCTGCCGGGCTTCCCCTTCGCAAAAGGCTAGCCTCGTCAAATCCATCCGAGAGACCGTACCCTCATCGCTCACGCTGGCGATCGGAGACGGGGCGAACGATATCGCGATGATCCAGGCTTCCCACGTGGGCATCGGCATCTCGGGACGCGAGGGCCTTCAGGCTGCGCGTGTTGCTGATTACTCGATCGCCCAATTCCGATTCCTACAGCGTCTCCTGCTGGTTCACGGCCGATGGATGTACCTGCGCACGTCCAAGTACATCCTCGCCACGTTCTGGAAGGAATTGGTCTTCTACATAGTGCAGGCGCAGTACCAGCGCTGGAACGGCTACACGGGCACGTCGATCTACGAAAACTGGAGCTTGACGGTCTTTAATGTACTATTTACCTCCTTACCGGTCATCCTGCTGGGGATATTCGAAAAGGACCTCAAAGCCGATACGCTGCTCGCTGTCCCCGAGCTCTACACGTTCGGCCAGCGAGGCGAGGGCTTCAATGCGAAGAAGTACATTGCCTGGACCTTCATGGGAGCGGTGGATACGGTCGTGATCTACATGATAGTTTGGGGCATCTTCAAGGACGTGCTCTTCACCGAGGATAATTCGCTGTTCCCGTTCGGGCAGATGGCCTTTACCGTCTGCGTAGTTATCATCAACGTCAAGATTCTGTAAGTTAAAACCACTCCTGCCGATGACTCTCCTCGCGTATACTAATTATACCTGCAGGATATTGGAATACCACCACAAGACCTGGGTCCCGTTCGCCGGCTTCATCCTGTCGCTAGCAGCTTGGTTCCTCTGGAACCTGTTTATAGGGGGAATATACTCATCCCATATCGGCCCCTATATCGTCCGCGGCTCATTCCTCCACGAATTCGGCAACAAGCTCAGCTGGTGGACGACGGTGGGCCTCGGCATCGCGGCCGTCGTGGCGGTCGAGCTCTGCGCCACCGCGCTGCAGCGGATCTACTTCCCGACGGACCAGAACCTGTGGCAGGAGATCGAGCAGCAAGGCGGCGTCAGCCAGGTGATGAAAGACCACGCGGCAGAAGAGGGCCGTGAAGCGGGCGTCCGGGCTGAGGGAGAGCTCGAGCCGCCTCCTAGTGCGGGCGTAAGCGAAACCTCGAGGCCGCTGCCAGATCTGTGGGTGCCACCAAATCGAATCTCCACCCATACAGATCCCGCTGAGGCGGTGGATGAGGCGGCACCGGCTAGGAAAGGCAAAAACGTACAGATACAGACTACATGACGATGTTTATCGTAATGATTATGAAGGATAACCCCCCATACACGTGGGGGATCGTTAGCTGAACTTGAGACAATGCTACGATGGTTTTTTTGGCGGGGGTACTGGCGTTTAGGGGTGTCAGAACGGGGCGCCAGTTTTCTTTTTCTTCTTCCCCTCTGCTGTTTCATGATACGATGCTCTACACACGTCTTTTTTTTTTCTTGGGTGTTCCGGGTTCAAGGGAAACGGGGGCGGGGCTATGCATCGACAACCCACGGTTTTTTCTTTTTTTTCTTTTTTAGCGAACCTAGGTAGATATTCCCCGGCGACACATTTTCTTTCTTTTGATTCAGATGGAGGATGACATTGGATACCCTGGTGTATGAACGAAAACAGGCACGTTCGTTTTGGGGAGGTAGTAGTATTGAATATTGACTACCTAGGTAGAGATGTATATATATAGCGTTATGTCTGCAGCTATAAAAAGAAAAGGCGTGATCTTATTTCGTTGGCTTTCGGGCTGGTGTGCTCTCGACGCATGATCGATTACACGGCATAGCAACGGTTGGATACCTTCTTGTTCCGCTTTTAATCAAGCGCTAGCCGCTGTCGAATGTTTTGTCGATTGACTCTTGAATATTTATCACTTACTCCGTACCCAAGGGTTTATAAGTATGATGTCAATAAAGCACGCGGCCACCTTACGAACGGCAGAACGAGCCATGATCACTACGTACCCATGATTTCCACTGTGTTGCATCAATAGTCCCAGGGCGACAGGGCTAAAAACGGAACGGCCGTCTCTCTAGAACAGGATTTATGGGACGGAAAAGACTGGGGGTGATCTAACTGGGAATAACGCCCACCCACTCTGCCATTCTACACCGGAACGTTCTACACTACCAAGAAAATCTAGAATAGTCGCTGCTCAACCGAGCAAAGATGCAGGGGACTGCCTTGGGGAAAGGAAAGGGACGCCGGCTTCATTGCCTAGTTATCGTGGATGGTTGACTATTTTTTATCTGCCAGGGCCTGGACTTGGGCTTTTTTTAATGCTTCTTCAGCTGATGGTCCCGGGGGATGGCTGGTCTTTATAAGAGAAAAAAAAAAGGGACGAACAAAAATAAATTCTCCGAGATAAGACAAGTAAGTATAGATCCAATACGAGCTCTTACAAGAGTACCAATGTTATGCTTTGGGCAACGTTGATTCTATTTTTTATTCATCTTTTCTCTACTTCAACTTCAAAAACACCCACACAATATTATCGTCATTTACTTATTCACTTACTTTCCCCCCTGCTTCGACACCAACTTACGTAGTTTTACTTAACCTTAACACACACCGAGCTGAATTGAACCATCTGATAGGTTAGTTAGTTGCATCTAAGGCTTCTCATCGCGGCAATTCGGCACTCGAGTCGTGGCTGGTGTTGAGCAAATCGGCTTTAATCACCCGCCATCACTGCCACGATCTCATTTTTCTTACCTGCCCAATCCCGTCCAACACCCCTTGCCGACCTGACTCTCTCGTGGCTTGCGTGAGACCTTGCGTAAGTGCTATCGTGGCTTACTCGCAGGTGGGGTATATCATCTTATTCCTAGTCTCAACATCCTAGTGCTCGTCATTGATCCAGAGATACACTTAAAGAAGGACGAGTCTCACCTTTTTTTTTTAATTCTGATCTCATCTCATCTCACCCCATCCTCTCATCATTACACACCCGTCAATCTCACGAACCCCGGAATCTACCAAACATCAACACCATAAACGTCAATTGCATTTGTATGACCATGCACCACATCTCGCAGAATCACCCCCCACCCCCAGGCCCGCCCCCGGGAGACTCTCATCACCATCGCCGCCGTAGCCACCTCGGGCATCACCACCCGCCGGGACCACCACCCCCTCCGGGTCCGCACCGCCATGCCAGGCGACCCTCCTCCCCACCACCCCCATACGTCCTGCCCCCGGGGAGCTCAGCCCTCATCAACAAGATCCCCCCGCTAGGGCAGCCGGGCAACCACGCCGCCAGCCCGGCCGACGGACCGTTTTACACAAACTCGTTCGCGCCCTCGCCGTTCACGCAGTCGCCCTACGGCCCCTCGCTCGTGGACCGCATCCCGGAGGGCAACGGCCGGCGCACGCCGCCTCCCGCCTCGGTCCTGCGCCCCCCTCACCACCGGCCTCACCAGGATAGCAATTTCCTGCACGTCAGGCAGCCGCGCGCCCGCCGCCATAGCAGCCCCCCGCGGCATCACTTTGGGCCCGGGGGCGCGAGCAGGCCGGATGGGCCGTTGATTGATTTTGCAAGACAGCGCTCGCCACCGCCACCTTCGCCGAGGTCGCCGCGGTCGCCGCATCATCGCCATGGACCGCCTTCGCCGCGTGGGTTTGGGGGGCATGGACAGCGTCATGGGCACGGGCCTCATCGAGGTGGATCGCCTCACGGACCGCCTCCTCATCGTCACTAGTCTCGGCCCTTTTTCATTTCTTGTGTTCTTTTTTTTCTCCTTTCGCATAGCGATACTCTATTCTTGGTTGGATTTTTGGGTTTGCAGGTTTCTTTTATTTACCGAGATACTCCCTGGGTTGCGCGGGATCAAGGACGGGTTTAGTTGGGCTTGTATGTACTCAGTTGACTGCGGAATGGTGCATAACCCGGGGAGATGTGTGTTTTACCATGTACTACCTAACGTTCAGGCGAGGATGTGATACCCGAAAGATATGATACCTCACTTAGTTTGGATGGGAAATGAAAGAATAAAAAATTGTGTCGAAAAATCACGATACGATATAGCTTTTCTCGATCGTGAAATGTGATATGACACGCCTTGCATAGTAAAATGATGTCTCCGCTATTCAACAATGCTATATACACTAATCGAGACTTTATGCCGAGCGACGCGACTCGACCCAACCTCGGAGAGCCGACTCAATCCCGAAAGGATCGTGTCATACGCCAAGGCAGCCTCGTAGGGCGGGCGGCTGTTTGCATCCCTATCCCCATTCTCCGGTCCCATGCCATCAGCTGCGGGTTCCCATAGTACATACCCAAAATTGTCCGCCATAACTACCGAATTGGGACATGTATTCGTTTGGACGACCTATGTGCCAAACCCATCAGTTTCACAAGTAAGTCGTATGAGTGTAGCGCTGTTCTTAAACGCAGGTCCTGCACGTGGAGCCTCTTACTGGTCTATGCTGCTGACCATTTGCTGTCTCGTAAGAAAAACCTCCAAAACTGATGGTGGGGAAGTGATGGAGAGGGTCCGGAATCCGCCAAGAGAAAGCGGGCGAATAAGCGGGTGAAGCTCGGGCCCGAACGAACGTCCGAGTTCCGTGATGCCGAACAGAGAGGGCCAAATCCCCCGATGAAATGGTTCGTATGTTCATTCAGTTTGTAGTGGTGGTGACGATGATGGGATGTAACCACGCAGGTGTTGGGAATAATCTGGTTCAGAGGGTTAGTATCTCGTGATGATGGCAAAAAAGAAAGTGAGCTACTCACCATTCGTAATGAAACTCCATTGTAGGTATATCTAACATGTAGTTTGAACCCGGCTGCTTCGCTTGCGCCTTGATGCATTATCCAAGAATCGTGACTCGTGAATATCCAACATGTATCGTAAATCCTAACGCCGTATCCATCATCGTACCCCGTAACGCCTTCTCAATGCAGGAAAAGGAATGTGATAGCTCGTGAGATGTAGTCAAACACCCCGTTCATCGTCTTCATTCATGTTTCTGTAGCCCATAATCCATCATTCCTCACGCCTCCGACCTGATTAACATGATCCCGGCAGCGGCGCAAAGGCCGCCGACGACGCAGACCGCACCCAGTAGCGCGCCAGCATACTCGGGTATCAGGTCGGGCGACACGCCCTGCCACGTCTTAGCCCACTGGGGGAGCACGATCCCGCCGGATTGGATCACGAAGGCGAGTATAAAGATGATGAAGATGATGAGTGCGAACACGGCTTGCATGGCGGAGTAAAGCGCCAGCCGGAACTGTATCTCGCTTTTTCGGCCTCGTGATTTCGCCATAGTGTTTAATTCTTTCTCTTTTTCCTTGTCTCCTTCTATTTCCTTCCCTTCTTTGTTGATTATGATTATTGAACAAGTCGATATTTTAGTCTGGAACGAGCTGCTATTATAGCATTGCGTAGAGCAACGGAGGGAGGGAAGGGAGGGAAGGGAGAAATTTCAGTAAGATGGGCAAGGAGGGTGTGAGGGGTCAAGTCTTCTTTAAAGTGAAATCAGGCAGGGCGAGAGGGAACAAATCCTATAACAATAATGGTAAACTGGAATAGTGGCTACAATTAGTCAGCCGCAACGCCGCTCTTGTCCTCAAGTCCGGGGTGGAATCTGATGGATCCTGCCTACAGCTTGGGGGTGTGGGTGTGTGAGAAAATGTGGATGCTTAGCCTCCGAGATCGAGATGATGACAGAAAGGATCGTGCGAAGGCTAAGGCTGAACCGCACAGGTGCAGGTATAAAGTAGGTATATGTTATGTGCCCGGTCTGACCTACCTGCCTACCTAGTGGGACAGAATCTCAAATCCGTCGACCTACTCGGTAATCCGTCACGCTGCAGCTGCCCTCGACCCTTGTCTCTCTTGGTTCAGGTGGTTCGGAGACAGAGAGAGGGGTTGTACGTCAGGTGGTGTGAAGGGCTCAGGACATTGTTAGACTCCGAAATCCGTCCGAGGGAACGGGCGTTGGGTAGGGGATGTTTAGGTTAAAACAATGAGAATGCCCAGCTACTTGGACCATGCGGGAAATGGTTAATGTGACAGAGATGTGAAGATATCGCACAGTTCATCAATGTGTATACCTAATTCAAACCTAGATCTCGAGGTTCTCGGTATGGAAAACCCCCAGGGAGCAAGTGGGTTGGGTTAAATGGGTGTGGACAATGGGAAGCCTGCCAAGACATATTACATGCATATCGACCGAGACATCCGGATGGATCGGAATGACGCAACCGCTCAAAGACGAAGAAAAGAACAAAGAACGAAGGCTCAGGTATTTACATCACGTGGGCTAGTAAAGCCGAGACCGTAACTAAGATATGTCTCCCTGCTAGACGAGTTGTAGGTATGTGCTTTCAGCTGAAACTCTGTCGCCTGGTTTTCTACGTGGCTCACTGCCACTTGCTAAGGACGAGTAGTGCTTACGGACAGGAATCCCGAGTATTTAGGAGTATTTCTTCTCCTTTATAACCAATTACTGCAAAGCGGTCTATCTTATTATTCCTCCTATTTGCCGAACCGCCCCCTTAAACCCTGCTAGTCTGCAAGCCTCGTTGGCCCGAGGCAGCTCCACAGGTAGCCTTGCTCACTCCCACACACACCGTCTCTCTCCCTTTTTCATCTCTTCTATTCTGCGTTGCTACGTAAATGGATTATGTACACTCACGTACTGTTCAATTCTCCTTTGTCAAGCTTAGGTCACACCGTCCATTATAGGTTGGAGGTTGAAGCAGCTCGTATGGTGATCGAGAGGACTGGTGATTCTTGACATACAGAAATGAACTCGCCGGCTTCTTTCGAAAGTCACCTAGGCTATTCCAGTGCCATTACCCATTATAGTGGCACGAGGAGTTGGATTCTTCATGATCAAGCAACCATACTTTCCATCGTCTGAACCTTAGACTATGTCGTGAACTCGAGGGCTTAATCGATCATGAAATCGGAGCATCGCCTAATTCTATCTTTGATGGAAGGACAGCAGAAACATGGTAAAAGTTGTTCACGGAGCTCCTCCGCCGTGGCCGGCCAAGCAATAATTTAGGTAATAATGTTGCTATGCGAGAGGACATGAACCATAACCTGTTGCAATCTCGTCAGCCATACCTGGGAACACTCTCTTTCCTACGCAGCATGTGCTTCTATGTACCTTTGATGACCTATTAACCTTGGTATCCTCGCACGTAACGTAAAAAAGGGTGAATGGGTTCGCATAGGATCGTTTAAAAATGATTGAGTGGGTATTGAATTTTGAATTATTCATGATCATACTCTCTAGGCTTTTCTTCACCGGTAAATGGTCGACCCTATTGTTGCATTCGTTGATGTTGTGCATGAGTCGCTCCAAGGCTGCTTTACTGTCGCGAATAAAGCAAGGGGTAGGAACTAGGGAGGTACCTTAAATAGTAGGAGGTCTATGCGAATCTGTGACTAAAGCTCCAGTTGATTGATATTTAGCTCGGCATGATACTGCTCATGGCGCCCTCGATATTGAATTATTGCGAGGAACATACTGCAAGTCATACTGCATGCGCTCTATGGACCTTGGAGTCATTTGAGAAGATATGACGTGCCTTAAAATCAATTCTAGCAATTGGTATATATATTTTACTCGACTTTGGTAATCTCAAAGAAGCTGACGCATCCCTATATCTCTTATATCTAACTATCTTAGTGGTGATAACCTATCTTTATATCCAAGTTGCTTGCAAGGTTACTAGTGTCTTGGTTGAGGCCGTTGTGTTGTTCAGGCTGCTAGGGACCTGGCAGTTATTGCAAAGGAATGCTATGTCCCTCAACTGATTCTAGCCTTTTATGTTCACATTGGATATCCTGTGCGCGAATGAGATATAAAGAGGAATGAGGCTATAGTCTATGGTCCCTCAGTTACAGGTACTATTGGTGGGGTTTGTTGCCCACTATAAATTAGGTTGTTAGTGACTGTAGTACTGAAAGTTAGCGGTCCAATAGGCTTACACCGTTTCTTGCTACACTGTATCACCACTTGGGTTAGGTGATATAGGTACTTTAATTTCGCGGTAGTTGAATTTAAGCTTCTACTTACATACCCCCAACCCATCTCTCGCCACCTGAAGCCCTCATATGAAGTTATCGACGATGCTGTTACTTTGAGCTGGCTGCTTCTAGAGAGTTAGAGGTCCCTTTCGACCTCCTCATGGAGTACGGACCCAAGCCTGCTTCTCTTGTCACTATTCCGGAATAACTAGTACATAGGTACAGCCTTTGGTTCCTTGACAGGGGGCTCAGCCCACTGAGCTGGTCACTTTAGCCAGTGATCAGGCCTCTTGTCTGGAAGGCAGATTGATGATAGTAAACGATTGGGTGTCAAGCTCTCTTGTGCGTGCCACTATTGAGGCGATAAACCAATAGAAAGAGGCAGAGTCTTTATTGCCCATGAAGTAAGACGGATGAAATGCCACGTAGGAAAGCGAGCATGCAGGCTACGCGGGAAACGAGAGCTTTGCACCCTATATGGTCCACATCCCCGAACTGAAGAGCGTTGCACCCTACACAGGGAGCCTCGTCCGAGCAACTTGAGGTATCGAAATCCCTCGACCATCTTGATGGTTTTGTAAAACTTCACTTTTTCTCCCCCTTTCCCTATATTTCACCCTCATTGTTCTATCACTTGATCGCTGGTCCGCAGTTGCGCCCAAGGTCATCATGAGCGTCTTCGGGTTTTCAAGTTCCTGGAATGCAGACGGCACCGACGGCACCATTAACCCATTGCTGCTGCAGAATCCTGCTGAGATCTCTACCTATTCTCTTGATTCAACATCTCTCCCTACCACCGAAAACGAAGCCTCGAGGCTTTCACCCTTCGGCGGTAGTGACGAAGACTCGCTCGAATCGTACGGATTTTTTTTTTAGTACTGACTAGTCTCTAGGGTGCAAATCCAAATCCGCCGGATGCCACCAGGGAGCGTTTCCGTAAGAGGACAACATCCTGTCCAATCAGCGCAGGACACCGAACCCCAGGATCAGACTTATAACAAGGATGACGCTGCCACCGACGTACTTGCTAGTATAGCGGATGGGACACTAGCCCACTCTAATATTGGCCCAATAGAACATCAAACCCCGTCCCCCCGGTTCTTAGGAGAATGCGGCCTTCAATTCGACTCCCAGTATGCACTCGATAAGCACATAAGGTCACCTCACGCACGAGATCACTGCATCGTGAACCGAAGGCAATTCATATGCAGATGTGGTCAGAATTTTGCAAAGCTCTTCACCCTTGAACGCCACATCAAGAATTTCCAAAAATGCAAGCCCGAATATCCCTGTGACGAGTGTGATACCTACAGAGGTAGCAAAGCCTTCTCTCGGAAGGACCATCTTGTTCAGCACCTACGTGAGTTTCACAAGTATGATGCTGCCCAATTGGAAGCCCGTTTCCCACACGACGAGTCCATGGTCCGCGTGTGGGCCGTTTCCGTCTGTCATATCAAGTCATGTGAACACTATCGGGGTGATGATTTCCAAGAGCTGGAATACCAGGAAAGGGAACAGAACCGACCTTTCGCTAGACAGTCTGACTACACTGCACACATGAAGAAAGAGCACGACTGGTCCCCGCACCCATGCGATTTCCCTGGGTGTAAGAAGGTGAAGGGCAAGGGGTTCTTCAGCTTCACTGCTTTGGTAAAGCACCGCGACGAGCAGCATCCCGGCATGAAACCGCTGGAATCGACTCCTGTGATTAAGAGCAAGAGGACTAAATACTACCGCGGTCCAGAATTCCTACGTGATGATCACGTCCGGTAAATTACAGCTAAGAAGTTTCCTCTCGGCCACACCTGGAGATCCACCACGACATAAGCGCGCGTGATAACTTGCATCCTGGGAGTGGACTCCTTTTCCAGTCTATTATAAATGCTGTTGAGCCCTGTATACTGTGTCGGAGGTCGCTAAGCGCTTATAGCCTAACTCATTGTATGAGCATGGTTAGTCTTGTGAGGAGGTAGAGACAGGTATGGCGGTTGATATGGCCTCAATGTTTTTGTTGCGTACTCAGTTCTCTGCTGTTATTTTCTTTCTTTTTGTGTTTGATCAATGTTACAAGACAACAAGGAATTTATTCAGATTGTATTCGTCCATGGGACTAGCGTTTCTTCAATATACACACTCGTTATTCTATTCTCTCGATACCAGACACTATTCATGACATGATCATGAGAATACTCAATGACAGAAGTAAAATATAGTGCTTCAATTACATTTATCGTGGTTGACCACTGAACGGGAAAGATTGATATAAAAGTGGACATAAGATCGTGTTTCGTAACGCAGATCGTGACCCTAGTTGTCACAGCACGCACGCGATGGAGCTCGCTCCACAGGGGTCTGATGCATGAGTGCAAAATACCACCCAGTGGATATACCGCCACGTTCATCAATCGGGTTTCATCGCTACGCTTTCGTGATAATGCGCATGTGTTCAACAAATCGTTCACAATCGACCTATAGAGAGATGCATTCGCCGAGGCCATGATATCGAGAAAAAAGACATGGCTACGCAATGGACAGCAGGCTTTCAGGCTTTTATGATGGGCATAGCCGAGCGCAAGACACGTTACAAGACAGACGGTAAAAACCAGTCTCCGGATGATAAGACAGCACCGAGGACGAAAAGTCTACCTGTCAAAGCGGAAAAGCTTCTAGAATGGAGGGATCTCTGTAAGGGACTACCTTTTCGCTATGCAGACCACATGGACTTACTCACACATGCAGCTCCTTGGCGACAGTAAGTGCCTTCGCTCCGGAAAAGCCGTCACTTCAGCTTTTAGGCTTACGAAATACGTTAAAAACAGGCACGGGAGCGATCACTTGCAGACTGGATATAGGACGGAATGCGCCTCGGTGCGGATGTGCTTCCACAGCTGGACGTACATCCACAACGATACCGGTCTGTACTCCCGGTAATCTCAACCTGTTAGCACTGCTCCTAACTAACGACAGTCAACATCTACTCCCATGTCATCGGTGCAATCGTGTTCCTAGTCCTGCCGCTCTATATCTTCAGCTCAGAGGTGCCCCCTCGGTATGAAATAGCTACGGTAACCGACGTCCTCGTCTGCAGCACGTACTTCCTCGGCGTCGCCGTCTGCTTCATCCTATCAACTCTGTGAGGCTTCCCCTTATCCCACTTAGCTACTGCTAACTAGCTAGCTTCCACACGTTCATGTCCCATAGCGAGCGCTGGTACATCACGGGTATCAAGTTCGACTACCAGGGCATTTTGTTGCTTATGTGGGGCTCGACCATCCCGCTCGTCTATTACAGCTTTCCGTGCGAGGAGAGCAGCGGCATCCGGGTCGTGTACTGGATCGCTACTACCGCACTTGCGGCGCTCTGCTCCGTCGCCACCTTCCACCCGGCGATTGGCGGTCCCCACCTCGGACACGTGCGCGCGGTGCTGTTCGGCGCCTTTGGGTTTGGTTCCTTCCTTGCTCCCGTGGGGCACGGCATCCTGCGGTTTGGCCTACCGGAGCAGAGCGTACGGATCGGGCTCCAGTGGATTGGCTTGACGGCACTTTTTAATGGCGCTGGCGTCGTTTTATATGCCCTCAAGGTTGGTATAAATGATTTCAGTCAGTTATTCGAAGATGGCAGCTTACAGATCTGTAGTTCCCCGAGCGCTGGTATCCGAGGCGCTTTGATATCTGGGGTGCGAGTCACCAGATCATGCATGTCGCGGTGGTATTCGCAGCTCTTGCGTATACGAAAGCCGTGATACAGGCTTTTGATTATCATCACCAGTATAATGTCTTCGTATGTGCCAATTAATAGGCATTATCTACCGGACCAACATCTCGCTACGAGGCGAATCTAAAGTCTAACCGCTTGTTCCCCTTATCCTGATGGTCCGACAGGTAGACCAGTTTCTCCTCAGGCGTCAGCGAGTTCCACTTCTGCTCCCTTGTCCGATTCCGCCAGCGATAATAGGACTTGGCGATGACATAAAGAACCAGGTTGAGACCAAGAAGACCCACCAATATGCTATTGCCCCGTCGGTAAAGCGGCGCATCGTCGGCACGGTAGATGTTGGACGAGATGATGACCCCGGCTTGCAAGAACATATTATACAACGCGGCACCGACAGCGCGCGATCGAACGGTGTTGGAGTTCCGGGATATCCACCCGACTTGCACGGGATGGGCTGTGAATGTATTGGTTAGGCATGTATTCTGTAAAGAAAGGGGCTTCATACCGAGTGGTGCGGCCAACAGCAACGATATCATCGCCCAGGTTAACCATTTCGAGGCGGAGGTGGTATCTACTACCCGCAGGTAGATCAAGAACGGCAGACACCAGAACTGGAAGATGGATGCGCAGGCCGCGAGCTGCCCGGTGTATTCGGCTAGAGTGGAAAGCGCTAGCATATTGAAGACTAGCAATGTTATTAGTACGTAGCCTTTCAGAAAATATCGACACGGCTTACTCTTTAGAACCAAATACGGGATGGACAGCAGGTTGGTCTGGAAGGTATCAAAACCGAGGCCCCTTAATGATAGACTCAGATATTGCTGAGGCGAGAGCGTCGGAATGTTGAATGTCAACCCGATGAAATATAGGGGCCTTGTAGAGCTTCATGTTAGCCACCACTACTGATACACACCGATATTCCTTACCATAAATCAATATCCGTCAGACTCCTCCACAGCAGCTTCGGGGTGATAGGTTGCCGGTTATGCATCGTGCCTTTGCTGGGGTCGTCTCGAATCACCCGGTTGACCATGATGATCTCCTCGCTATATTGAGTTAGTATGATGGTCCCGTATCTCTAGGATTGCTCAACTCACCGTGGCGTGAACCAGCCATTCTTCCCCCGAGACCAGCTCGCAGTTTGCGTGGGACCCGGTGGCATCATAACGAAAGACAAAAGCCCCACAGTTCCGGTGATAAGCCCCTTTCTCGATTAGTCTTCTGCTGCAAATATATCATGGTAAACCTCTTACTTCAATAAGGAAGAGCCATCTCCAGCCGGAATGGCCAGAAACCCCTCGCATGTGGAGCAGCCCAAAGGCGATGATAGCGGCCAAGATATCCGCCACAAACATGCCCGTCCAGAAGAAGCTCAGCCGGATCGTGAGCTCGTGATGCTTGTAAAAGTACGACAAGTACAGAACACACTAGCACACGTGAGAAGGGTTTCTATCGGTGTATTTCACTACCTACCTCGGGAATGAAACCTCCTTGTAGAAATGCAAGCAGTGCGCGACAGACGAGGAACGATGGCCGGCTGTTTAGGGCAAATTGCGAGGCTGACACAATCGAGAAGAGAATGATCTGAACCGGAATCCAGCGGTCGGGCCCTAGCCATTTGGCAAGAAGCTGAGAGGGAAACTCTCCAGCCAGGAAACAGAGCGCGTAGACGGTGTTTCCCAGGTTATAGTCTATGCATACATCTGTCAGATTACAATCTCTCAGTGTTTACTTCGACAAGCTCAGCATACCATTGGTGCTCATGTGCATGTCCTCCAGAAAATTGTCGGTCAACGCCTGGCCGAGGTTCGCTCTGTCCAGCTCTAAGGCAGTAAACATGACGGCTGTCCACGCCATAATACGCCAATCGATCTTCCTCACGACGGCATCCTCCTCACCCCATGTCCATCGCGCTAGGGGATCGAATCGATGCAGGTTTTCCCTACGAGCCGGATATTAGCCCCCTTCTAAAACGAAAACTTCCGCTTTTAAAGTATCTAACCAATCGTCACGAGGCGTATATTGCGCGGCAATGTCGGGCACGTCATATACGCTTTTCTGCAGATTGAGATTTTTAGTTGTTGACGTAAGGAACTCGGGATACCACTTTTCGTACGTACCTGAGTCGCGATGGTATTGGAGTCATGCTTGTTTGTCCCCTGGAACCAGAACCTCTTCTTTTCGTGTGGTATACCTAGTGGCGCGATCGTCACAGTGTCTTCGACCTCGATGCCGGCCCCGTCCTGTATTAGGGCCTTCTCTGATGATATCTTCTCTGGGATTACCGTCGCCATTACTTAACGTCGAGGATAAAAAGATCTCAGTCAGTTAAGTAATAGAAATTTATGGGAATTAACCTTTATAACGAAAAATTCCGCATAGGGGAAGTCGGAATTTATTCATCGCGCTGCTATCCCCCCAGTAACCCGTCAGAATGGCACTCTCATATAAGAGAGACCCAGTTCGTTCCATTCGATGCACCCCCCATGCGCCTTATTGCAACCTCGTGGCTCACTGTCACGTCCTGATGGCCAGTGATAATACCTCGTAATGCGGGGTAGTTCCTGATAGACATTTTTCTCTCCTTTAGGCTGTATGAATGCACATGTCGTCATCAGCTGGTGGCCCTATTCGTTAACTCATCATCGTGATGCTTACGGGGAAGGTGAAAGAAGGCGAGGGCTTGGAAATCACCCATGCTTGCTCCTGACAGTCAAAGGTGAGCCTTGTGTTCTAAGGTGAGCAGGCATTTGCATTTATCGAGAGAATGAACCCGAATAATTCCTGTTTGGTCCCAGGGATAGCCTCCAGCTAGCCCGTGAAGCACAATATGCGCAATTGATGTATCGGGCCGTTGCTAAACACCAAAACCACGATGAATTTGTTATTGAAAGCAATTCTGTTTATCACCCTATGTCTGGGGACTGACCCAAGCTGGCCTGAGGTCGAATCGATCGATCAAGAGCCCATTATCGGAGACGGGGCGGCCGCGAGACCGAATATCGTCTTCATTCTCACAGATGACCAAGATCTCCATATGCAATCCCTCGATTATATGCCATTCGTTCGAAAACATCTGATCAACCACGGAACCTTCTTTCGCAAACATTTCTGCACCACAGCGCTCTGTTGCCCCTCAAGGGTCACACTCTGGACAGGCAAGGCGGCTCATAACACGAACGTAACCAACGTTAACCCGCCATACGGTATGTCACTGGGGGGCGTTTATCCCACAAGTAGCTCATAATCAGCGTAGGAGGATATCCAAAGTTTGTTAGTCAAGGTCTAAACGACAAGTACCTGCCGGTCTGGCTACAGGAGGCTGGATATAACACGTATTACACTGGGAAACTCTTTAACGCACACTCTGTCGATAATTACGACTCACCTCATGCTGCAGGATGGACTGGTTCGGTGAGGAAATCGTGTATGCGCATTGCCTTGCGCGACTAATAGTTTCTAGGATTTCTTGCTGGACCCCTTTACGTACTGGTATATGAACAGCACATACCAGCGAAACCACGAACCCCCAGTTAGCTACGAAGGCCAACATAGTGTCGACGTCCTGACGAAAAAGGCTCTCGGCCTTCTAGATGAAGCACACAAGGCGAACAAGCCGTTCTTCCTCGGCGTCGCCCCGGTTTCGCCGCACGCGAACTTGTGGTCTCCGGCCTTCAAGCACGGCAATCACAGTAAGCTAACCGAGATCAAATTCGAGCCGCCCGTGCCAGCAAAAAGACACGCACATCTATTTCAAGGGACAAAGGTACCGCGGACGGAGAACTTCAATCCCGACAAGCCATCAGGTGCCAGTTGGATCCGGAAGCTGCCCAAGCAATCTCAGGAGAACGTCGATTATAACGATCATTTCTACCTCCAGCGACTTCGGACCTTGCAGAGTGTCGATGAACTGGTAGATCGGTTGGTCCATCGCTTAGCAGATTTGGGGATATTGAAGAACACATACATTATATACTCGACGGATAATGGGTATCATATCGGACACCATCGAAGTATGTGGTATCACCTCTTCCCCTTCCGAGTGTAATTTCGGAGTTTTTGATCGCTAACCGGTGTCTATGCATGCAGTGCAACCAGCCAAACAGTGCAGCTTCGAAGAAGACATCAACATTCCCCTCATCATCCGAGGACCCGGTGTGCCAAAACGCTACACGACCGACATAGTGACTACCCACACCGACCTGGCACCCACCTTACTCAAGATGGTTGGCGCAGCCCCTCGCAACGACTTTGACGGGCTTGCCATCCCTCTCACCAGGCACGGCCTATGGCACGCCCGCAAGCAGCGGCACGAACACGTTACCGTCGAGCACTGGGGGTTCGCCTCCAACGAGGGCCAGGTCTTCGACTGGTACCCGCGGCTGCACATGAACAACACCTACAAAGCCGTGCGTGTCATCAGCGAGTCCTACAACCTGCACTATCAGGTGTGGTGCAACAACGAGCGCGAATTATACGACCTGACGACCGACCCGGGGCAGATGGTGAACCTGCTACATCCTGACGAGCACGCACCCACATCCGAGGTGCTCCTGGGTGGCGTACCGCGGGAGAGGCTCGTACAGCGCCTCGACGCCCTGCTATTCGTGCTCAAGTCGTGCAAGGCGGAGACCTGCATCCGCCCTTGGGAGGCGCTGCACCCCGCGGGGAACGTAGAGAGCCTGCGCGAGGCTCTGTCGCCGCGGTTCGATGCGTTTTATGAGCGAGAGACGGGTAAGATCAGGTTTGAGCGGTGCGAGATGGGTTATTTACTGGAAGCTGAGGGCCCGCAGTTTGAGAAAGGAGAGAGGATTGACCCGGGATGGCATGAGTGGACGTAATCCCCCTTTTAATGTAGTCTCTTCTTATAAAATGTAGTCATTCTATGTGTAAATCACGAAATTGATCGTAAAACGCCTTAGAAACCTTGTCTATGAATGCATAGTTCTGTTTAATTGGTTGCATTTTCCCCGGATCGGTGATTATCTCACGCAATGCGGTGATCCTGACTCGAGCCGCGGGTAGGTTGCAGTGCGTATGATGACCCCCCGCATGTCTAAAGTAATTAATGTATGGCCCAGATATATCCGGGTCTTCAAGATCTAGTACTGCAGTGTCAATTCTCCCGTTGACTCATCCATTGGAAGCACCAGTAACCATGTCATCAACATCGGGATCTAGTAGTCACGATGAAACTTCACCCTTGTTGTCATCCTCGGATGTGTCAGTAAAAGCTGGTATCTTCCCTTTTTCTGTATCCTGTTAATCGATACTGATACGAAATCAGGGCAAGATGACTCTCCCATAGATGTAGAGGCTGCTGAGGAGGCTCAAGATGCAACCAAGTCCCAACCCCAGCTGATAAGCACGGCATCTCTGATCCAGACGGCCGCCGTGTTAATGATAGGTACGATTACCTACTAAGTTGATTTTTAAGTTGACTCTTTCAAGGGATTTTCACGTCTGGACTCGATAGCTCGCTGATACTCGCCACCCATCCTCGGATTGCCTCCGAATTCAATGCTCTGGAAGACTCGAGCTGGCTCTTTATCAGCTTTCTGCTAGCCGGGGCAGCTACGCAGATCCTAGTACGCCAAATTCTCCAGTGGCAATTGCTAGATTACTAATTATCCGGTATAGTACGCGAAATTAAGCGACATCTATGGGCGAAAGGTCCTCTTGCTGCTTTGCTATACTTTGTTTGCTGCCGGCTGGTAGGCTTCCCTGAGTGTTAGTAATAACTAGGACACAGAAAATAGCTGACAAGGAAGCAAGTGTGATCATGTATGTAAAACGAGATTAGATGTTGACGCGGTATTAACACGATGATAAGTGGTGTAAGCCGTGAAATGTGGCAGGTTATCCTGGGCCGGGTTATCTCGGGCTCAGGGGGCTTTGCCATGTCAAGCCTGGGATTAGTTCTACTTACTGGTATGTTCTATATGTTGATATATCTATTGGGGGACGACTAACGTACTGTCTTGCTTAGATCTCGTCCCTCTTCGTGACATTGCCACCTGGTTCGGGTATCTGAACGTAATGGCTACAACGGGACGAAGTTTGGGTGGGCCGGTCGGAGGCTTTCTGGCAGACCGCATCGGGTGGAGATGGTGAGTTGAACCCCCCTTTTGCCTATCCAAGCTCACTTCGATGTGCCAAGGTCGTTCCTAGGCCAGACGCCACTATTCCTGACAGCAATCATTGCATCGATCTTCGTCATCCCAAATACTCGAAGGGTAGAAACCGAACCCACGAAAGAAGGAAGAGTCGGGCGTTTTGCTAGGATCGATTTCTTTGGCTCTTTGCTGTTCGGTATAACCGTGCTTCTGTTCATGCTGCCTCTCGAGATTGGCGGTATTAAGGTGCCCTGGACTCATCCATTGGTCGGCGGCCTTTTCGGTGCTGGTCTTGCCACTCTCTGCATCTTTATCGCCAACGAAGCTTGGTGGGCAAGAGAGCCGGCGATTCCCGTCCGGTTACTGAAACATCGGGAAATATTGGCTTCTTACTTCATCATAGCCTGTATTTCTGGCGCTCAGACTGCGGTATGTCACTGAAAACCCTTTTCTATCATATGTAAGCTCTATTAACTGGCTTGCAGCTTATGTACTCAGTACCACTCTACTTTCAAGTAACAACAAAGGCATCTAACACTAATGCTGGCCTCCATTTGGTCCCAGCAGTAGTGGGAAATGCTATTGGGGGGTTAATAACTGGTGCAGTGATTCGAAGGTTTGCCTTGCTCTTTGTTTTCTTATCTCAAGGCACACTCTGAGCTAACTCTGGCTTCTTTCAGGACTGGCAGGTATAAAATGGTAATCATTGCGGCTTCAATTTCCGCCACGCTGTCCTACACCCTGCTCATTCTACGCTGGCATGGACATACCAACTGGCTAGAGTCTTTGTACATATTCCCTGGGTAGGCCAAACTCTTACACGTTCTGAATAACCGATATACTAAGGCCTAGAAGCGGGTTTGGGGCTGGTATGAGTAACTCGGGAGTATTTGTCAGCATTAATGCGGTGGTTGAGCCATGTCACAAAGCCGTAGTCGCTTCTGGTCTGAATCTCGCTATGCCAATCGGCATGGTGCTTGGGGTAGCAGCGTCAAGCGCAGTGATGGTGCAGATGTTGCAAAAGACTTTGGATGTGAGGCTCATCCAACTCGGACTAGATCATGAAGCTCGAGGAAAGGTGTGCATTGTTCCATTACAGGAGACGAAATTATTAACTTCTGGTTAGATAATCGAAAAGGCAGCGGGTAGTGTCGATTTCATCAAGAAGCTTCAAGGCCCCGTCGAAGAAGCTGTGGTTGATTCCTATGTCATTGCGTTGAGATATAGCTACGGTCGGTATATCCATACCCCGGGTCACTTCGGGAACATTGCTAATGCTTTCAGTTGTGATACTTGCGTTTTCGGTCTCTGCACTTGTTGCTGGGCTTGTGTTGAGGGAGAGACGATTATAGCTAGGCTAACGTACTCGTTAGAGTGTGGGGAATAGGTGAAGTCATTCGACGTATCGGGAGAGAGACATATTATAGTGCTACACATCTACTATGCTATTTGATCCTATCTACACGAATCTGCGTTGCTTACCAATCTCTCAACTTGATTTATCCCCGTTCATAAGAACAAGATCACTTGCCAATATCGAACTCACGGTGACTCGGCCTTACGAGAGGCTGCTTCAACTCACGCTTTGTAGCGAATAAATCACCGGGCAGCCCAATGGAAGGTCACGTATAGTCTCGTTTTGAGCACGTCGCTTCGGACCGAACCTGTATGCCGTGATCACAGAAGGACCACTAGTAAAACCGAGGCAAAGACCTGCATGCCAAGCTCCTATTGCTGCAATCATGGCCAACCCAGAACCCCGGATCCGGATCTGATCGATGCAGTTACACTGGAAACGAATCCAGCTGGAGATATAATAACTCAAAATTGCCGGCTGGACTCCCAGGTCATTATTCAGCTCGGGCCTCAGCACACGGCACATCTATGAGATCGGCCAACGAGGACAGCGAGACCGGTAATGGCGCGACACGGCCATCTTGGATGTACGTTGCCAAGGGAAATCATCTTAATACCCTAGCTTTTATGCCAGGGAAAAGAAAGCTACTAAAGAAAAACTAGACAAGCTTGGGAGGAAGATGACGTACGGATATAGGGGTTAAACTACCTAGTCTACACCAAACGGTTGTTAGGTAGAAATTAAGCGTACCCTAGCATTGATCGCCCTGCCATCGTCAACTCGTGGCAAGTGATGACCCGAATAACCTACTAATGCTGGAGAATACGAAGTGATAGCCTGTAGGAGGTAGATACCCTCGATACACCGAAATAGCAAAAGAGGAATGAGCATGGTCGGCTTCACATCTCGGTATTTTCTTTTGTATAGGGAATACGATGAGATGAACTGCCGAATGGACCCCATTCAGCTCCACGTTTTCAACGCAGCATGGTCCCCCGAGTCATTCAGGTTCCCCGCGAGTTGTGAATTCGCGCGGATGAGGATCTGCCCTCCGTCTTGCCTAATTCGGGCTACATTCTCCGTCCTAAGTACACAGTTTATGCCGGAGATTTGCCATAGAAGCCAATCAGGATCACGAAAACCCCGGTAAGGGACAGGGGGGAAGAGGAAGTTCGAAATTGTAATTCTTCTGCGCGTTTTCTTCTGCTGTAGGAGCAACAGAGTTCTTTCGAGCAAGCTATGCAACACCAAGATGCCAATAACCCAAGAAATCCAGGGGTATGACAGAAGGCCCTGACGATCAGGGTAGCAGAGCGACCTACCTATATGCATGATCTGACCTAATGGCAAATAGGCAAGCAGGCAAAGAGTCAAGTTCCCGGTTGGGACCTCCGCAATTTGATGGCTGCAACCTGCTTACCTACAAAACCCTGCAGACTACGCTGTAACTATAACCGAAGTGTCCATAGGCTGGTGGGCCTGCGTCGTCTTCGTCTCTGTGCGGTATAGTAATACATACCTACATGGATGAGATGGGCGTCCGACGCGTAGGTGTATATAGTTGGGGCGACGATCCCGCGTCTAATAAAAACTAAGCGGTCGTCCAGCTCACGATCTTGGTTTCTTGTAGCTTCGCTTCGTCCATCCGAGATAGCTGTTTTCTCGCTGTCCCTGAGGTGACTTGTGTGTGTCTGCCCGCCAACCATGCATGCCTCTACGATCTTCCCGCTTCCGCTCTTCGCCAGCACGGTGGCAGCCGCAGCCGGATGTACGTCCGACCAGTTCACTGCGCTACTTGCGAACCACCCGGAGGCTACTGTAAAATTTGCCGAGGCCGTTCCGCAAAATGGCAGCTTCGGTCAGGGACCTACCAACATACCGTTCCCGACCAACGCGACGCAGCTCCCGGCGCTTTGCGCTGTTGGCATTAACGTGAAGTCCTCGGAGAACTCGTCCTACAACTTTGGCCTATTCCTCCCGGACCAGGGTTGGAATGAGAGGTTTATGACCACGGGCAATGGCGGCTTTGGAGGCGGTATCAATTGGTGGGTTTGCTTATACGGGGGGGATCAACCCCTTAATGTGACCGGCTAGTGAAATCAATGCTAACTCGATTTGCTAAAATTCAGGCCCGATATGGGACGATTGGTCCAGGTGCGAGAGAAATATGCATAATACACTCATGAGCTCTTTATTAATAATATCGACAGTACGGCTTTGCGACTATGTCGACAGATACCGGCCACAGCTCCGGCGTGGATGACGGTTCATGGGGACTCAACGCCCCCGAGACGCTGATCGACTGGGGCTACCGGGCCATGCATGGGTCTGTGGTGCTTTCAAAGGAAATCATCACCAGCTACTACTCGAACTCGTCGAGCATCAAGTATTCCTACTACGCTGCCTGCTCCACCGGTGGCCGTCAGGGATTGAGGGAAGTTCAGCTGTATCCGGATTCATTCGACGGCATTTCTGTCGGTGCCCCGGCTTGGTGGTCGACGCATCTATCCTCATCGACCCTATGGCTAGGACTTTCGAACACCCCAGACACCGACCCTAAGCACATCGACACGTCGCTCTTCCCCGTCATCGTGGACGAGATGACGAAGCAATGTGACCCGCAGGATGGCGTCGTCGACGGGATCGTCAGTGACCCGTACGGCTGCAATTTTGACTTTGAGGCACTCCTATGCACGGCCCCCAACGCCACATCGTGCCTCACAGCGGCCCAGCTTACTACTGTGTACAAATTCTATAACGACTGGGTCGATGCGAATCAGACCTATGTGTTCCCTGGCGTCGCCCTTGGTGCCGACCCAACTTATCTGCTCGGCTCCGTTTCGAACCTAGGCACCGACTACTTCCGGTACTTCCTCTACGGCGAGCCGGACTGGGACAAGACGCAGTTCAACTACCGCGACGTCCAGGCTGCCGACGCCGCCGACCCGGGCAATGCTACCGCCGACGCCTTCGACATGACCCCGTTCAAGGAGCGCGGCGGCAAGATCTTGAAGTACCACGGCACGGCCGACTCGCTGATCCCTACGGGCAGCAGCATCTACTTCTACAACAAGGTGGTGCAGACGCTGCGGCCGAAGGGTGTCAACATCGACGATTTCTATCGGTTCTTCCTCGTGCCGGGTATGGGCCACTGCTCGGGCACGACTGTCGATGCGCCCTACTACCTCAGCGGGGGCAGCCAGCAGCTTACCGGCGCGACGCACTCGGTGCCCGGCTACGAGGACGCCGACCACGATATCATCCTTGCGCTCATGAGGTGGGTCGAGCAGGACACGGCGCCCGAGAAGCTCATTGCCAGCAAGTTCGTCAACGACACCGCTTCGTTGGGTGTGCAGGTGCAGAGGCCGCTGTGCGTGTACCCTAAGCAGGCTAAATACGTGTCGGGGGATGTTAATGTACCAGAGAGCTGGGAGTGCAAAGAAGTTTATGAGTCTTAATATGTTAGTATCATCATCTTGGATGTATATATGAACCAGCGTAGTCTTCGTCTTGATTAGCAGAATACATAATAACCCCTATTCTCCTCTAATGAGCTTATCTTGATACTTCGTGATCTTATAGTAGCTACGATAGCATGTATAGAGTGGTTTGAAAACTAAAATCAAGGGGTGTCCTTTCGTAAAAAGCTTACAAGTGAGCATTATAGATTGTTTATACTGATGATTTTGACACTGCTGTCGTGAATGAAATTGGGTTCCACCCCTTACCAGAGATGTGTATGGGCTTCTTCAAGTTAAAGGTCAGATCGTGTGGTTTTATCATTAAGTGCTTGCTAGTAAGAAATATCGTGATCGCAAATACTGGTTGAAAAAGCATCTATATTAATTAGATATCGACATCGAGTATCATGGTAAAATTAGCAAAAAACAAAAAGTGCTTACTTAAACTAAAATAGATGCGAAAGGGGGCCTACATGTAATGTGATAATGTGTTATACGCAAAATTAGGTGCTCAGTTAATAGTATATGAAGGGAGATACACGAGAAAGAAAAATAGAAAAAAAAAAGATAAAAAAAGAAGACTGCCCACAATCGTACGCGTCAAAGACCCATGCACGTATGCACGAAAGGATCGCAGATGTTGTCATGGACGCAGTCCACAGCCCTTCAAAATCTCGAAACACAAGGGTACGCACTATGGGAATTGAACCCATGATGTAGGGGGTCACCCCTATCTGCTGGGTACATAGGGACAATGCACAATACCAGCGAGAGCCAACAACCAACTGAGCCAACAAACCCACATGAGATTTGATTTTGGTTGTTACCCTCTTACTCTGGCTTTTATGCTTAGTTCAGGGCTCTGGGAACATTCCTCCTCTCTTCCGCCACCCTTCCCCCCCAAATCTCCCTTCATATCTCCCCGGGCAACAGCAAAATAGGTACACCTCAAATCCACATTCAATGAATGCGGTACCTACCTACCTACTTACCTACCTAACCTAGATAGCTAGCTAGGTGCCTTCCCATTCACTTCAGAGCCGCTTCATATGCTCAATCTTGAAAAGAAAAAAGTACATCTACCTTTGACACTTGCATTTTTTTTTCATTCTCCCCTCCACTCGTTGTTATCTTACACCATACCCACCACAGTTGTAGCTACTGCGCATCCATCGTTAGTCACCAAGCATTCTCTTTTCGCAAAATACGCTAGATATCAATTATAGACTTAAACCCTCGATATTACCATCACAGCATGGATCTAAAGGGTCGTCTCAAGAAAATGATGCCCAAGAACGGGCTCATATATCGACCTCAATGTTGCATAACTCGAAAGAGGCGTCACGACGCGTACATTTTCCTAGCTTTCCTACGTGCCGGCCTGGTAACCGAAGGAAACAGAAGCAGAGACGTAGGAAACGCAAAACAAGCCATCGACCAAGCTATGACGAGCAGCATCTCTATTGCGTCGACTGCGGTACGTAGGAATACGCTCGAAATGCCTAATGGAGTACCTATACCATTTCGCTGATTAGGCAAAATAGGATGTTATCAATAAATTGGAAGAAGATGATAGTGAGGATGTCATTGGTATCATCAGATTCTTCGACGCGCTGAAACCCCGTCTCGCCTGGGCCGAAAACATCAACGACACGGCGTTTTACGATTTTATCTTCTTCATAATTGAAGCACGCCGCGAGTGGAAGGCGAACCCACAATACCCTTTCGAGCTAGAAGAGCATTGTACAATGGCCAGAGCAATCGACAATTTCCTTGAGCTTACCGGTAGCAGTCGCTGGGATAGAGCGGTAAGATATTGCAAACACGTAATCCCGTGTAGTCACTCTTCTTTGCACCTAACTGACCGGATATGATCCTACAGCGCGCCGAATTTGATTTTTTCTGCCACTGTGACAATATGGAAGAGTACCAGGTGGAGGGTGTAGTTGAGGATGATGATGATGACGAGACCACAGACGAGAGCATGGAAGGAGAGGAGACCATCAGCATGGACCCGCTTGAGGAGGTGCTCGACCACGCGATGAAGACGGACGAGATAGTTTCCGAGATTATCAAGATGGAGATGGACTGAAGGACACAGGAGGTAGCTGTTGAGATGAAGAGAAACCGTGAATCATAATGCGCACACACTTCGCCTTGCCAGTGATATACCATAACTAAACCTACTGCTTCTTCTTGAGGACTTACACGCCGTTATCGTATGAACTTGGTCTCCACCAGTGCCGTTTCTACAGTAGCTAAGGGTTACATTAAGAGATGGCATAGAAATAAGAAATAATTCAAAAGCATCGCATTTGATTAATCCTGCAAGAAAGGCTGCAAATGATGAGCAGAATACCTTGACCTGGGTTGAGGTTAAGTAAGTACCTAGGTACTAGTAGTAAGTACTTAAGTAACGAATGATGCGGCGCATTCAGTGATGTTAGGGAGCTTATTTTAAGGTTTAGTGCAGTTGCACACTCGCGGATCGCTCCCGAGGTCCCACGTGCACCTGTGCCACCCCCTGTACTCCGTACCACAACGCCTGTGGCGTACCCATTCGGAGCGGAATAAAGCAATTCCACTGTAAAGTAGGTCCAACCAATCACAACCACCATTGGTTCTGAGAGTCCAAAAAAAAAGAAAAAGAATTCTTCCAAGCTCCAAAGTTCAAGCCAATTCGTTCTTTTCCAATTCAGAGCTTTACTTCGCATTACCACCACCACCAAATTACCAAATTACCAACACCGTCTCTCGCGCCCGAATCATATCATCTCCACTACAACCGCCAAGATGCATCTCATGTACACCTTCGACGCCGAGACGGGCAAGCGCACCTACACGCTGAAGAAGGTGCTGCACGGCGAGGTCACCAAGTCGGCGCACCCGGCGCGCTTCTCCCCCGACGACAAGTGGTCGCGCCAGCGCGTCACCCTGAAGAAGCGCTTCGGCCTGCTCTTGACGCAGCAGAGTGCGTTGCCCTCCCTTTGCCTGTCGCCCCTTTGTTTCCGAGGACTTGAAAAAAAAAAAAAAACTAACGTTTGGGTGTTTCTGCAGAGAACAAGCTCGCCGAGAATGGCCAGTAACGGAACGATCTGCCTCTCGATCCCGCGAAAGAGGGGATACTCGAAAATAAATCATGCACCGTGTCTGAGTTCTGTCAACGGGGAACAATGACAGACTTGGAATCATGAGACGGATGATCAAATAAAATGCATGCATACAGTGGGACTCGTTGGGATGAGAAGCCCCCTAAAGACATTTGCATACCCGGTTACTTAACTTTTTACCAAGACGGCGTTTTTACAGGCGTGGTGATGAAAGAAAAAGGGACCTCATGAATTGTGAGGAGGGTTTGATATTTATTTATATTTTATTTTGTGTTTCAACACTGTTTCGGTGATTCTCTTTAGGATGAACAGCCTTCCATACTTCTGCTCATGGGGCTGGATAGTGACCCTACCCCGTAGCATGTTGAATATAGTCGTGGAAGTCTGATGCTGAATATCTAGACTTGGGTCGTGCATAATATATCCTATTTTTTCCGTTTGAAGAAATGAGAAAAGACTAAAGATCACTCAGAGATACGCATGACACAATGATTTGAAAATGACCTTTTGTCTAACTGGTATCAAACTCCGGAATGTCAATGATAACCTACCCTACCCTATGAAGAAATCTAATCCCCCAAAATATCTACCAATCACCTCTTCTTCGAATTCACATTCTTCCCCGCCCCCACGCGTATCCGCCCCGGCGTCGCCCTCCGCTCGCCCGTCAGGATACCCGGGAGGTAATCCTCGTCCATGAGGTCCCTAGCCCTGGCCCTCTTCTCCTCGCTCGCCTTCTTCACGTACTCCTTCTGGTCCTCGGCGAGGATGAGCTCGCGGCCCCAGCCGTTCTTGCCGCCGCCACCGGTGCGGGCCTTGCCGTTGGATGAGCCGTGCACGGGCTTGGGCACGCTGTACACGTTGCCGCGGTTGTTCCACTGGAAGTTGCGCTTGAGGTGCAACGTGAAGTTGCCCGACGAGTCGGTCGAGCAGCTCACCCGCGTCAGCGTGGGCTGGCCGCACCGCGGGCAGAATTGCTTGTTCATCTCCCGCGTCACCTGGAAGCACCCGTGGCAGCGTAGCACCCACGTCTTGACTCGTGTAATGCGTGCGAGGCTCGGGGACACGAGGTTGAGGTTCATGCGTAGTAGCACGTTTTGCATGGCGTAGTCCGAGGTTAGCAGCGCGGCCTGAAGTATGCGCTGGATGGGCTGCTCGGGGGCTGAGACTTGGTCTTTGGCTTGGTGTTTCTTGAGGTTTGACGGTGTGATCCAGCCATCCTCATCGTCGTCATCGTCCTCTGCCTCAGGGGCCTTGGTCTCAGCTGCTGTGGTGGTAGTGGTAGTGGTAGTGTTTTGGGATGAGGACTCCTCTGTGGGCTTTTCGGAGGGTTCTAAGCTCATGGACTCGAGGGTCTGGGCGACAGTTTCTGCTGTCTCGGTCGTGGCGGGGGCCTCTGCCGTAATTCCCTCCGTCCCGTTATTGCCATTGGATGGTTCTGTGGTCTGTGCAGCATCTCCCTCTTGGGTCTTCTCCGTCTCTGGTGCTTCTGTCGTTGCAACGTTTTCTTTACTGGGCGCTTTGCCGTTCAGCCCCTTCTGTCCGGGTGTCTTCCGTAACCGCCAGTCCCCACCATTGCGCTCGCATTCCAGTTCGTACGTCAGAGCAATGAGGTGCAAATCCGGTCTGCTCAGAACTTCGAGGTCACCGGTCCGCCGCGCAAAGTCGGTTACGAACTTGACGCTCTCGGGGCGTGGGCTCCGCAGCTTGAGGAATGGGAGGAGGGTGGTCTCGACGCGCGATCTCGTGGCGGCATCTCTTATCTCGGTGATGACGGAGGGGAGAGTGTAGAGTTCGTGCGCTTGGGCCAAGAGGGTGCTCACGGGAGGGTCGTTCTTGATGAGGGGGCCCGTGTCTACGACTAGGGTGTGGATTGGCTTGAAGGGTGTTGTAGTAGATTCTTTCTCGTTTGGAGTTGTCGCTGGTTGAGCCGTGTCCGGCACTTTTTGGGTTTCCGTCATTGCCATTTTCTCCCCTTCTTTTTTTCTCGTCTTCTACAAGGTTGGAGGTGGATGTGAAAGTGAAGGTGAAGGTGAAAGTGAAGGTGATGGTGGGGTTGATGCTCTTTCGCTGTATTGCATTTTTGATTTTTCGCGGGGTTATTCCAGAATCTTGGCGGTAGATCTGGGCAGAATCTTATCTGTGGATCAGCCCCTTATTTTCATGGCGCTAGTGGAGAGCTGAGGTACGGCTATAGCGATGCATGCATTCTCCAGCAGATATGCCCATATGCGATTGTAGAGCATAAAATGGTTTAACCATGACGGCACTCGAACTTGTCACACATCACCATTTCAACTACAAAGCTCACACGATCTTGCAGTAGATAAATCGAAAACTGGCCCGGGGACTATATTATCGACAAGTTCCTGTCGCGAGGAATAAGCTATACGAACATAGAAAAACCAAAACCAAAACTAAGTAGCACGAACAGACCATGACTTACCCAGGCGATACAGGCACTTCTCTCATGAGGCGCGGCTATTTCTACCATCTCAACAGCGTAGCCATGCAAGCTCTACCTAAGCATAGCGTAATAAAGAAGATTTGCACCCAGAGGGGCACGCGAATAAGCAGGTAGACCATCCCCACGAATACCACCCCCCGAACGGTGCTCGAGATCGCCCGGCCGCCGTTACGCTCAGACCTCTCCTGAGTCTGCACCTAACAATCCCCACCCCAGCCGAGCTGGCGGTTGACCTCGTTCATCGCGTTCATCCCCGCCCTAAAGAGACCGAGCGCCCCGTCCACCCCAGCGTTCCCCGTATCGAACGCCGGCTCCGCCTCCTGCGCCCGTCGTAGATCTGCCTGGTCCAGCGTGGTCTGCCGCTTCTCGAGCACGGCCTTGCAGATGGCCCGGGCCCACATGTTATACCACTGGTCTTCGCTGATGCTGATGTACTCCTTGGCGCCGTTCTCGCCGATGCGCGAGAATGGCCACTCCGCCACGGCCACTTCCCACCGCTTCGTGCGCAGCCAGAGGTACGGCCAGCTGAAGATGAACAACAGCGTCAGCGTGAACAGCCACTGCACCCACGACGTCATGCGCCACCGGTTGACCTTGGTGTTGTTGTAGCACTCGATCAGCGCGTTCTTGGTCACGAATTGGATCTGCAGGTGGCCGCGGTAGTTGGTGTTGCGTATGAGGTTGTTCAGACGGTCCTTGATGCATTGCTCGTCAAAGCCCACCATCCGCCGCTGCAGCGTGAATACCTTGAGCCCCGCGTGGCTGGCGGCGAACCGGTGGCACCATTCCTGCAGCGTTGGCTTGGGATCGCCGCCGACCTCGATGCTCTGGTTGGAGCCGGGCGCGCGCTTCCTCAGTAGGGTACCGCGCCGCGTTTCCTCGCTGTTCTCCACCGTGCGCAATTGCCCCCACGTTCGGCGGTACTGCACGTCCGAGTATAGGAAGGGCGTCAGCTCAATCGAGACGTCGAAGTCGGTTACCGTGTTCTTTTCCGTCTTTCCCTTGCTATCCCTTGACGTCTGTTGGTGCGTGCCGACAATCTTGATGTACGGCCGCGGGGGGACGTCGGCGAGTCGTGAAATGTATTCCTCGAGCTTAGTAGGATCCTCGATACTCTTGGCAACCCAGTATTGGTTGCCGTTGTTAGCGTCCTCTATGAACATGGCATCATGATCGACAGGGCGGATCTTGGCGCTACCGGGTCCAAGGTTGCCGTTATTGTTGTTGGATGGGGCTAACATAGGCGCGGACTCAGAAGCTTCTAGGGCGTCGCTGTAGTTGGGAGGTAAGTCGTCGATGGAGATTTCGGGGGCGTCGTCGTCGAGGGGGTAGGCTGGTGTTGGTGTTGTCGTTGAGCTCTCGCCGGGATTTGTGCGTAGAGAGACGGCATCGTCAAGATCGTGATCGGATGGCTTGCCCATGGCTTCGGGAACGTTTTAAAAAAGAGATGGGGCAATAATTTCGATATGATCGTCACCCCAGGTTACAAGGCAGTATCCTTTGATTTCGAGGTTCCAGAGGGAAAGTCAGAAGGAAAAGAGGAAATGGGAGAAGAAGTGAAGGGATAAAAGACAAGAGCTGAAACCAGCCTGGCCTAGGCAGAAGATCGAAGGATGCTTCAGCTAGAGCATAACCTCTTGCTGCGCCGCAGGCACTAAGAGATATATGCATGTACTGGGGTATAATGCATCTACTGAGGTATGCCTCGTCCCAAGTCCAGATACCCAACCTACTACTATATGAAGTGCGCAGCCTTATGTGGATATTTCCTTTCTCTTTCGATAAGTATTCCTGTAAGTGTTCATTTCCTATATACCTTCTGCGGCAAATCCCTACTGAGCTACCTCCTGTCAGGCTCCGCAAGCTCCAAGAGCTTGGTTCGTTAGCTGCCTCTCAAAGGCGAAGTAATACCATGGAGGACTCTCAAAATCAAGAAAGCATTGGTCATCCAGTCGAATTATATTCATCATTCCCTCTCGACCCTTCCAAAAACGAGATTAGACTCTTGAAACTATTGCCCGGCGAATGGGACTCGACCATCGAGCTGGAAATGTTCACGGCCTGCTTGTCCGACAACCCAGCTTACGATGCTTTATCCTACGTATGGGGCGACCAGTCATCACCCCATAAAATCGTGGTCAGTGGACATAAAATGCTGGCTGGATCGACTCTCTTCTGTTCTCTGCGGCGGTTGCGCGCACATAATACAGAGAACCCCCTTACGATCTGGATCGACGCGATATGTATCAACCAAGAAGATACCACAGAGAAAAACCATCAGGTGCAGATGATGGGTTTGATTTACGCTCAGTGTAGAGAATGCGCCGTGTGGCTTTGGAATCTCGATCCGCACCATACCGAGTACTTTGGCTTTGACGTGAGCAAGAGCTGGAAATTCACGGGCGATGCTCAAGACTTCAACCAAACCTGGGACGATCTCCTCCATTCCCTAACGATATACGACGAAAATGGAGAGCTAGAGCCCAGCTTGAGGGATTCGGTGGGCAACAAAAGCCTATCAGCATCACTGCACTGCGCCTGGTTTATTCGACTGGCTGCCGATGGACGTCATTTGACCGACTTCCCCTTATTCAAACCCGAACACAGCACCTCTCCGTATCATCGTGGTCTGACGAATCTTCTCGTGTTCCTGCCGTCGGACCCATGGTTCCAGCGGCTCTGGGTCATCCAGGAGATCACCTTAGCACCCCGCGTGAGGTTGTACTTTGGGTCTGTCAGTGTTCCACTAGAAGTCATGATCAAAGCACATAGGAACTTTCCACCTGGCAACATGGATACGTTTTTCAGAGGCAACATTAACGGAATGGATTTTGGCATGTCAATCTTCTTCGAAGTTGGCTTCCGGAAGTTACTAGACTTGATACTGGACCTAGTGCGATTTCGTGAAAGCATCAACGACCACAAGCCTCCCTTGCTTGAGCTATGCTTCACCTTCAAGGATCGCCAAGCCACGCTTGCCCACGACCGCGTCTACGCTCTTTTGGGACTGGCTGATAGCGACATACAAGTCGATTATACTAAGGATGTTGTATCTATATACGATGAGCTATCAAGAGAGACTATTCTGGGGACGAAGCAGTTGATGATTCTCTCTTTTGCTCCATATTTCCGTCACGAACCGACAGACAATGCATTTCCCTCGTGGGCTGTCGATTTTACGAAGTGGCAATACGACTTTATGGATAAGGAAGGGATCCAACTGTGGTCACGCCAGCTACGAAATTTCAATGCCGACGGTGGCGTTCAGTACAGCGCTTCCATACTATCATCATCATCATCATCATCGCTGCAAGTATCCGGAAAGAGATTCGACACTATAAAGAAGACCTCACGGCCAATGGCACAGGACCAACTAGAACCGTTTGTCAAGTGCAACATCGATATGCCGGATACGCCGCCCTTTGTTCTCCCACCCGAAAAATACGGGTTGTACCCCGATATCCTGAAAAGCCACCCATCCGTAGATCCAGATCAGCCATACGTAGGCGGGGGCACTTGGGGGAATGCATGGTGGCGGACGATCTGTAGAGATCATTGCTGGGGTTCCCAGCGTGACCAGCGCGCATCAGACCACCATATTGAGACTGTTGCTATCGTTGCGAAGATCGACTTTTACAGAGCAACTCAGCAACAACCAGACGTAGACCTCTCTGAAATGCTGGACGCTGTATCTCGGAATGTGTCCACCGTCCCTTTCGAGCGCACCCATGGCTACCTCCGGCCCTGGGTCAACAATACGGTCCAGCGTAATCTCAAGGACAGGAGGCTTTTTGTGACGGAGAAGGGATACCTCGGGGTGGCGTTGGAAACTATATCTGAAGGCGACGCTGTCTATATTCTGCCCGGGTCAAGGGTTCCCATCATATTAAGGCATAGCGAAGCTGCCTTCACAGTCGTTTCCGATGCCTACGTGCACGGCATCATGGACGGAGAAGCCATGCCAAAGGACAGCGAAGCAATAGAGCAACTGGAGATAGTTTGAAGCTGACCCCCATCAGCTGACGGCAACATCGGACCCCATGAATTTAGACATCACTTCATCACCGGGGAATCTTTTGGGAATTAAATTAAATTTTATTATACAGATCTAGCAATATTCATTCGTGGCTCATGATTCGCTCGATCCAACATTCAAAGTCATGTCTTCATTAGAATTAGAACGCTTGCTTCGCGAGGAAGAATTAGGTACAAGGGATATTTACTACGGCTCGTTAGCTTTGAATCTCACACGAGGGGGACATGCAGGTGAACTTACAACATCGATCCACCGACCCATCCACTTGTCAACTGCCGCCTTTGCCTCATCGACAAGACCAAGCTCTGCACGAATTATTAATTATGTTGCCAACGGGACTACGGGGTAATTAGTGACTTACCAAGCAGCAGCTGCACTGAACCACGCACGCCCGACTCGAGAGCCGAAGCAATCCAGGCGTGAGTATACGAGGTGTGCTCGCCGATGAAGATCATCTTTTGCATTCGTCAGCACATCTCCCCCAGAAAGAATGCAGAAGGAAACTCACGTTGTTGTACGTCTTAAAGTACTCAGGGATGTACAGCTGGTGCTGTCCAATGGTTGGCGACGCCCAACCGCCGCCTTCGTATTCGTCCATGCGCCAGCAGCGACGGTTATACTTGCCAGTCCACTGCTCGTACACGACATCGCCGTGAATCTCAGCCATGGCGTCAACAACGTACTGCACGTGCTCGGCCTCGGGCACCGCGACCCAGATGTCGGCCCAGTCGCCAGTCGCGTACGAGGCCAGCATCGAGGCCGGGCCCGTGCAGTTGAGGCAGTACGACGGGTAGTTGATCGACCCGATACCGGCGATGTCCGTGCTGCTCTGTCCACCCACGATCGGCTGGTCGTAGTACGTCTGCCAGAACCGCGTCTCGAACTCGAGCGCGACCTTGCAAGCCGAGCCGAAGGGCACGTTTTGGATGGCGTTGCTGATGGTGGCGGGAAGGGCTAATAACGAGTTAGTGCTCACCTAATGAAAAATTAGGTTACTTCTTTAGGAAATAATAATCTTACTAGGGAGCCGGAGCTTCTTGAGCTGGGGAGGGGGCATGGACAGGAAGAGGTAGTCGAAAGTGGCGTTCTGGAAGACGCGGTCGGTGTAGTTGTGCCTCCACTGGATGTTCAGCTTCTGAGACTCCTCAGCCCACTGAATGCGCTCGACCCGCGTGTTCATGGTCGTGATGTTGTCCACTAGCGGGTGGAAGGCCGACGGCAGGCGGCTCAGACCTCCGTCGATGGTCTTCCAGTCGGTGGCACCGAAGTACAAGTCGTCGTAGAGCTGCCAAAGTTAGTGGGGGCCATCCGAAAAAAATCATCTCTAACGTACAATTCCCCAGAAGGATTCGGCCTCGTAGCCTGCAGCCACGATATCCGTGTCGTTCAGCGAGACACTCAGGTAGTTGGCCAGGTAAGCGAACCCAGACCAGACGTCGCCGCCAAGACCGTTCAAGCCGTTGACTAAATTCGAGTTAGCTATATGCATCCATATCCGAGGAAGCCTTATCCGACGTACCGATCCAGTCCTTGTGGGCCTTGTGCATGTTGTTGGCCATCTCAATCATGAAAGTCTCGTTAGTCAGGAAGGGGTTGATCTTGCTCTGAGCGGCCTGGGTGGAAGCATCATCGGGCAGGGTGAACGTCAACGATGCGTTTTCGGCAACCTGTCCGATGGTCGGGGGAAGACCGGTATCCAGCTTGAAGCCGTTGTGGTAGTAGAACCCATTGTCGTTGGTCTGGATCCACGGGATGAAGTCGACGCTGAAGTTCCTGTCCTGGTTGTTGAGCTTGTTGATCTCGTCAGCGAGCTGGAACACGAGCTGGTGATCCGTGATGTTGTACGTCTCGTTGCCAGAGGTGTACGTATAGGGGAACCGCATGGGTCCCATCTCCTGGTAAGAGTAGTCGAAGGGACCTCCCGACAGATACTCGGTGTGAACACGACCACCTAGTCTCTGCGCAGCTTCGATGATGCTGATGTTGGTGAACCCGGACTGGTGCAGGATGAGGTAGGTCATCAACCCGGACATGCCAGCGCCGAGAATGCCAATCTCCTTGGACTTAGCGGCGGTCACATCAACGGCGCCTATCTCCTTGTTCTGGAGAAGCTCTACACCGTCGAACCACGCACCTAGGGTGTCGATGCCGGTAGTGTTGTCCATGGGGATGCTTGAGGCGCTGCTTCGCTTCGTCATCGCCCGCTTCCGCACACGGGTCTTCTGCGCCGCACTCCGACCGACCAGGGCTCCCCGCTTATCCCAAGCCGAGATACACCCGCCAGACTTGACATCTTCCGGCAGAATCCAAACCAGACGCGAGTCTCCTGACCTCTTGGTCTCGCCGATAACATGATGGGCGTTGGTGGACCTAGCCTCCGAGCAGGATCCGTAGGTGTACTTCACAGCCCCTTCAACCCGTTTGTCGACCGACACGTGAACATTGGCGAGACGCGAGTTGAGCTCAGACTTCGTTTCTAGCTTGACGGGGAGCGAAGACGTAGAGGTAGCCACCGCATGGGTAGCGGCGAGCACAAGGGATAGCCAATGCATCTTTGCCTGTTGTATATGACCAAAGGAGAAGTGAGGAACTGATAGAGTTCGGAGAGAGGCTACCTTTGCTTTATATCTTACTGGACACACACGTGCTTAGATAAACCCAATGGCATTTCTTAGCTCGTACACGCCGCACAGCATACGATGTAGTGTACAGTCTTCAGCTGATGTATGACATTGCGGCAACGCCCCCCTTTCCGAAAGGCATCAGAAGCCGATCTGAGCGGACTTCATTCCGGCTTCCTCACAAAGTTCCCCCCAAACTTCTGCCGATCTAGGAAACTTCATCATCATGGACCTTGGGCTGGCAGGGAGAAATACAAGTTTAAGCGATTATCCTCCATTCGGTAGGTGGTAACGAGGTGTCCGGACAATCTAGTACGATTGATGTGCATTCGAGGCTGATAAGCCTAAGTGCATTCGAGCGCTACGGACCAACGACAATCCAAGAATGCGGTTGGCCAGGCCCGGTCCCCAGCCCTGTCGACCTTATCTCTCCCGCGCCGGGGGGCCTACGTAGGTAATCGCTCTTACATCCAAGATCAACCACCAGTGAGGCTAAGCTTCCTCCACCCCGGAAAACCCGCATTTTCCAAGCCAGCGAAGGGCGCATGGTTCATATCTTGGACAGGGGACCCGCTGGTTTTCGGGTCGGTACTCGTTGCCGTTTTTCACGTCCCCAATCAGGATCAACAAGGTTCTGTTCCCATGTGCGATATTGACGGAGAGGGATTTATAATCTTAGACAAGTAAGTCATCGCCGTGGTGTGATTTTCTTCTTCTCTTTTTCATTAGCCGGCCAGTTCCGCGGGGGATTATACGATAGCATTATTGCGGTAATACGTCATTTGAATTTATTCATTGATACTCAGCTTATGGCTGCTTACCTGGTTTTTGTTGGCAGAACCGGTCGGAGTAGATGTAAACGCCGTTTGCCTATATCGGTGTATATACATACATACCAGGTGTCGGTCAGATTTGGCTATATTCAAACGCAAACTTGCTCATGGAAAGCAAGTTGAAGAGTCTTTTGAAGAGAGTCTAATGGTTAATTAAAGTCGGGGACCCTCTTTGTATAGTTGATGCTCATAGGTCCGAGATGTTATCAGCTATCGTTTGACTTACGCAATTCTCGAGATAAAACCCCCCGAAACCCACGGCCTTGGCATTGGAACCCTACGATACGATCTTTTTATACACATATACCCAGCTTAACTCCGACCATCGGCTTGGCTAGGTATATCCATATACGACGACCCGCTTTGTGAATGTGTATTAGTCTAGTGTAGAAACTAAACCCTGACCTCCGCTACGCCTCAGGAAAGGGCGTGGTAATTACATACACACATAATATTATGAGGTAACAGATAACCCAGCTGAAAAGCCAGGAAACGCATCGCCCTTCTCGAAAAGGAATGTGAGGTCTCCTCTGATTGGCTGCGATTCGCTACAGCTGAGCGGAGTCGATCTAGATCAGGTATGTTAGTGCTGCAAGCCCTAGCGCCGTTGACCTCAACGGCTACTCTACAAGCTCGAATTGTGTCGGGACTCGATATGGGGCCGAGGAGTACGGTTCGGATGCCTGCCGCTCGGTCACAGCTTTGAGAATAGGATAGGACATGCTGATGTGAAGTAATATCGTCACGTAATACTGCAAAGACTTTTTGTCGTCTGGTGACTCGAATTGCTTACCAACAAGTGATACGTTTAGTCAACGATTGCGGCTTATAGATTGTCACGGGATAGAGACAGCGAACTCGAGACAGACTGTCACTTCTTGGAATTCCTTTATATTATTGTGCATTACCTTGATCATTCGCAATATCTGGACGCCCGCATACTCATTTTCCCAGCCATCGTTTGGTAGTAAGCTTCCATTTACAGCTAGCTTTTCCTTTTCTGTACCTTCTCTGATTTTCCCTTAGGGCTCTCTATCGGTCCAAGTCGCTTGTCGAGATAGATAGGCATCTGCGTCGCAATGTCAGCCTTGATTTCATAGAAGATGGCAGTAGTGGAATTATCATACTTTGTCGATCGCCGATTCAGCGGCTGACGAACTCGTGGAGCTCCCGCATGATTTGTTCCCGCGACTTCCCCGGTACCATGGCAGGTTGGCCCGTAGCAGGAGCATAGGCAGCAACGCCGTCGAGAGCAGTAACAGTATATTCAATACTATCATTCGCTTCCGTGACGAGATGACAGTGGTGCTGGTACCAATAGTGTTGAGGTTAATGCTTACTAAGCTAAGCTCGCCGCCATTCTTGGCCGTGGTGTAGTTGACGAAGCCTTCTATCTAAGGCTCCTTTAAGAACAGCTTCGGCCATAGTATTCTCCGGGAGAGTTCTATGACCGGCACCTGTCGGGATCTGAGGTTGCTGCTGGGAACCCATGGTGATGATGATGATGTTGTTGTAGTTGTTGTTGGTATTGGTAGGTGATGGATGAATAGATGAATAGATGGATGGATGGATGGATGTGATTGTAGTAGTGATGGTGGTAGTGGTAGTAGTGGTAGTAGAGGCGATGGAAGTAGTGAAAAAGGTAAGACGGTAAGAAGGTGAGAAGGTACCTAAGGTTGGGATTGTGGAATTCTTGAGTACTGACTAGGTATTAAGTACTACTCACTTTGGCCAAAGGCTATGAATCGAGTTTGGCAACTACTATCACCACCCGTACATGCCTCCTTCTGTTTTGAATCTACTTGGTTACTCACCTCCTGTGTAACTAGGAGGTACCTCTTTAGGTACTTAGTAGTGAATCAACTCCTAAAGTAGCAAGGTACACAAACTTTACTCAAAAAAGGAAAGAAAAAAAGGGGAAAGGACCCTGAACGATGGAAGCCAACCTAAGGTTAGTATTATGTACCTAGATACTTCGATACATTCACTTTCTTCACCTGCTATAATGACTCCCTAGGGGCAGTAGGTGTTCATAACAGCTCAACCACTAGCCCAGAGCCTAGATAATAGGGGCCTATGCAGATGATATATTTTATTTTATTTTACTTTTATTCTCAAAATCCAATAGGATGTTTTACTACCGAGTAATCAACCTACTTGACTGTCCCGGACCCCATTCAAAAGTCTATGGGCACGCGAATCGTGGGCATGAGCCCGGATTCTTGAGACGGTACCGATGCTGCGCAGACGAACGTCGCCATGATCTGGCGGCGTTCCTGGTCCCAGTCAGAACTGATGAAAAAGTATCGCGAGTGCGCCGGGATGAAACCGGTCGCGTCCCGACCCTGCTCTTCTAGATCGACAAGCACGCGGAGGATCTTGAGCAGCCCCCGGTTGTTCCAGAACGCTTGCCGATACGTCATATCTGTGAACGTTTTGAGTGCGCGCTGTCGCGTCTTCAGGTCACGGCACTTCGTTACCGTGAACGAGACTACGGGGAAGATGTCCATATCGAGGCTGGGCACGTGTTAATATGTACCCAATTGTTTGATGTAGTATGTATGTAGGTGGAAAACGTACTAGATGCAATGTCAGTGTCAGAATCTTGAACATGAGGGCTGAGATTACTTACCGTAAAACTGATATGTGATAATGGCTTCTTGGGGACAAACTGCTGACAGAGGTCCAATAGTTCCTTGAAGGTTTCGAGATGGCCATCGTAGGCCAGGCCGCTGCGATCTGCAAAGCATTGCAAGAACATTGACGACATCAGGGCGTAAGCTTTCATCTTGGTTAGCACATAAATGTTTACTGTTCCCTTGTGTCTCTCGAGCAACTCGTCGATGATCGGCATCCACTCGCCGATGCGAGTTAGATACCTGGTTTGCTGGATTATCGCGACGGCCATTTCCGCGGGCGTGAAGACCTTCCCCCAGCGCACTGTCATCATGAACAAGCCAAGATCTCTCTGAAAGTGATTCCAATAGCACTGCAGCTGGAGCAACGGTGTGTCCGCAGTAGGCATGTCCGGCAAGTATGTGGGCATCATGATGTTATAGATTTCCTTGCTTCCCTGGAAGAATGGGCATAGGCCCCAGGTGACGCTCAAACGATCGAAACCGAGCTTCACGTCAGAGAGCTCAAAGTTCATCTCCACGGCTGGGGTCCCGTCTGGTCGTTTCCGTCGCAGCGCATCCTCTATGAGTGTTACACCTTGAGCCAGCATCATATCTGCGCTGGCGTGATTGCCCTGCAGGATCTCTATGAGGGCGAAGAAGAATGTGGCAGCGAGGCTGGTAGGGGCTGTTTCCGTCGTGACACCCCCTGCTAGCTTTTTTCGACAGAGGGAGATCGCTTTCATGTAATGTTGGATCGCCGCTTTCCCGTGTACACTCGAGTCCGGGCGGCCATTTGTCGGATCATCGGACTCCTCTATAGCTAGGAGCATCGCCGCAGCAGCCAGTGCCGCGTGCCGTAGACACTCATCGTGCATAGCCTCCCGCAATATGTATTTCCAATAATCCGTGCCGCACCAGACCGAGATATCCACTACGATCTGGCACCGGAACCGGTCGAAATACGGGGTATCTTCCAGACTTATATATGCTGGCGTCATCGACGAAACCCGGAAATCGGGGACATGTCGTCTCGTTTCTGGGGTCACGCCTCTTTGCAACGGCTTGGGCCGCAGAGGTGCATTTTCGATAATCCTCCGATTGGTCGCTGTCGTCGCGGTGGTGTTCTTGCGCTTAGATTTGGGGACCTCGTAGCCACCACACTGGAACCCGGATTTATCACACCTCGCGCAGAACGGCTTGCCTTCGTCGCATTTCACCCGCCGCCCCTTACATGTGACGCAGCCAGTTCGTGTCTTGGCGTGCGAGGTTCGTCGGTTGACGGGCGGTGAATTTCTCTCTAGCAAATCCCAGCAAATCCCCGGTGCTGGTGGCATCTTGGTATAATCTCGAGCTGATCTGCTGGTTTCGTTAGATATAGGTTCTGACCGCTAAGAAGCTTGGAGACCGCACCGTCCAGTTTGGAACGGGACGATCTTATTGGTGTATCGTATACGACGTTATGGATCCTGGTTGGTTTAGTCGATCTGGATAGGCGAGATCTGGGTCATCAAGGTAGATAGATATATAGAACTTGCAGCCACACAATCTGGTTATTGACTTTTTCGACAACTATACCGTCGTATACTCGCAATTCTTTTCTGTTTTCTCTAAAACTGACTGAAGTCTATCGATGAGTGAAGTCTGAACTCGACTCTCGTGGTTCTGAAGGTTGTCGGTGTGGGTGAAGCTCCAAGCTATAAGCCAGAGTACGGTCATAGAGGGTTAGAAATACCATCCGGAATCGGTAATAACCTCTAGCAGCTTATTTCCTAGTGTATATCCTTTTGCCTGTTTGGAAATACTGCAGCTGAATAACCTGGCTTAGTCACAGTATATTTATGGGATTCGCGGTCTTGGCTCTGCATCTCGTAGAACCCTGTCCAATGGGGGTGTCTGTAATGAGAGATACACCATCGTGATCCCTGCTAGCTCTTCAGAAGCTCTAGACACCTATAGCTTAGACTCTCTATAGCGCCTATGTACCTGCGGTTCTCAACTCAAGCTCTTGAAATCATGGGATAACTAGGTATAACATGTCAGCACCTTTCTTCTACCGAGGAAACTATTAATAGGTTGAGGCAAGAGCTGAAAAAAAAGAAAAAAAGCCATTGCGCTTCAGCTGACTCTCTAGTATTTGTAGAGGGGTTTCCAAGTTGTGAGACTTTAGAAAAAGCAGTGGTAGGTAAACTAAGACTATCTATGGTAGTTCTTAACTGAGAGAGAGACCAGTTCATAATATGGTTGCAGGTTTCTTGACTCAGCACCCGGCATTAGATTAAAATGCGCATGGATGGCACTTCCGGAGCCATCGGGAACATTTCGGAACCCATGCGTATGATCTTTGCGTGTTCATAAATTGTGAGACGAGATGTACTTTGGAAATCTTGCCCGTAAGCTGACAATAGACCCTATTGTTTCGAATTAATTGAATTTCGCCAAGGTCTTCTCAACGGGAGATCCTCTAGGTTAGGCCTTTCCAAGAGCGACAAAAGTTCTCAGACTAATGCCATATCCTAACCACCTCGTTGGGATCGAAAAATATCGTTCGATTTTATTCATATGATCAACTCCCGGCACTTCTGGTTTTGTCTTGACGAGTCCTAGAACACATTAGCGATCGGACGGCAAAAGGAACCGGAATGATACCAAATTCCACTTCAGAAGAGAACACTGCATCGAAAAATCCAGCTATACGCTGATTCTATTGATTTGCCGTACGAAATTCTCTTGGCACGGGTACTGATAGCTAGGGATAGAGGCCGTGGTTAAGCTAAAGAAGGGCCAGTAGACGTCGTTTACCTATTCTTGGAACCGCTGACTAAAAGAGGTTGTTAGGTCTTGAAGACGATCACGAAATCTATGTTTCTAGAATCATGGAAATGCGACCATGGGGTCCGAGGAACGAAGTTCAATGACTGGAGGCGCCGTACGAAGGAGCCCCGCATCGTCGGGTTGTGTCTCGTACGGGGATCGAGTGAGGGAGGCGGCAGAAGGATAGGGGGTTGATCATCCCGACCGATAGGAGATAGCCGAGTAACGAGCCTACGTCGTATTGGAAGTTCGTATAGTCGACGACTTTGAGAACAGGAAATTTGTCCTCTCCCCTCCTCGAGCACTCGGGATCGTCGGTCCTCCTATTTCGCGCTGGTCGATAACTTCAAGAATCTCCCGTTCGATAAATAATCCTGGGGCACTGAGGGGTGTGAAGTGGCACATGAAAAAGGATGCCTAAAACGTTATGGATGCGTCAATGAAAGCAAAAAAAAAAAAAAATACCGAGACGGCCTTCGCTTTTGAGGATGTCCTGATCAACTCGATAATTCGGAATGTGACCTTGAAACGAAGCATACAACACCGGGAAAAATCAATCCCACACGGCGTGCGATGGCGAGGTCTGCTTGACATATTAGTATCGTATATCCTTCAACACGTAAAGGGGTAGGATGTTACTAAGGAGTGCGATGGAAGCGCAAAGCCTAAACTAACTCTTAACTATTTCCCATCGGAAACGTTGGAAATGGTGAGAAACGAATTCTTAAAATTCTCTGCAGCAATCATAACAGGAACGATTGGACCTGCGATGTTCTTCATTTAAAAATACCAATATTGGCACGGCAGCACGGATAGCCAATTGGGCCACCATGTCTTACAAAGTCCAATGTGACGATGATGCGGGGACAGGGATCATCCAAAACATACGTTGCGCAACCCCACAAATGGCCGGTCCCAGAGAAATTCTACCCCAGATTCCCGGGAAATATAAATGTGGAGACTCGGTACCAGAGCCGCATGATGGAGACGATCAGTCTGATAAATGGCGATGGCTTCAGCGGTGGCATAAAGGGATTTACGACAAGACGGGAATATGAAATAAAATAAAAGGGGGAAAATTAGAGGAATGAAATAATAAAGAAAAAAAGGCAAAAAAATAGTTTTCCTATTTCCAAGACAGTGGTTCAATTCCTCCCTCACTACTCGAACCCTGGACTTTTCAGTCTTTTTTGGGTTCGAGCTCTGCACCCTAACATCTGGCCATGCAGAACGTGGAGTGTATCGTATCCCCACTACACCACGGGTTCAAGTTTGTAGTTGAGCTCGGGTGCTGGTCTTGGTAGGCTAGGTCTTTGTTTTAACCTATATGCCTACCTACGGCGAGCCCCCCTTAGGCCTTCCTAATAACCTGATTCCATAGACACGCTGGAACTCTCCTATTGTCTCCCATTTTCTAACTCTAACTAGTACTCCCACCCCCCCTGTTCTCTTCCCCCACTCCCCTCCCCCCTGAATCTCCTACCTGTGCATAGCTGCCCACCACAACCACCCGACACGTGAAGAATTCACGATTGCTTCATTCCCCGGCGCATACCAAAAGAAAATTTTCAATTGGCATTATATCACCATTCCCAGCATACCTACCACTTTGTATGAGCATCTCATATATTGTTGTGGGGACTAGGGGAACTAGGGACCACAATTGTGTATATAGCTCGCGATGCATTACAAGTTTGCGATAGTTTCTTTCTTTTTATTATGGCATGTCGGCGTTACTATACAGCTCAGATCAATACATTCCTTTGCTTTTCGAATCTTTTGTGTCTCTATTTTCAAATAAACAGTATGATGGTTGGGTGTCGTAGACTAGGGACCTCAGTCCCTAGTCCCTCACAGCCTCATATAACTGTTGGTAGGGGGTCTCCTCTATCTCCAGTTCAATATATACATCTGATGTATTATTTTTATTCCGCCGATATATAGCTTGGATCATGAATACAGTAACTTGAGAAGAATGAACATAGAGACCGAGGCTTCGTAATGCACACTTAGATGGACATACAAATGTTCATTAAATGCTATATGAAAAAATGTGGTTGCGTAGAAAACATGTTACTATTCTATCGTGAAGCGCAATGATAACATCAATGCTTTGCTAATAATAAGTTAAAAAGGAATAGAAAAAGAAAAGAAAGGGACAGGGGGAGGTATGGGAGAGGGATGGGAGAGAAAAGGGTAAAAAAAAAAAAAGGCAAAAAAAAAAAGCGAATCAGTTCCCCCCTCACTACTCGAACCCTGTGGTTTCAGGTTTTGTGTTCGAGCTCTGCACCCTAACATCTGGCCATGCAGAACGTGGAGTTTTGCACATCTCCGCTACACCAGAAGCTTTTTTTTTTGCTTGTACTTTGTACTTGGTGTTTGGGAGTCCTGGCAGTATCTGGACTTATATGCTTACCTACGGGATATTCTTCCTAAGGACTGCTAACCACCTAAGCCCCTTAACCCCCCTTTAGTTGCCCACCTTGCTATTCCAACTGGCAACCCCCCCCCTCATTCCTTTATGACCTTTAACTGTAGTGATTGACCGCCACCACTGCCTGCTAGTACATGAAGCATTTCATTATTGCTTCACCATCTCCCCTCCCCTCCCCTCCCCTTCGCCCCCTCCCTTCTCCCAGGTACCTAGAAGAGGTCTCTACTTGAACCATACTGGCTTACACTATTTCATTAAATAATACATGTAATCACTGGCCAGAACATACCATAGACTCATATTTTCTATTTCTACTTATACAAGTTACATAAATGCATTCTGCATTTCATCTTGGTCCTTAAAGGACTTATTGTGAAGTTTCAGGGGTATCTCGCTCTCTTCTGTAGATATACTGCCATATGTTAGGATGTGTCACGATGTAATTATTGAGCAGATGCATCGAATCGTAAATCATTTATTCATGTCAACTAATTCCATTTCCTACGAGAGCATGATCAAATTGTACCTAGTTCTCCAAGCCTCTAGCTACGTAGGCGTAGGGGGGACTAGTAGCACTTGATACCTAGGTACTTACGGTACTTCATGTCTCCTAGGTTACTATGTATGAAGTAGATCGTGTCTGCTCTGAATTCTTTCCCAACTTGGGTACATCGATATTGTACCTATTTTTACTTAGCAACGCACTGCAAACCCATACCTACCTGAGAACATCCTTTCTTTCTTTCCCTCTTTCCCTTCTTTTCTGAGAAAAAGCAAACATCTCTCTTCTTCGTTTAGTTCCTCGCCCCCCACCATTTATTCCCCTCTCCCCTCACCGTTTATTTTCTCTCTCCCACTAACCCTCCACTTCCATCCTTCATCCTTCATTTATCACATACAATCCTCCACTCCGCTACATCACCGACATGGCGCGCAAGAAGAACAGAGCTTTCAAGCAGCAAGGCTTTGCCTTTGGTGAGGGCTCCATATTCTCGAGCGACGAACTCAAGGAGAGAATCCAGGGTGCAATACTCGGCACGAATGAAGAGATAGAGAAAGCGCCAGTAACGGCCCTCCGAAACCAAGCTGCCGAGAAGCTCGAACGCTTGTTTGAGCTGTGCCTAGAGCACTCAGCCCTTGGAGAGGTGGTCCGTCTTGGTCCTGTGTATTGGAAGGTGGTTAGTGATGAATGGCTGGTCTTGATATTGTATCTTGAACCCAATGAGGTTGAAGAGGTCGCCCGTGTCTTCACCGAGGCCCGCGAAAATTACAAGCACACCGTTGTCAATACAAAGCTGACCCGCTCCGTCGACAAATTCATTGAGTTACGCAACCGAATCGGCACTTTGCCACCCGCTACTGAATTTCGACTGGAGCTGCGCCCAACTGCCCTAGAGCAGACGCAGAGAGAGATGGCAAATCTCCAGGTCCGACCATCTACCGAGACTCCCGGGTCCTCGACCATGGTTTGGCCCCCGAAACACTTCAACCAGCACGAGTGCATCTGGGTCTCAGATACCCGAGTGCGCTGGCAACTATTCGACGTTAATCATCTCACGGCCGTCACCAAGAATGAAGATTACCCCATGATCCCGTCTAGCTACTCGCACCCTATCGACGTGAAGCTACTACTCTGCTGGATGGGTCTGGTGAAGAACGCCCCCACGAGCAAGTGGGCCCTGTACAGTGAGTAATCTTGAAAGTCGTTTAACCCCCCTTTTGGCCTGTCTCGGCCTCAGCCCTGGGAGTCAAAACCGCCTGTCGTGGCTAAGCGTATAATTTCGTACGAGTTTGACTCCCGGGACACGGTCTCAAGAGTCAAAAAAGGTTACTTTATATGCCAATTGCTGACTCCTAATGTTGTAGTGGCCCCCATCGGATTCCTGAACGCTGGCGACCGACGGGACTGGTATCTAGCTACCGGATCCCTATCCAAGATGTACGATACCGTCGGAGAGTTTTCGAGCTACGCCAAAGACCAGCTCGAGAACACGCACCGAACGACGGTCATCGGCCTCTTCTCCTTCTGGCCCTAGGGTGGACAGAAGCGCTTTGAGGACGGATTCGACCCCGATAAGCACGTGTCGCGGGCCCGCCTCTGGAACGACAACTGCCAGCGCTGCGGCCTTGCCACCGTGCTTCGCAAGAAGCAGGACGGCAAGGTCCAGCTGATCTTGTTCGATCCGTTCCACGCTCAGTGGAAGGCGTTCCCCGGCCAGCCGGAGCCCGGCGTGGTCACCTGGAAGCGACACATCTCCAAGGAGATCAGAAAGGTGATCAAGTGCAACGAGTTCATTCACGGCGGATGGGCGTCCAAGGGCTTCGAGTTCCTCGGCATCGAGGACAACGATTCGATGAAGCAGGGCATGTCCTTCATCTGGGACGTCATCAATGATCGACTCCCAGAGGAAGGACTGCAGAACCAGGGGTACAGAGTTGAGACGAGCAATTAGGACGGTGATGGTGGTGGTGGTTGATGATAAAAAAGTACGTAGTTCTGAGCAGTTTCGTTCGTGGAGCCACAATTACGTGGCCGAGATAGGTTATACGAAGAGAGAGGCGTGCATTTGCAGGCTTCGATAAGCCCCGATACGAGGAACCCACACACCATCAAGTGACCATCAAATCCCAGTTTATGATGTGCAGGCTGGATTGAGGGGAGGCGGGACAAACGTGCCCGGTTTATATTGTGACGTTTTCCTTGTAATAAATCATACTAGAGAGGCCAAGTTCCTTGTTTTCGAGCTGCCCAATATGTGTCTAGTGTGAGCAAGTGTTCGGCAATCCGATGTTCATCATGGATCCTTAGGAAAAAATATCCCGGTGATCGACCCCCCAGAGCTCGCGCCTCATCCAGAACAACAGGCCACACCCGCTTAATCAATCCACTTAATACACATGCGATCCGAAGTCTGGAGTGACATTGACAGGCTGGTATAAGCCCGCGTAGTCTCGCAGATGCATCATTCCGACCAACGTTACCGCCACCTGCGAGCTCCCAAGCGAGCCGAAATCCACCGACTCGTCCGCGGTATAAGTTGCCTGTGTCATGCCGGATGCTGCACTCGCGGTGGTTATGCTTGATCCTTTTTTTCCTTTTTACTTCTTCATCATCCATTTAAGGTGAAACGCTCGTGCGCCGTCTTCCTTTTTGGGGTTTTACCTGTTACCGAAATAGGTTGTCGCTCGTTTATATGTACATACCCACGGGGAAAACTTCACGTGTGTAACCAGGGAATAAGTATAATTTCTCTAGTTGTTGTGAAAAGACCAAGAAAGGGTGAGCTACATCATCATCTTGGAGTCTCCGACTGCAATTCGGTTTCTATCTTTCCCGCCTTTCTAGTCTCTCGCTCCGGAGTTATCATATGTTTGCATGAAACATACGCTCAGGCTTGTCGTCGCACAGACGAAAGCTCATCCCATCAAAGAAAAACCGGGTTGAGAATCGAAAGAAAACTGGACCGAGACGAATTGAAAAAAAAAAGGAGAGAGAGAGAGAGATTGGTGGTTTGGGAAAAAGGTATTGTCGAACCTTGGAACGATTGTTGTTCATACGGGCAGGATGAGAATGCTTGCTGACCAGAGTCTTAATAGATCTCTCTTATACGATACCAACCACATCTAGTGACCCACTGCCATGGGTCCCAAAGCTTTACTCCGTATAGCAGCTTTAGCAGCGGCACTCCTCGAGCCAGCAGCAGCCCAGGACGATGACCCAAAGGTCGGAGGCGTGGAGACTAATGAATTCGCCCAAAAGCTGAATCATTCCATCAATGCCACGAGCTCGGGAACCTTTAATCAGAGATATCAGCTCGACACCCGGTTTTTCAAGCCGGGTGGTCCGATATTCCTGATACAGAGTGCCGAGACGGGCATGCAATCGATCAATGTCTCGGACTTTATCGACTACGCCCCGAAGCTAGGTGGCATGGTCGCAGTACTGGAGCATCGCTTCTTTTCTTCCAATTCGTCCGGAGATAATAGCAATTCTGCCGCTCGAGTAGTAAAAAGGAATGACTCGTCGTCTTCTTCTTTCTCGTATAAAACGTATCCTGATTTGACATTCAACAATGTCCTTCAGGATGGCGCGGATTTCGTCGATTGGATCAGGAACACAGTAGAGGGGGCCAACGAGTCGAAAGCCATCTATGGTGGTAGTTGTAAGCCTGGCCAGAGGGTTCTTTTTCTCCTGGGGAGCGCGTATTTGCATATACTGACAAGTGTGTCTAGCTTCATATGGCGGGGCACTCGCTGTGGCGGCCAGGATAAAACACCCAGACACATTCTGGGGTTCCATTGCCTCTTCGCCAGCTATCGATTCATTCGGGCCGCTGGATAGCAACCGGTACCGGTTCGACGCGGCCGTGCGGAACGATGTAATTTATAAAAACGCATCAGCAAGTGCCTACGACAAGATCAAATCCGCCATGTCAGCCCTCAAGGCTTGTGTCTCAAGTAAGGGAATGGAATAGAACTAGAACTCACCATAAGTAACAAGTGCTGACAGCAATGACCACGAAGGTAACAACTGTGACGAAGCGATCCCCGACCTGAATATATGCTCTGGCCCCAAGGGCGCCAACTACAGCACCCTCTACAACGCGGCGGTGCAGACCTACACCTACACGCCGCAGTTCAATTATCCTTACGCCGATAAGTACCCGACGGCGTATCCATTCCAGGACCTCATCGCCAAAACCCTCGCAGCCGGCAGCACCGGTGGTGTGCTCCGGGTGCCCCTCCTCGCCGCATCGTGGGCTCCTTCCCCATCATCCTGCATCGACCCGTCGAATGCCAACCTCACCAACCCGGGCAGCGTCACGGGCACGGTCCCCATGTACGCGTACGTGAAGTGCGCGTACTTCCCGCTGAACACGATCTCGATCCCGGCGAACAACATGCTCCCAGAGGCGTACGCGCGGGGCATCGTCGACCTCGGCTGCGGCGGCGGCGACAACGACACCGACAGCGACCTGCCACCAGACTACTACAGCACCAACGAGTACTTCGTGCAGAAGTTCGCGGTGACTAATACGGCGATCGATAGCGTGGCCCGCGTGCTCATCGTGCAGGGGGCTACGGACCGAATCGCGGCACTGGGGACCCCGGGCTTGACCGTCACGGCGGATCTGAACCACTCACGGGTCGTGGTTGTGGACGGCCTGGCGCATGCAGAGGATGCGATGTCCGAGGAGGTGGTGCCAAGGGGGGCGAAGGCGGAGCTTGATCAGGTGGGTTGGCCTCTTCCTTTTTTGCTTTTTTGTTTTTCCTTTTTTTTGGTCGTCAGCAGGCGCTTTCTGATCACACCGGTTGCTCACACGTTGTGCAGATACGGGACATCAAGCTGGATCACATCAAAGAGTGGCTCGGGCAGGGATCCCAGCACATTTCCGAATCTACGACGAATATTCACGGACTTCCTTCATTGGTAGCATTTATTGCATGTGGTATGGTGGCGTTTCTTTTTTTATAGCGGGACAGGTTTAAGCGGTCATCATGGTTGCTTTTTCTTTTCTTTTTTTTTTTTTTTCTTTTTTTTTTTTTTTTCAGTACCTAAGGCTAGACCCCGTCGGTTTGTCTGGCATAGATGGTTCGCTCCCGAGGGAGCATGTCCGGGTAGATGTTCCATGGACCTACCCGAATGGTAATCCTAATGATCACACATGATAATGAAATATCTAATACACAGAACATAGTCGTCTTGGCTAGGGTGAAGGACAAGAGGCATACCTACGTGATGGGCAAGCTCGGGTCTGCCGTACGTACTGCCAAGAAGGAATCGACAGCTTCGAAGCTTACCGGTGGAAGGAAGATAAGAAAGGGGAATGCCAGAAAAAAAGATAGCGCGAGCGTTATTCCTTCCTCGTCACCGGGAGGAAGTTGTGTTACCATAGAACATACGATACCTAACCGAGTATCGACTTACCTTCTCTCATCAAGGATCATGAACCACAGACCTCGACATAAACTATAAACTCGGAACTTTACTGAGCTAAACTTACCATACCGTTGGATGTAACCCGTCAGACTGGGCCGAGCTAACCATCATGTAGATCTAGTTGTAAAATTCCCTCTTTGGGCAACCCGGGTTCCCTCGACTGGCCTAGTCTGAACCTAGCTGGGTTTTATGTACTATGTATAGGTAATATTTATACTTTAAGGTTAAGTTGTAGCGTCAACCTTGAACTGCTAGTGAGATATCACTACTAGTACCTAAGTACCCAGTATTTATAGGTAGGTAAGGAGTTCTTGGCTAGGGACCTATCAGGGGGCATGTATTAATCTCGACTTCACTTACTAGGACTGGATGAATTTCCCTCTCCCTTCGACCAACAGCAAGCCTGTGTTATGTAGCCAGTCCTAATCTGGTAGCAATTCCCCATCCTTTTTGTTTGTAGTTAGGTGAGGTTATATGTATTACCTCATTTCTGAATGGACAGGCGTAACGAGTCGGAGAAGCCGTTCCATCTTTCCCCCCCATTCGATTTCTCTTCCCCACAATCAACCGGTCTCACCTCTCATGTACTACACTCCTCTCGAATTGAGGAGAAAACAACTCACGAGCTCTAAAAAAAGTGACTAATCTGCATATAGCTAGGTACCTACCATGCACTTCAGCGGTACTACTGGGCCACTATTTCTTTTTTTTTACTATTATTCTCTAGCGTCGACGCCGAGCGATCTGCACCCCTCTTCATCCTCCTTAGCTACGCTCGTGGCCCCACGTTTTTGGAGGGGGCAGCTTCAGTTCCTACTACGTAACGTAGATCGATCGGTATCGGGGAGGAAGACCGGTCACCCTTTTTTCTTTCTCACTCTTCTCTAATGTAGCGGAGGAGTACAATCAAAGAATCTGCATCACTAGCTAATTTATCTGACTCTCTTCCATCTGCCGGGGGGTAAAATGATCTAAACTGTCATACAATTGTCTGGTTAAAGGGGGAGGGCTAGGAAGAGCAGCTATTTAAGTACTCTTATTATATAAACGCCCGCCGCTGAACTGGGTGGTCCGTTTTCTTATCTCACATACCTATCTTCTCGGTGTTGCGCCCTTTTTCTTTTTCCCTCTCGTAAAAATTAATTGCGGAGGAATATAATCTTGCGGTATAAAAAATAAATACACGATATTTTCTCACCAAAGTATAAAAAGAGCAAGAACCATGGCGGAACCGACCAATACGCCGATGCCCACGGCGCCGCCGACCCCGCGCTCCAACTCCCCCGCACCGCCGATACCAGGCGCTTCACCGTCCAGCATCGCCACCTCGCCTACCACTCTTCCCCTCCACCCGATGAGCAGTCTCCTCTCCCCGGCCCTCGCCCACCTCCCCGTCATACCCTCCCGCTTAGCCGCCTCCCCTTCTCCTTCTCCCAAGCCCGTTGTGCTGCAGCTCGGCGACCACGTGCCTCATAACCGGGAGCTGTGCGATGGCTTCGCCAGGCATTTCACGGTGGTGCGGCCGACGCCGGAGGAGCACGAGCGAGATGCTTTCATGGCGGCGCTGCGCGAGGGCCGATGGGGCTTCTTCGATGCCGTGCTTCGTTGTAGCTGGGGCTCCGGTGGGGAGATGGGCCCTTGGGATACGGAACTCGTGGGTCTGCTGCCCGACAGCATGAAGGTGTTTGCGAGCGTAGGGGCTGGGATTGACGGGGCGGATACGAAGTTGTTGGGGGAGAGAGGTAAGCTTTGGTCTTATTCTTCTTGCTGATAATATAATATGATATGACTTGGACTGACTGAACTACGCGCGCACAGGCATCGTCTACTGCAAACCGGGTTCCGCCACCGCCGATGCCGTCTCCGAAACCGCCGTCGCCATGATCATATCGACCTTCCGTAAGCTGCCCTACCTCTACGGCACGGCAGCGGCCAATCCCGACCTCGCAACCTCCTTCTCGATCATGCAGGCGCATAATCTCCGTGGTCGTGTGCTAGGCATCGTGGGGCTCGGCGACGTGGGCCAGCGGATCGCCCGCACGTGCTCGGCGGCCTTCGGCATGCGCGTCCTGTACCACGACGTCGAGCGCAAAGATGACAGCGGCGGGGCCATACGGTTCACCTATGACCTCGAAGACCTTTACCACCAAGTCGACTGCGTGGTGCTATGCGAGCCGCCACCGGGGGCAGGGTGTCTGGTCAATGCTAGGAGCCTCGAGTGGTTCAGGCCGGGAGCGCGGCTTGTGAGCGTGGCACACGGGTCTTTCATCGACGAGGACGCTGTCGCGGCGGCGCTGGAGTACGGTAGGCTAAGTGCTGTAGCGCTGAACACGCAGAACGTGAGCCCGCAGTTGCAGAAGTTCGTGGGACTCAGAGTCATGCTCACGTGTCGTAGCACTAGCGATACGGCTGAGTCGCGCGCTGAGCTCGAGGAGGTCAGTATGAAGAATATTGAGCTAGTGACGGAGGGTGGAGAGGCTAGCACGCCAGAGAATGCACAGTGGTTGAGGAGGTAAGCGAGGGGTCATGAGATAGGAGAGACGTATATTTGAGCATATGAATAGCATGGACCAGGATTTAAAGGGTTGAAGATGATACCAAAAAAAGGAATTGGGGAGTATATGCTTTTTTAAAAAAGGGGGAGAATACCATGTGAAGAAAGAAAAAAGAAAATACCCATAGAAGAAAAAGGTGTATCAGCCGAGAAGAAAGAGATGACGATGGACAGGGAGATGAACATGCCTGGGCTTTGGGCGTAACTTATGTATGTAGCAATTACTGCAAGATATATGTTTATACGAACATAAGATACTTATTGATATGCTACCTAATGCAGTGTAATTGGCACTTTTCGTTTTCGTCGCTGGGATCAAACAGCATACATATTGGTCACGCCCGGAGCGGGTAGCTACTCAGCCTAGAAGCACAAAGGTATCGTATCACGACATGACCCTGTCCATTACCGACGAGACCTCCTCTCGCCTTTTCTACCTCACTTGTAATACGTAACCTATAAAATAGCAGGTATGCATTATCTCCTTTCCCGTCTAGGTTAACCCATTCCTTCAAGGTGAATGGATCTTTCAAAGCCTCAATAACCCGATATAGAAGAAAAAAAACCTCTTTCAGACAAAGGAAATTTGGTATCCTAGAGGCCAACAGAAGTATAAGGGATGGCCCTGAGCTCCCTCCTTACTAATATGTGCAGCTGCTTGCATGTATGAGCAGCACGCAAGAACAAAAGGAGAAAAAAACACACGCCTTATAACCATCAACACCCCCTCATCCCTCACAAACTCTGCCTCCAAGACGGGCCCCCTATGTCCCCATGCCCCTGTCCCTGTCCCTGTCCCTGTCCCTGTCCTGCACCTCCCCCTCCACTACCGTAATACTCCCCATACACATCCTCATTCCCATACCTCCCGCCCGCAGCCCCAGCCCCAGGCCCATTACCAAGCCCTCTCTCCTCATCCTCCTCACTACTCGATTTCCGTCTCCGTCCCCGGTCCGACGGTTGCCGCGCAAACGTCGCCGTGTGACTGCTGTTATTCAGGGTATACGAAACGGACACGGAGCCCTCCCCTCCTTCACCCGCGCCCTGCTGCGAGGACGACGACGTATGGTGCTGCTGCTGCTGCGCCGCGCGTCTCGCCTCCCGCCTAGCTTCCCGGCGGGCCTCGCGCGAGGACCGCGCGTTGGGCGAGCTGCTCGTGGTGCTGCTTTCCTTGCCCCCGCCCGCGGCGACGATGACGGGAGGAGGGGCGCCGGTGAGGAATTCCCGCGTGTGAAAGTCGATGTCCTGGTGGTAGTGGTGCTGCTCTTCGCGGGTTTTTTCTTTCGAGACGGCGGACGCTTTGGTGGTGGTGGTATTAGTCGTATTAGTGGTGGTCTTGGACTTGGACTTGCGTCGCCGCCGACAGAGGAGGCACATGATGCATCCTATGATTAGGGCGAGGACTGCGACGCCACCGACGACACCGCCGACGATGGCGCCGATGTTAGTGGTGGTAGTGCTGTTGTTGTTGCTAGGATCTGCCTGTGCATTGCCGGGGGTGACGGCGGTGGCGGGGTCCGTGGGAGATGAGGTGCCGTCGGTGGTGGTACTGACGGAAGTGGTCTGGGTCATGGCACGGGACTTGGACGCGAGGGAGGCGTCGATGACGAACTGCGGGACATCGAGGATGGTGATGACCGAGGCGGTCTCGAAGCACTTGTACATGGAGCGCTCGGGCGCACTGGTCCAGAGGTAGGTCCCGCACGCAGGTACATCTGATACGGTGCTGAGAAAAAGAAAACGTGCGTGTTAGTCATTTTTATTGCAAGAAAGTAGGTAGGCAAAGGAACTCACCAGCATCCAGTCTTGGGTCCGAGGTTGTCACATGAGCCGGCTTGGTAGGCCGAGTAGTCTAGGCACGCCGAATAGAAGTTCGAGATAGTGGCCGAGACGCAGGCGACGACATGGTCGGTGTTGGTCTCGCACTTGAAGCCACCGCCACACTCGACGGCAGAAGCTATTTAGTGATCGTGTTAGTCATGGATCGGTTTTTAAAAATAAACAGTTTAGGATCAAACGGGAATCCCGGGGTGTACACCACTCACATGATATACCCGAAAACCATCCGCAAGTCTCCGAGTTCGTCCATGTCGTCGTCGCCGAGTCGTCGCGCCGCAGCAGGTCTAGTACTACCTCACCCTCCGACTTGACCCCCGGCGCCTGCGTCGGTTTCGGTGTCCACCCGGCATGATGATCGTCATCGGCCTCGGATATGCTAGTGGTGGTGGTCTGCTGGGGGGACCAGACCGGTCCGCTATCGACCGACCATCGGAGCCAGGCAGCGTTAGTGCGGGAGCAGGCAGCTGCTAGCAAGAGTATTACGGTGGACTTCATGATCGTCCGTTCACTAGTTTCTTTCAGGCAGGTTTCCAGGTTTCGTGTTTGTGTGTATGTGCATGCGTGTGCCAGCAGCGTAGCATAGGCAAAATCGAATAACACAACACAATAGGCGGGATGGGAGTGTGATGTGCTTCGAGTGTCGTAGTGAGGAAGCTTCTTAGCTAAGGCGGTAAGGTGCTAGGTCGCAGGGGAGAAGACTAGGAATTAAGAGCAAGGGGGGGTATCGAGAGAGAGAAAAAAATAAAAGAAAAAGGAATGAATGGGGGTTCCCTCCCAGTGGTTAGAAAATGATAGAGAAGTCGTACTAGTAGTAATAGAACCGGGCGGGTAACAAAGAGATGTGTTGTTGCACTAGGATGAGGAATGTCCGTAGGTAGGTAGAAACTGGTAGTGGTGGTGGTAGTGATGGTTGTCTGGTCAGGCGGCAACCAGGTCGGTCGATCCAGAAATAACACCAGGAAGAAAATAACGACAAGGCAAACTGTATAGGTTATATGTTAGGCAGGTACACTTAATGAACCCTTGGTCGATGTTATATATCCTAACCCAAATAGGTTTGCCAAAGATGGATATAGAATAAGATATTAATAACAGTAATATCAAGTGAATGGGAAAAGATGTGCAGCAGCATGTTTATTCACACATGTATAACTCTGCCTCCTGCGCAACCCGCAGCAAGCGGTCTCCATTCTATCTCTATGTTCTGCTCTGCTCTCCAACTAGCCGCATATGGGACTGACGAGAACTGACAAGATTCATGGCAATTCGCTACTTTGACAGACATGGGGTGGAGGATGGATAGCCTGTCCCTGGTCAACTTATGGGACCCTTCCCGCGCAGGCAAGGTAGGATGGGTGGTCTGGATCGGTTGTGAGAAATAAACTAAGCCCCCCCCAGGTCCAATACCTATGACGCTTTTGCGTTTTTTGTTACTATTTCCTATTTCCTATTCCTTTCTTTCGCTACGAGTCACAAAGTCAGAGATTCCGGGAATGGAAACACCCCCTGCAATCTGCAGCATACTTACCCCTGTCGGAAATATTATACACTAGACAAGCGTAGCAACCGTTACTAGGGTTGTCGACGATCATTCAATACACAAGCTTAAACCTGCGTGCTTACACCACACTACAACTTGCCGTGAGCCGCATTAGATAATGTGATGTGATCTGGGGGAACACCTCAGCACGAGCGATTTCACCTTTTATACGGAAACTGGCGTATCAGCCACGAACAGATAGGGGGGAGAGGATCGGGGGCACTGATCCTGCACTGCTTCATGTGTGTATGTGTGTATGCGTGTATGTATGTATGTATGCTCTGTACCTACATTTTAGCCGCAATGCCGTTCTTGTGTTATGGACCGGGAGGGTATCAGGCCAGGCACGAGAAGGGGAAGAAGAGGAATAGCATAGCGTAGCATACCTGATGTGAATAGCTCTCCAAGCCCGCACCCGCTTGGATGAGCCCCAGACACGTCGTTTTGACCAATCAGGCGGGCCACGAAGCGCCGTTTCGGGAGGCGCTGAGGTGCATCGTGTCTCGAGATCGGCGAATCAAAACCAGTCGTTTATCGAACCTGCCCCGGCTCTAGGTCGCCCTGTCATCGCCCCTGTCAGCTTTTTTTCAACTCTTGGCCAACGTTTAAGTAGTTGGCTCTGCTAGTCACATGTGTGGTCGTGAGCTGTCAAGTCTCGATCTCGACCACCATCCACCACCGAACACTACACAAAAAAGAGGATAGAAAAACGGATGATATCGCCAACCGCAGCCTTGTTGTCGGAAGCTATATGGAACTTTACAGTGCTCAGCTTGACGGTGGTATCCCTATATCGTAGGTGTTTATGGATTTGGATTCGGAAAAGCAAAAAGGCGAGTAAAGAAAAATGAAGGGGAAAAGGCCAAGCGGGTTGGAATATTGGTGTTGAGTTGTTGTCCGGTTTGCACTGCTCTACAGGTTTGTTATGTGACGAGTGACAGCACAAATGACGCACTGGCTAAAAAGAGGTCTATCCCGTCACTGACAAGTAATAGATTATTCCCTATCCTTTTTTGGGGGGAAAGGAACGAACAAGCCACGCGTTTTGCCGTTTCTTAAGTGGACGGCTTCGAGTGAATGGGACTGTAAGCTGTCAATTGCGAGTCAATTGACATAGTTCCGATATCTTTATTAAATACCAGTCCAGCCTACTTTCCGCTGACCCTATAGAGGGCCATTGTGGGCATAATGATGGATATCTGCGTGAAAATCTTGCGTTTCGATGATTTACTTGGTAGATAAACCAAATGTGGGAGCTATAAGGTTATCTATCCACGGTTCTTTGTGAATAGAAACCTGCAGACTATATTCACTGTAAGGTGGACGCGGGCTCCTCCTGTAGATGTCTTCGCCTTGCCAGTGTGGTCTCGTTTCCCCTATCGCTGGCCAAACAAGTGTTATAGGGCATGCACGCTAACGAACGATCCACAATGTAGCTATTCGCGATCTTGACCATCTTTGCCGTATGGGTATCGGCCCTGTCGTTATCTCTTGACCTTGTAGCCCTTACCCATGAACTCCACCAGTATTGGCCGGATGCCGTAAAGGCGTTTTCGCATTGATCCCAGCGGAAGATGTAGGCCTCGCAAGAGCCCAGTTCGAAAATAGGACAGTAGGAAATCGAGTTCGAGCTTTTACTAGTTGCATACCATATCCCTCGTGATCAAAGTCAGGAACCACGGTATAACTAATTGAAAGGTACCTTGAGCTCTCTGTGCTGTCACTCATTAAAGACACCATGAAAAAAAGATGGCAATCCAGTGTAATATGATTGCGAGACTCTGTGCCTAGTACTGTGAGAGCAAATGACCGCCCGAAGCTAGGTAGTCATGCCAACTAGTACGTTGAAACCCCCGGAGCCTTTTTGGTTGTTTGGGGCTTCATGTATCATTGCAATGCTGATAGAAATGCTTGTGATCTATCGTATCTCAGATCTGGTCCAGAATCGTAGTTCTGTATCATACAAGTCGTATTCTAGGCTGCTGGGTTTTGCCCCTGAAAAAAAAAAAAAACTCACTATAGCGCCTCGCCCCAATGTGTAGTCCCTATCCGTTTTGACCGTCCAAACCAATATCCATCCTTAATAATTGCACCATCTATACGTACGCCTTCGCAAATATTCAAAACCGCTAAGATTCCTTTGGTTTCTTCCGCACCAACCCTGTGCTGAGGATGTTGACTCTAGGAGGCGCTGCCCCCTCAGTCTGAGCCTGCTCTGGACTGTCTTGTACTGCAGCAGCTGTCGCATCGGCGAGTGAATCTTTCGTCTTCTTTCGGACTAGACCACCACTAAGGACGTTGACTGAGCCCGAAGAAGATGATGTATTACTGTCCTTAACCTCCTCCTCTCCTGGGCGTTTTCTCTTGACCATGCCCGATAGGTTGTTGACGACCCCTATACTACTGCTGCTAGACACTGGCTGGGGAACACTTTCTCTTTCACCTACTATCCGCAGGGCCCAGTCCTCCCCTACGTTCACTTCGTTAGCCCATCTCGCCGTGTTCGTAGTGGCTTGTGCGAGGGTGGAAAATTCCAGGTTAGTTAAGAGTTCCACGGCTCGCTTATAACCGTTCTCGTTGAGAACTACCTGGCCTCGTCCCTCTTCTGGCCAGTAATAGTGTGGCGTCTCGATTCGTTTTGGAAACTGCGTTCGAAGCTGAGTCTTTATGTGAGGTTTCCGTGGAATGATACGCCCACTGAGTATCTTCCGTATCGGGCGCTTAGGCTTGGGCTTGGGCTTGGACTTGGACTTTCTGGTAGATGGAGCTGCTGCCTCTAGGTCCACAGCAGCGGAGTTGTCTGCTTTTGGGTATGTGGGAGGATCAAAGACAACCCAGACGAATCCTGTCATACGCCCGCTCGAGCACTCCTGTCGAAAAGCCATCATCTCCCAAAACTGATCTAGCGTCCTTGGGGTCTTCCATCCGCCCAGTAGTTTAGCCTTCTCGGACGTCGCCTCTTCCAACTCATCGACAAAACGGGCTTTGGGATCGTCGGGATAGGTGGGGATGAGACATCTCGGTGGTATGTTGCTGCCGAATGTGGCCGGGTCCTGCGAATAGGGAGACATCTGTTCGAGTGGGTGACCTAGGGTCCAGTTCTTGGACGCGCCGCTCGTTCGGGGGAGGAACGCTCGAGTCTCGTAATTATCCAACCCGGGGATGATCAGATAGCCGTGTATACGGCCCCAACCTTTACGGGCTCTGTCCGAATGATTCCCATCCTCCTCCTCGAGAAGCGGGTTGAGCACTCTACACCACCATTTAACCAAGCCCCGGTCGTCCAGCACATGCTTGCCTTTATTCTTGACGCTTCCGGGAAAGAGATATTGGGATTGGGCACGAGCAAACAGATTGACGACCAGCTGCTTCGAATGGCGTCTACGTGTGGCCACCAGGAAGTTCATAAAGGCCGCGGTGATTTCTCGAATAGGCGACGGCGTGCCCTTGGGAAGGCTCAATAGATGCAAATACCCGGTCGAGTCTGCCTTGGCTACGAAGATGATGGTGGAGAAGGCTGTCGTATAGATGTAGATCTCCAGTCCGAGGATGATTACCTGCTTTGGCGATCCAGAGTCGACATCTGCGATATCGATGGACACTGCTAAGAAGTGCTTCTCGCAATACGTCTTCAATGGTTTGCTCGGCCGTCTCTCGGTGGGTTCGACCTGGCCATCCGCTAGGCTTTTGGATTCGGAATCTGGGTTAGCTGCAGGAGAGTAGCAGAGGGAATCGGTGATGGTGGGTGTCGTTGAGAGATGGTAAGCCGAGAACTTGACATTTTTAGGCACGACTCGGGCGATTTCCTCCACTAAGGGGTTGTTGTCGGCCATACGATGACGGTCACGGTCACGATCACGATCACGATCAAAGGGACTGGTTCTGGTTGGAGTTGACATTTTTTCTTTTGCTTTTCTGGGATTTGAAACGGAAGGAAAAAAAAAAGATCAAAACGAAAGATCCATGCTGTGAAGTACGCTAAAACCGAAACATCAACTGTGAATCCAAACGCATAAACGCATCTATCAAAGGATGAAATTTGCTTGAAGTTGTTAAGGTCGAAGGGAGAGATGCGACGCGTTGGAGACAAGAGGCGTGTAAATGAGTACCGTAGATTGCTTATATAACTACAGTGTATTTCCCCACCAAACAGCATCTAGCGCATACAGCGCATACTGTACTGTCTTAAGGTTATGGGGATCCCCCGCCATTGACGCCAGCAATCGATGATTGGGTAAAAGCCTTATCGAAGCAACTGGCCCACTTTAAGAAAAAAGATAACGAAATTGTAGCTTGCTCTCTCTCTTATACCATCTCTCTCTCTTATACCACTATCTCTCCCTCTATATCTTATTCCATCCCGTCGCTAATTACGAATAACTACGAATTCCATGAAATGATCCGGTGAAAGAAAAGGGAGGAAAGAAATAGTGACTTGCCAACGATTGGTTCCCATGGCTCTCAACCCCTCTCGTCCGGCCACGAGCCTATCTCGACAGGCACTGCGACACTGCCGTGCTCGTCCCGTCTCGTCGTGCGCCTCCTTCGCTACCTCAGCTCCCCGCCAGGCAGAGCAATCCGCCCATGCCCCGAGATGGTCCCAGACACCTGAGCGCATGAAGGCTCCCTTCTCTCCCCACATAATAAGAGACCCCTCGAGATCGGTATGGCATGTGAACAGCGACCCCGCCAGACTTGACGAGGCCCTGAGCCGGTTCCTGGGTCGCGATGGAGGGCGTCTGTTGCCGGAAGAGTTGAAGTGGTTGGCTGTGACGCATAAGAGCTTTGATCAGGGCAGGAGAGGGTTTAACGACCGTCTGGCATTCCTGGGTACGTGAAGAAGCATAGAAGCGTGCGCCGTTCAGACTGAACTTATCTGATGACATTATATATACGAACATTACAGGCCGCCAGATATGCGTACTAGAAGCTACCCAGTCCATCATCACATCAAAGGCAGACTTTGGCGAGCCCGAACCGGATCCATATGCCGATAGGCGCGAACCCGTCGCGAATCCCGCCCTGAGAAACACGGACAACCTAAACAAGCTGCAACCGAGTGATCTCTTCACCATGGAGAAAGTGACCCAGCTCGCTGTAGAAAGCGGCTTGAACGAGGTCGTGCGGTGGAAACCTCGAATGGTAAGGGCGCTACCCTCTCTACACGACGATCAATTCGTATTTCTAACCCGCCGCCGTCTTCTAGCCCGAGAATATCAAGGGTTCGGGCTACCAGCCGATCATGGCGGGTGCCGTGTACGCCGTAGTGGGAGCGATAGCGCTGCAGAACGGAGGGAAAGTCGCGAGCCGGATCGTGAGGGAGAGAGTACTGAGCAAGCTTCGTGGCATCGAAACATGAAGACGACGAGATGTATGCCCCAATGTAGCAATACCTATGTACAAACACCACATTCAGTGTACAAAGACAATAGAGCATCAACTCCACGTCAAGACGGCACATTGTTCCATTTGCCACGGGGAGTGCGAAGGGCCACCGAGGCTATAGTTCGGCCTTACTTTACATGGCGACCCAAAAGGAGGCCATTCTATGTATTTGCAGAGCCGTATATCTTCTACTTCTACATCTCTAACAAAGAAAGTGAAGATGTGTACAATCAGGAGTCTCTAGCAGCAAGGATCAAGCTAGATCCCCTCATTTATGGGTTTCTTTCAACCTCATGCTTCGATATCTAAATCCCGGGCCTATCCGTGAGCTCGCAATATGATTTGGGCCATTATTGCGGGAGTCCCGAATAAGAGAGGTCCATAAATGTTATATCCTAGGGCAACTTTCTACACATCTTCGCACATAACATTCGTACAGAAATCCACATCTCCCAAGTCATAAAAGGAGAGGCAAGCAGAGAAGAATCGAAGCAAATTAATATGTCTTAACCTTACGATATCTATCACCAACAGTATAGAGTCGCACTTGTGACTCTCTATTTAGGTATCTTCTCCCCTTTTGTACCTCTGTGATGGAGTTTAAACAAAAAAGGGGGGGGCTCGTTTTGTTATAAACTTGTTTAAGTTCGAGACGGAGAGAATTCCAACCAACCATCCACTATCCATTCCACACGTATACACCGTACCACTACGCTAGCAACACAATCAACATCCCGCCTCTCCCCTTCCGTACTCCTTGAAAGGCTGACTATCCGTATATCCTTAGTTATGCGCTGGCATTTCGAGAAGTGCAGCCTCATGTTTGCTACCACTCGACCAAAGTTAGCCCACCGCATACTCCTCGACTGACTGCAGGCGCGCGTTACCAACTGCTTCATCCTGTGCCAGCGCCTGACCTTGACTGCGGCTTTGTGCGATATGGGAGAGAAGAGGCATAAAAAGGGGGGAGAGGGGCTTCTCCCTTAATTATCATTAGATCTATTCTTACCTCCTATCCCCTTTTTACGGTTGAATTCTTATATACTCCTATACCTATTCTATCTACATGTGACCGACAAGAAAAATACCATGGCGACGTTTACTCTTAGCTCCGTTCTTGCCCTCATATCGCAGAACCGGAATAACACTACAGCGCTGAGAACTATTCTGGCCCCGCCCTGGGTCGACGATGTTGGGTTCCGTGGCACATCCGGCCTCGTCGTGAGTTGCGTGGGCACCCTGCTGGCCTGTGTTTACACGGCACTGCACCTCAACGTACTGCGCAAGTCAGGGCTCTTGTCTGTCGTCAAAGCGAAGACGAAGTGGGTCGCCATCGCGCTGATGGCCCCTGAGCTGGTGCTGTATATGGCGGCGCAGCAGTTTATAGAGGCGAGGGAGTTAGTGAAGGAACTAAATAGCTATAAGAGGAAGTATCTGCGTGCGAGTAACGATGTATGTTCGAAGTCTGCTTTCCTTTCTCTCATTTCATTTCTTTTTTTCTTTCTTAGTATCTAGGTTAGAACCTTCATCTCGGTCTATGCCGCTGATCTCATGCGTGTGGGGTGTAACGAGAACAGGAGGACTTCACTTTGGGGTACGCATTCTTCGTGATCATGGGCGGGCTCCAGGTCGACGTGAGTCAGTTCCTATCCGAGAACTCTAGGCGGTACCAGTCGTACGGCCAGCCCATCTTCCCAGAAGGGGATCCCGTGCCCACGAGGTTAGCCATAACGCCCCAAGGGCTCACCCAACTAGCTAAGCACGGCCACTTCCTCCGTGTCTCCCTCGCCACCATCGAGGACAAGAGCAAATCCGATACCGTGCAGAAGGTCCTCGTGGTGGGACAGCTGGGCTGGATGATCGCCCAATGTATCACCCGCACGGCCTTCGGGCTCCCGCTGTGTTTGCTCGAGATTCATACGGCAGTTCATGCAGTTTGCGCTATGTTACTGTATGCCTTCTGGTTCAAGGTAAGTCAATCCCCTCTTTGATATTAGTGTAACTCTCTGAGGAGCATCATGAGTTCGTGCCCACTATGGTCAGGCGCGGGCTTGGTCTAACCCACCATGATTATCTTCACAGAAACCCCTGGATGTCAACGACCCGGAAGTTAGCCGCGCCGATGGGCTAGAGTACATTATCTCCTTCATGATCCAGGAGCAGTTCTATGAGCTGCAGAACATGCAGCTCATGGTATACCCGACCTGGACAGCCGAGACCGCCCGGCTGTATCCAAAGGCCCTGTCAACGCAAGTCCGCGACCCGAGCAAGTTCACGTATCAAATTCTAAGCGACGGCCAAGTCGCAGCAGTCGAGTTTCTCGATGGTGGCTGGGGCAATATGACGCTCCGGCCTGGCCAGGCACTCCGAAATGGGATAGGCTTTATCAAGCGAGAGAACCACGATGAACACCACGATCCTAACCCGGCCACCAACACTTCGCAGTCGGAGAAGCTACGCAAGTCCAGCACCGCCACAGGATCAGACGCATCCGGCTCCGCATCAGCCCGCAGCAGCACCCAAGCCGACCCCGACCACGACACCCTCCCCATCGACTTCACCGACCAGCAGCGCTGGACCTGGATGACCGACTTCCTGACCTCGCGGCACGGGCGCACGCCCACGCACCCGTACCTCTACCACCCCTACCCGGGGCCGCGGCACCCCGAGTCCCACTACCACGACGCCTTCACCGCGCAGCCGGGCAACCTCGTCAGCTCGTCGTCGTCGTCGCCCGGCGGGCGCGACATGTGGGACATGCTCTGCTACATCCAATCGCACCCGTTGCTGCTCGCGCTCTTGCTCGTACTCCCGGCGCTGTACGGCGGCATCCACCTCTGCGGGTGGGACTTCGAGTTCCCGTCCGTGGCCGAGCGCGCCTGCTGGCGGGCCGCCTGCCTGTTCATCGTGGGGGCGTTCCCGGCGCTGCTGGGGTTCGCGCACGTGTGCGCCGCGGTGGATGTGTGGGTGCTGAGGCGGGGCGTGGCCGGGTTGGATTGGGCTGCGCGGGTGAGGAACGCGGCGTGGTATGGGGTGCTGGGGATGTATGCGTGCGCGCGGGTGTTCATCGTGGTGGAGGCTTTTGCGAGTCTGCGGAGGGTGCCGATTGGGGTTTTTTGGGTGCCGGCTTGGTTGGATATGGTGCCTCACTTGTAATAGTTTTGGTGGGGAAAGGGGGGAATGGTTTTTGAGATGTGGAACATCAACGCTATATCTTGAGGTTGAAGAGACAATTTTTTGAGGATCACAGGGGTATTTTGGGTATTATTTGTGAATAGGGAAACAGATTTTGCGATACGGGTCTAGCCAGAATGACTTAACGGAGGAAGCTTTCACGATTTGCTGGTCAAATTTCATAGGATGAACTTGTTATAGTTCAAAATTACTATTAGCTATTGCAGAGTTTTAGAATCTCGTCGTTTTACTCCCTCAGGGTATCACCCATGTGCCTCATAACCTTTTTGCTGCTTAAGAATAGCGGCATCCTAGAACATTACCCCTAATATCTAAACAGCCGGACTTCTTGGCCATTGCCCTGGCTCAAGATCCTCTTGTTGCGCCGAGCATAGTAGAGCCTGAGCATGACACAACCGGCAGCGACCAAGAAAAGGAGGGCAGCATTCGTCCAGTGCCCCGTCGGGTATCCAGCTTTGGCTTCGTTCGCTTTGTAGATCCACACGCCAACGATCTGGCCGGGAGCACCACCAAGGCCGATATTGAGCGCAATCGCAAGACCCACAGAGGCGGTGCTGAAAATGTTCGAAGATAGCCAGCCGAGAAGAGGTGGAATGCAGGCGAATGCGCCAGATGCTGCGACAATAAGACAGCCGTATCGAGACTGGTAGGCGTCTGCCGGTAGAGCAGCCGAAGCGAGAAATCCCACGGCCCCAACGGTAGCCAGGGCTGCGGAATGGAGGCCACGGGCGTTAAAATGGTCAGCCGACCATGAGGTGAGAATTTGCACAACTGTATCTCATGAGCCATTGTTCAGAAAAAGTCGCAAGAAAAAAGAAACGTACCATATGCTACCGCGTAGGGTGGAACGGTCATCAATTGCGCCTCTAAGTCTTTATATCCCAAGCCAGCAGTGATAGACGGCGTAAACAAGGACAGCGAACTAAAAGGTACCGAGATTCCGAAATAGACGACGTAGTGGCCCCAGAGTCTCCAGTCAGTCAACGTCTCCTTAGCATCCTCCCAAGTCATCGCCTTGGCCTGCCCCTTGCTGCCTTCAAGCGCCAATCGCTGCACGGCTAGATCCCTCTCCTGGGTAGTCAACCATTTGGCGTCTTCGGGATAATCCGGCAAAAACAGCCAGACTATGATCGACGAGAGACAAGACGGAATGCCTTCGATGATAAACAGCCAGCGCCACGCGGACAGACCCCCCGCCCCGTTCATGTGTCCGATTCCGTAGGCGATCGCACCGCCGAAAGCGCCAGCCAGCGTGGCCGAAGCGAGGATGAAAGCCACCCGGATGCTGCGCTCCTCGGACTTGTACCAGAACGTCAAGTAGTAAACGAGACCGGGAAACAGGCCAGCCTCGAAAACGCCGAGCAGGAAGCGCACGACCGTCACGGTGGCATAGCTGTGCACGCCGCCGAGGCCGATGGTCAGTGCGCCCCAGGCGAACATGAGGATGGCGATCCAGCGCGACGGGCGCAGTTTTTTCAGCAGAATGTTGGAGGGCACCTCAAACAGGCCGTACGCAACCAGGAAGACCATGAGGGCGATGGTGTACTGGTAGTTGGTCATGCCCGTCTCGGTCATCAGGTCGTCGTGCGTCGACGCGTTCATGATCTTCGCGTTCCCGATATTGGAACGGTCCAGGTAGCACAGGAAGTAGATGCCGGCCGACAAGGGCACGATCCGCTTGTCTTGCTTCCAGCGAACGGCCTTCTCGGCGTCTGTGATAGAGCCGGTGTCGACGGAGGAGTTGGCATCCTATGCTTGCTATTAGCTTGAAGAACATAACAGTATGTAGTAGACGATTGCCGGTTTTTTTCTTTTTTTTCCTTTTTCCGAGTTATAACCTACCTCTATTACACCGCCCTCGATATCATCGAGGTTCTTCTCGTCTGCCATGATGTTTGTCGGCTATGATACAGTGGAAGGGCCGCTGTGACTTGGTTGATTTGACCTTTGGGCACGCGAACAACCAAGAGAGAAGTTAAGAAGAAGGTAACGGACCTGCCCTCCCGACAGGTTGGGAGCAGAGATTGAAAAAGATGAGACCCAGTGGACCCCGAGATGCTAATCGACTAGGGACCGATGAAGGTGTGGAAGGCAAATGCGGGGGTTTCGGGGACAAGACATTGTGGGGGTCGGGATTGACACCAGTAAATGGGCTTAGTTGAGGCTTTCACGATCCACTTTCACTATGTGACATGCCCTGAACTTGGAATTTCGTCCTTGACCGCTATAACCTACGGACAATCGTTGGGGAGGGTGAATTTTCCTCAGGATTAGTCTAACCTAGGGCTAGGACTCTGTGCCTGAACAAATTCATGAAATAACAGTGACAGATAATATATATGATCTATCATTTTCATCATATATCTAGACTAGGTCCGGATTCTGCTGTTCTTTCTAACAAGTCTCATAAGCTATAGACTACGAAAACACAGACATGTCTCGAAAGTTGTAAAGGCCATGACGACCGAATCTGCAGGCTGTCTTGCTGCTATAGCTGTAAGCAGGGATTAGGCGGAGTTGATGCCATCTCATAGGCAAACCCGCCAGTCGGTGACCAATCAATAAGAGCATTACCACGAGGTCTTGGGCTAGGGTAAAATCCTTTCAAGTGGGACTATCCCATAAAGAATCAAAACCCATGCAAGGAGTTGACCAACGTGATTGCTCTGAACCAGGAAACGGGGATGGAAATCGCAAATTCCGAAGCTACATCCCGAAGACAAACTTGGGAGCGCCGAACACGGATCGAGGCCGACGCTGCGGATCCATACGATGGGTAAGAATTCGGTTACGTACGTTTTTGGAAGTCGGGGTATAGAAATCGGGATTTCCTGATTAAGGATTGCCCAATGATGACCAGATCTAATGACAGTATAGCTAGAATCAATTCGTATACAAGAATGGTAATCGGGTAAGGCTTTGTTGGATGGTAGGATGTATTGTAGAAAGCTTGAAATACCTAAACATTGTTTTAGTGGTCGCATATCGGATTTTTACAGACTAGAGCTCCAGAAAATGGAATCCTAGAGTTTTTAAGAAAGGCAGCCTCATATCATAAAGGTAACATGCTACTCCAACCTTCATACTACCTAGTATTGGTGTAGAATAAGATCTGTCACAAGCCTCGAGGCGACTCCGGGGCAGTAGATATTACAATATGGTAATATATCATGGATCGGGTATCGACAGGTCCTAAACGGTTTGAGATCGTCGAGTGCGTCAAACATATTCGTCCAACGTATCGGGCTATTGACAGCTATGAAAGTTAGACGGCACTGTATGTGTAGACATGGTTGTATGTGAAAAAAGGCACACAGCACCGAGCACCAAGAACTTCCTCTCACCTACGAGTACACAGGGCTACGAGTTATGCCTTAGCTTTAACTTGACGATCTGACTGAATCTATCCGCTAGCTAGTGCTGCTCATACCTTATAACTTCATACCGTACCTATTGGACACGCCCGCGAGTCCAGTCTCTCATCCCAATTTTTCCCTATCCGACTACCATATCCGTCGCCCGACCCATTACACACAAAACCCATTACCCTTCAATCGAGCTTCGCCACCGCAGCCTTCGCCTCCTCCCCAAAGTCGAACTCCTGACCGCCTAGCATGAGCCGGGCCTTAATGTCCGTGCCGTTCTCGAGGATGAGCTTCTTAGCCATGAAGTCCCTGCCGACGGTATCGCCGACCTTCTCGATGGCATCTTGTTCGGGGAGGCGGGGGAACTCGACGGCTTTCCCCTCGGCGTCCCTGAGCGCGCCGTCGCCGGTGGGGTCCCAGGTCCACTCCCACTTGTAGTCCGGGTCGGCGTAGGCCCAGGGGTTGGCGATGTCCTTGCACTTGCGGGTAGCGCCCGCGGGCAGGAACGGCACCACGTACTTGACGTACGTGCTCTGCACAAAATCCGCGACCCACAGCAGTGGCATCGGCGTGTTCTTGGTGTCTAGCTTGCAGATCATGGCCGTTGGCGGCTCGAGATACTTGAATTGTGGATGGCCGAAGACGGCGCGGACTACGGCCGCGTGGGCGACGGCTGAGGCATAGGCCTCGGCGGGGGTGGGGTGACTGAGCTCGTCGCCTGGCATTCTTTCTTCTCTTTTGCCGTTTGGTTCGTTCTGGTGATGACCAAAAATTATTTCACTTAAGTTTAAGCACTTTTGCTGATATTTGTCAATATATTGGTCTCAGCTGATATGTTGTGGTCGGATAAGCGATCAGACTTGTTCTCATCGATGAGTGTACATTTCAGGTGATCCTAGTGGGTTGCATACGGAATGACGAGACGGTGAGGTCGTCGATGCCTGGTTGGGCAAAAAGGGGGGAACAATTGTTCTTCCAGTCTCCACCGTGTAGGTCAGTGCCAAGTGCATCCTTGGAAGACTTCAATACTATGTACCTGATCGAATGGTAACAAGTATAAGGTTGGTTGTGTGTTAGCTAGTTCTATCGCTTTGACCTTCTATATCATGATCTTAGATTTCGCCTTGACATGTCTTCTTTAGTAACGCATCAAGCCCCCCTTTTCAACATGGCCATATGCTATTATATGTAAGCATTGTGTCTGGTTGATATCCTAACGAGTTAGTAAAACTATATGGAACTAGATAAATACACTGTATTCGGGGGGCTACCAATGGAATGAAGATATAGAGCATCTAAGTATTCTACTATCGTGACTAAAGAATTTATATAGCGGCTCATTGGTACACCAATCGAAGACTCCACCACTCCCATCAACTTGACCCGTCTCGCTAATACTTACTACTGCCACCGCTGCTGCTGCTTAGCTACTTACTTACCTAGTAGCTATGTACCGTGTGCTGCAGTGGCGCGGCCCGATCAGCTACCCCTCCCCTTACCCTGCCCTGCCCGCCATACCGATCAATAATGTGCTGTAGGCTGTGATCTGTAGCACCAATACCTATGGTTGCTGCTTAACAAGTCACATTTTGTATCTCTACAGTTTTGTTTGTTCTTCTACTAACCTACTCGCTCGTCTTTACCTCCTGATTGGCCAGAGATAGGTAAACGGCTGAGCTTCCAACAAACATGGCCGAAGAACATACGATGGTCATCCAGAGGCCAGAGGGGCCGGTGGCTATGACCTTTGGAGAGGTCGCCGCAGAGCAGCGAACCCAATATCATAAGTTGGGGGCCAACGCTTTTGGCTGGCCGCTCTCCGAAGAGGATTATACGGAGAGAGAAGAGTTCCTCGATTCGTTACCACTTACTCAGAATGGCAAATGGAGATTCTGGTGCGTCGCGCGCGCCGACGATCCAGGTCAGATTGTCGCAGCGTGCAAGACGATACACAGGGACCTCCTAATACGGGATGCACAAGGCGTACGGCTAGCGAAAGGCTACGGCATAGCTTCAGTGGTGACGCACGCGGATTATCGCCGCTGTGGGTTAGCAGCTTTCATGATGAAGAGAGTCGCCGCGTGGTTGGATGGAGAGGGAAATGCGGCTGCGAGCATTCTCTATTCCAATGTCGGGGATGTAAGTGAAACGCGTAGATGGCCGTATGTCTAGACATGGTTAGGATCTAATGCGATCGCAGTTCTATGTTGATAAAGGGTGGAAACTGCTCTCCATCTTCCAGTCTAAGCTCTCTGCTGCGTCTGCGTCGCCTCAGTGGGATCGGTCCGCACTGCCAGAAGCCCGGATGCTAACTAAGGAAGACATTGGGAAACTCTGCCCTATCGATATAGAGTATCTGAAAGAGGAGTTTGCGATGTACGAGCCTGCTACTGCGCGGGATATTCGCGTCACTGTTCTGCCTACCACAGATATAGTGAGCTGACTACACGATCGCAGCGAGTTCATGATGCAGAAGCTTAGAGGTAAGACCCCAACGGTGAAAGGCGCGGCCTGTGACGAGTTAGGAGTCTGGATGTATTGGTATCACGACCTCCGGAAGCAGGCTCTTCTTATCCAGAGGATCCATACAGGAGTAAACGAGAGCGAGGTGGCAATCAAGGCGTTGGCTAGGCTGTTAACGGAGGCGTTACTCGAGGCAAAGGCATGGGATCTGCCCACGGTGGTTATTTGGGACCTCTGCCCTAAAACCCAGAAGGCAATCAAGTTTATTGCGGAGGAGCTGGGCGTATCGGCAGTTAGCGAGGAGCGGAAAGATGCAGAACTGCCCTCGATTCGGTGGAGAAACGCTGAAGACCGCCACACCATCATATCACCAAACGAATTCTATGCCTGGCACTGAGTTTGGCAATGTATAATGAAACTAATTAGACATATTTCCGAGCTTCGTCTTATTTATCCAGTGCGTCGTAGTTTGTGCCAGTGTAAGTTGTCGTACGCCGTAGGGAGAGTGCATAGCTCTCGGTCACGGTTACCGCCCCCAGGTCGCTCGCCGAAGAGCTAGGGAGGGAAAATTACACTAACTAGACTCACTAGGCCTAGACACTCTCTCATTTTCTCGGGAAGTGGGCCTAAAATGCGACGCCTTAATGCAGGTTAATGTACAAATGCCGGATGCAATCTACCTTGGACTACAATTGCACACAGGGTGATGGTGGTGGTGGTGGTGATGGTAGTGGTGACGATGGTGGACTAGTGGCAGTCGGCTTGAAAATATGCAAAAGTACGCTGGAAAGCTACCGATACGATGAGATGGTATAATGCAAGGTGTCAGCAATATAATGTATATATCAGTCAAGTGACTGCTATGTAAACAAAGGTCCTTAAAGGAATTGCACATTCTTCAAAAAGGGGGCCATAATACCCACCCCGAAGTTATGTACAGTGCTCTGCATCTAGCTGACCGTGAGGTGGGACTTTTTGTTGTTGGAAAATGTCTTAAACATTCTTCTGCGAATTACCCAATATATCTCGAACAGTGCTAAAATAACTGATCGGAGATATCTCTGCCCCATCGTCACTACACTAACCTAGCTTATACACATAGCTGCACCTTGAAGCTTGTAGCAATTTCTTTTACTACAACGAAACCGTTTTTACTGCCAAGTTAGAATTAGCTTCTATGCTGATAAGGCCATGTCGGGAGCTTGGGACACAGCAAGTCAGTGCAGTCTGGGGTTCGGCTGGGATTCGTAAGATCGGCAATCATGGCGGACATTGATTCATTCGGTTGGTCCAGGCGTTTGTAGGTAAGGTATGCAAGTGATAGATAACGCGTACGGAGCCCAGTCGGGACCCAGCCCAGGATGTTTACCTAGCATGTCTCACTCCATAATCATGAGTTTCCCTCATTGACGTTGACAACCGACCAAACCTGACTCTTGGTTGGATTGTCAAAAACCTAACGTTTCCTCATCATTGTAGCCAAGACGGACAGGATGGCGTGGATCGTTTGCCTGCTGTATACATATAGGTTCGTGTAGATATTGTATTAAGAAGATCTATCCTTGGAGGACATGGGGACGCGTTGGTTGGGTTGCATTCCATCGACGTAAGCTTGCAACCGGGGTACACATCAGCGCTGGAAGAGGAACTATCCAACAGTAACAGTATATACTCACTGACAGATAGATTAGAGCCACTACCACAACATGTGTATCGAGAAGCCTACGTTCAAACAGTATATCGAACCCACCGTGAAGTCCCCGAAGGAACGTGCAGATGTAACCTTACTTGCTAAGACAAACCCGAGTACTTCGTATCCCTGATCGATTTCCTGAACCCACCCCACGCTGAGGCGAACTTGATGGATGATGTAAATTGACCAGTCAACCCATTGGCCGGCATGGTTTTCTTTCCGTCGTTCTGTTGCCCTACCTGCCCTCTATCTCATTACGAAATAGAAATGTCCATATTCGTGTTTTCGCGACCCAAAAAGGCTTCCGGACTACTTACTGTCATGACCCCTGATCGAGATGACGGGAGATCTTCCATTATCGCCGCCCTGTCAGACATGTGGCACTACCGTGGAGAGGACCTTTACTTGCATCCAGTGCAACAATCTTGCGTTCTGTGAGGTTTGCTGGCCGAAATGGGTATTGCATGTAGCTGGAGCTGTGGGTTGGTGAGTATTCTACCTACTTACGTACCGATTGGAGATGTTTTAAATTTTTATACTATCGTACTCCTTAACCCATCTAACCTAGTCTATTCTTTCTTTCTCTCCATAAACCCGAGATTCTAACTAACCACCGATTGGTGATCGTCAGGAACGGGAAACCTCACGAAAAAGCGGACCCGATTGTTGTCCATCGGCTCCGTCAGATTTTGGAACCGACGCGCACGGAGGCAGAACATGAATTCGAGTTGCGCGAAGACCAAGATACCACTTGGTTCGGATTTGGTCGCGATGCTTACGGCCACCCCTTACTTCACGACTATGGGCGCTTCGCCGCCATCATGGCCGAGACCACCACCGAGGAGCATGGAGAGCGTTATCCCCAGCTTGCGTCGTTCATTGGCGAGACTGGTAAGCTCTTTATTTAGACGTATTGTAGAGATCTTGAGACTGATGAGGTTGAACAGGTGCTGGGAAGAGTACCATTATCAAACTGCTCATCGAGCGTCAAGATTTGACGTCCCCTGAAGGGTCAAGCTATTATTCCCCAGTGACCTCTTCTAACCGAGACCGCATCTCTACCACGGGAGATGTGCACTTATACGCTGATCCGTCCACTCTGTACAGCAATTACCCATTGCTTTTAGTCGACTGTGAGGGACTCAGCGGGGGCGAAGCTATGCCAAAACAACTGCGGCATAACTCGCAGGACCCCATACGACCCGGAGTAGATGAATATCGCCCTAGGAGATACAGTGCGCCACGAAGAATTGAATGGGCTGAGACGCCACAGACACAGAGGAGGGAATTTGCAGTCGGCCAGCTGTATCCTCGCATTCTCTACACATTTAGCGACGTTGTCGTCTTCGTCTTGCGAAACCCGAGATCGTTCGAGTCGTCGGTACTGCCTAAGCTGATAAAATGGGGGGCCGCCTCCATCGACAAATCGATCAACCAACCCGTGCTTCCGCATGCCATCATCGTGCTCAATGCCACTGACGTCGACGTGGATGAGAACGAGTGGGATGTCGCTAAGGCTACACAGATGCTCATGTCAGATATTCACGGGGCTATTGCGCGAGAGCCATCCCTTCAGGAGTTTGCGCAAACATGGCGCAATCGCGGGAAGGTCATAAATAGCACCAGAGATCTTCTAGAGTGTTACTATGCTTCTATCAATGTCGTCAGAATCCCGTATAAAGGGTCCTATAGTAAGGGGATTTTACATTTTACAATTTTCACAATTTTTAAATTAATTAATTGATGGATGAATCGCTGCTAACCCTGAAAAAATGGCAGTGTTGATGAATGAGCAAGTCGGCAAACTCGCAGATCTGGTCAAGGACCGCTGTGCAGCATCGCATTTCAGGAAGAAACAAGTGCGCATGTTAGCCAACACCGAAAAGCTCCAGTTCTATCTGCAGGCGGCGTACGATCACTTCACAAAACACTATCAGACGCCGTTCGACTTTGTCAAGGAGACGCTCCGGCACAGCCCCGTCTCGAGAAACTTCGAGGGCAACATCCTAAACCTGGCGCTGTCGATCAAGGAGAAGTGCAGAAACCCCGGGTTCGCAAACAACGCGGAGCAGATTTTCAGAGCGATTGGTCCGATGATAGCCTCCTGCGTCATGCTCGACGCCGTGAGACAGAAACTGCCAGGTACCGTGGGTCGGCTCCTCAATGATCGGTATGCGCAGTCCTGCATGGGAGCCCTGCGGCTCTTCGCGGACATGTACTGGCCCTGCGGCTTCACGAACCCGAATTTCAGCGGTGACCTGGGCCAGTGCTGCAACGTGAGGTCGGGTCACAACCCGAAAGGCCACCAGAACAAGCACGGCAAGATTATTGGCGACGGGGACTACGAATCTAATTTCAGTGCCACCGACTTTGGGCCTGTCTGGGAGCAGCTGCTGAGGACGTGCCTCGCCCAAGTGCAAGCCTCAAGTTTTAGACTAGGACAGGAATTCCCAGATCGAACTGAGCTTCAGATCGCATCGCTGCTCCACCGGGAACGATTAAACGAGCTTTACTCTAACGTTCTAGTCTCGGCAACCGACTACATCAGTTACTCGGCATGTCTCTGCTGTCTAAGAGAGCTTCCCGAGTGCGCTCTGCCGTGCGGTCATGTGTTATGTCTATCGTGTGTCGAGATATACGGAAAGAGGACGTCGAGAACGACCATCGAGGTCAGTCGGTGCCCCTTACACGTTCGCGGGGTGATTTCTGACCCACCATGGGTCATTACCACGAAACCGCGCTATGCTGGCTCCCGTACACTTTGTCTGGATGGGTACGTATTCATAATCCCCTGTATTATCGTGGTCGTATGAGTAAATCTAACATGTGCATTAATAGGGGTGGTATTCGAGGCATTATCCAGCTTCAAGTTCTACGAGAGGTAGAAAAGGTATTAGGTGGTGATTTGCCTATTCAGCTATTCTTCGACTTGATCGTAGGCACTGAGTAAGTGTGTTGATCTGAAATCATTATCTTTGGCTGACATGTTATAAAGCACTGGCGGCATAATAGCCATCGGCCTGGGAGTCAAGAAATGGACAGTCAACGCCACCATTGACAAATTCAAGGATTTGTGCCGGGAAGTCTTCGTGCCGCGCAAGATGTCGAACGTGCCGCTCGTGGGCGCTTTATCGAGCCTCTACCACGGGAGCCACTACAACACCCAACCGTTCGAGAAGGCACTGAAGAGATACTTCTCCGAGCAGCCTTTCTTCGGTGGTTCCACGCATAAATCTCGCCTCACTACGTCAAATAGAGTGGCTGTCATCGCCGAGAAGGCCCTGGACAGACAAGCGGTCGTGTTTGCTAATTACAACCGTCCAGATCCGCTCAATAAGTGTAAGACTCTATTTTTGGTCCCTAGGAGTTTGCTAACATTGACTACTGCAGCACTCCCGTATAGTTTCATGCGGTCAGATTCCCCTTCGAAGGAGATACGAATATGGGAAGCGTAAGTTGGAGTGCCTCTGTGTCGGAAAAGACAAAAAAAAAAACTGACCGGTTCCAGTGCTCGAGCTACCTCTGCTACGTCTCCTTTCTTCAAGGCCTTCCTCAAAGCCGACGAGAACCTGGAATATCTCAACAACGATATGCGCTACATGTGCCCGATATCCGTTGCGTATAACGAGTCTAAATTGATATGGAGCGATATCACCGACGCGCCACCTGATCTCATGCTTTCCATCGGTGCTGGCCAGAACGCTCGCGATAGTAGTATTACTGGGGATGCGAGCAGCAGCAGTATCCGGAACCTAGGACGATCCATGACCAACGACTCGACCAGCACCACCAACCCCGGCAGCTCGAGCGCGATAATACGGCAGGGCCGCGGCGGTCTCGGCAACTACAAGCGCCCATTAAACTCTCCCTCCGCACCAGGGGTATCGGGGTCGAAGAGCGCCGCAAGTGGGTATATCGTTCGGAATCCGCAGACGCCGATGCTAGTGTCCTTCAACAACCCCCTGACGGGCAGGACCGAACGGCTTAATGATCAACACGAGTGCGACAAGACATGGACTAAGTTCATGGCGAGTAGATCGCGTAGTGGCGCGATGGTCGCCCGGCGCTATATGCGGGTCAGTCCCGATCTCGGGGCGAAGCTCCCCCGGTTCGACGAGCTGCAGAAGATGGAGGAGGCCGAGAGAGAGGCCGAGGCCGCGCTGCGGCAGATGAACCTTAGTATTATCGAGATTGCGCATCGATTAGTCGCTAGCACCTTTTTCTTTGAAAAGGATCCCGGAAGCGTGAGGCAGACGACTTCGGGGTTCACCTGTACGGGTATGTAATTAGCTAAATTCCCTCCCCCTTATTCCCTATTTACTAAACCGGCTGTATCTTCCAGGTTCTATCTACTGCCGTTTCCGGCCTTGCTCGCCCGAGCTGCAGGCCCTGGGATGGTTCCTCATCGCTCGTCTTGAGGGCTCGTTCGAGCCGTATTTCCTCCTCGAAGAACAGGACGAAGGCCGAGCGAGCTGGCCCGTCCGGCAGATCGTGCTCTCCGAGTCGGTGCTGCAGGACATGCATCTGCAGGGCAACTTTCACCTTGATCCTATACGGATCAGCACTGCTTCAGAGAACTCTGATGTCAAGATCTCCCTTTGTCTCCAGACGCGTCCCTATCCGAGCGGCGTGACCGTCCTGCCCATTAGCGGGTTTCCGAGAAAGCTCATGGCTGAGGATGGCAGCGCACCACAAGCTCGTAAGTCGTACACCAAAACTGGTCTTTTTTTTCTTTTTGCCCCTTTTAACCCCAATACTGATAATACATGCTACTTCCAGCTCTTCTTTCACCCACGCACCTCTCAGTAGTTGGTAGAGGGACTGCCGTGTCCTCGCCAACGCCTTCGTCTGCCAACACGCCCCGAGTTGTGCCTTTAACCCTGACTTCTTCTTCCTCTGCCTCGGCCCTTTCTTCCGCGGTTCCCATATCTCCCTCGTCTAACTACTCCGCGGCGACTGATGTGTCCGCAGCATCTTGTGACCGAGGACTATCGCCAGGACCGTACATTAAGCCGGGCATCAGCACCGAGTCATTCGGCAAAATGTCTCTGGGTAAAAACCAGGAGTGGCCGGTTGAGTTAGAGGGCTGAGCCGAGGGGTAGCTGGTCTATTGTTTTTTTTTCTCCAAGCAACGCTGAGATGCATTCTGGCGTTTTTCAACCAATATGGATGGTCGGTATGGCATCTCACAGTGTGCATTAGCAAAGATATATGGACAGGAGCACAATGAAGATTCTCTAGGAATGATTTTATTAACTTCGTGTATCACATCTACTGTATAGGCGGCAATAGCTTCTGTTTCCTCTCAGGAATGCATTGCCCCTGCGCTTTCTTTCCCTTATAAACCATCTGTTCTATATAATCCCTTTGAAAATCAACAGATTCTAATATGATAATATGACATGATGTGCCTGATATCCCTATCCTATTCGCTACCAGTCTCCCCCTTTACTCCTCTGATGATATTCCACTTCAAATTGCACCCATCCCCGGTTCCACCCACCAACTAAACCGATAGCGCACGATGCGCACGCTCGTACACTGCTCGAGGGTATCCACCCAGCGCTGCGGCACGTCCCCGTACAGCTTCAAGACCTGCAAGTTCGGCGCGCCGGCCACGAGCCGCAAGAAGGAATCCTCCTTCTTCTTATTCGCCCTTCCTTGCCAGGTGCTATCGTCGTTGTTGACGGCGCGCGGCTTCCAGTCGACGACGAGGGTGTTCAGCCCCCGCGCGTGCTGCAGCAGCACCCCGCCGAAGAACCCGATCCACCCGTTCCAGTTCGGGTACTCCATCGCCACCAGCAGGTACAGCGTGTGCAGCGAGGCGAGGCGCAGCGGCGCGCCCCCGGGCACCGCGAACCCGATCCGCCGGTCGCTGTACTGGCCCGTCTTGTGCACGCGCATGTACGCTACCCCCCTCACGCGGTCGCGCAGCTCGCGATACAAGGCCTTGCACGTGAGCATCAGCGATGGCAGGGTTGCCAACCTCGAACTAGTTGTCGTCGCCGGGGCTGCTGGCCCTGGATCGCTGTCGAAGTACGTGTACCCTGGCTGGAGGGTATCGTGAAAGTCAAAATACCCGACGCTCAGGTAAAAGTCGTAGATGCGCTCACGAACCTCGAAGGGGAGCTTGAAGAAAAGTGAACCTTCTTGCATTTTCTTTTGTTCTACCAAGCAAGAGGGCCTAGGTTTTCTAATAGAGTGTTTGAGTCGGTAGGTGTAATTAATACTAGCTCATGAAGACTGTTCTAGAACGGGATATTGTAAGCCCTAAGAAACTAGAGCGGTCTTTTGCTCATATAACCGTCAACGCCCCTTATTCTTGCGGTAACGGGTATGGCGAGACTGTGTCTGTCTTAGTTTTATAAGACTATAGAATGGCTGTTTACTCCCCTCCCTCTTAATAATCAATGCAGCTCAGCGGCTAAGCACGGGTATAAGTGCTGCCTACCTCTATACTGGAGAACAAGCCTTGTTCTCGTCAAATCACCTTGTCGTATATACGGTCAATAATACGTTTGCATAGTACATATAATGCAGAGTGTTTCGTCCCTCCTTTCTTCCTATCCAATCAATATGTAAATTCCAAAAATTCACAAACTATAAGTGACGATATTTCGGAATTGATCACCGAGAAAGCATCATGCTGCTCATCAGTATAATATGCCTATGTTCTTTTTTATTTAGATGTAATTTCTGATCTATCGTAAATGATGTGTGAACCCGTCCGCTCCCGTTTCCCCGTTCCGAAAACAAATGACCCGAAAAAGAAAATGTGAATATCAAGTAACGCCTCTCCAATATGGTTCGCCACCCATCATGATGAAAAAAATGAGAGACTGGTCGAAATCACTAAATCGCCGCCCCATGCTAAATGCACGAACCCTTCCTCCCATCCCCGAAAAAAAAAGAGTGAAACTCCTATCCCATATACTCCATCCCAATATCCGGCCGCTAGTAGATAGCCGGCGCATACGGGTCCTCACCCTCCATATACCCACTATCATCAGCCGCAAGGTCCGCCGTCTCGTACTGATACTGCTGGTACTCAGCGATGAGATCGTTCATGTTGGACTCAGCCTCCGAAAACTCCATCTCATCCATTCCCTCGCTCGTGTACCAGTGGATGAAGGCGCGGCGGCGGAACATAGCAGCGAACTGCTCGCCGACGCGGCGCAGGATGCCCTGGAGGGCTGTCGTGTTGCCCACAAATGTGGCTGACAGCGGCTGCCCCTTCGGCGGCACCGAGCACAGCGTCGTCTGGATGTTCTCCGGGATCCAGTCCACGAACAGCGGTGAATGCTTGCTCTGGATGTTGCGCATCTGCTCTTCGACTTCGCGTGATGAGATGCGGCCGCGGCTGTGAAACGATGGTCAGCATTGGAAAGGAGGGAGGTAAGATAAGGCTCTTCTCTAGTCTGTCCTGGTCTGAAAGCCGTAATAGAGAAAGAGAGAGAAAAAAAAAGGCAGAACTTACAATATCGCCGAGCACGTAAGGAACCTCCCATTCCTAAAATCGCACGCAGCCATCATATTCCTCGGATCAAACATCTCCTGCGCAAGCCCCTGCGCCGAGTGCCTCAAGAACGCCCTAGCCCCCGGCGCGCTCCCTGTCAGGGGCGCATACCCCACCATAAAAAAGTGTAGTCGGGGAAAGGGGATCATATTCACGGCGAGCTTCCTCAGGTCAGAGTTCAGCTGCCCAGGAAACCGCAGCGACGTCGAAATTCCCGACATAACGGTGCTCACAAGGCGGTTCAGGTCGGCGTAAGACGGGTGCGCAAGCTTCAGCGTGCGGTTGCAGATATCGTACAGGGCCTCGTTGTCGATGCAAAAGGTCTCGTCGGCGTTCTCGACGAGCTGGTGGATCGACAGGGTTGCGTTGTAGGGCTCCACGACCGTGTCCGAGACCTTGGGCGACGGGATCACCGAGTACGTCGCCATGATGCGGTCTGGGAACTCCTCGCGCACTTTCGATAAAAGCAGCGTGCCGAGTCCCGCGCCCGTGCCACCGCCGAGGGACTGCGTGATCTGGAACCCCTGCAGGGAATCGCATACTTCGGACTCGCGGCGTACGACGTCCATTACTTCGTCCACGAGGTCGGCACCCTCAGTGTAGTGGCCCTTGGCCCAGTTGTTCGCCGCGCTAGTTTGGCCGTACACGAAGTTATCCGGCCGGAACATGTTGCGGAATGGGCCGGATTTTATGGTATCCATCGTTCCGGGCTCCAGGTCGATGAGGACAGCCCGGGGTACGTATTTCCGGCTATAGGCCTATAGAAAATGAAAAGGTGAGGAAGTGTATCTGGGGTGGGGTAGTGACCGTGACGCACCTCATTGAAGTATACCCCTATCCGTTCCTGTTGTAATGAATTCGTCCCATGGTAGGTTCCGTTCGTGTCGAGGCCATGTTCTCCGGCGATGGTCTTCCTATATTGTCCCGTGTATAAGCATATATCCCTATATAACGAATCGGGGAAGGATTATCCAAGTCTTATAGAATACCACGTACCAAAAAGCAGAACCAATTTGGTTGCCCTGAATAATCGTTTAATATAAATCCCACTCTAAGGTGAGGAGGACATGGGTTTCTTACGCATTGGCCTGTTGATAGATGTATCTGTAGAAGTCATTTGTAATTAGTATAAGTTGGAATTCGAGGGAGATATGATTCGTCATCCCCGAGATGGGCTTGAACAGCAAAAAAAAACGGGAGTACTTACAATCTCACGCATCCTGAAGTCTAGAAAAGCAGCGTGTTCGTATGCTAAGGTCCTCAGCTCAGTAGCCTACAAGATCGGCTCTCATGGGAAAACTGGCCCAGCATCCAGGATTCGTCTGGTCGTTCGATCGTCACTCAGTCGTTTACTATCGTCCTTCTTTTTCCCCTCGTTTTTATTTCTCTAGAGACTCAACTAAGATCGTATATCCCTTTAGATAGAATTATTCGTCAATTTTATCACGTCTGGTATGTATAGGTGTTCGCTTGTATCAACAAGTAAAGATCCAAGGCCGAGAAATACGAATCATCCACACAGGTCAATAAATACGTAACAAGCAACAGAACCACCAAGTACCAAAGAAAGGAATAGAAAGAAAGAAAGATCGAGAGCGAGTGAGCGGGCCTCTCGCTATTATTATTACGACTCCTACGAGTTAGGCACCGGGGGCAATCGTACCCAAGCACCTGATGTAATCCATCTATCGCCAGCGGATCTATCTCGAGATTGGGTGATACGTTCTTCGTCGTCGCCCATCTCCTCCCTTGTGGGTAGGGAGACGCAAAAATGGATATCGCCATCCCTTCTCTGACTGGCTCCGGAAAGGGTGTGGGGTGTATGTGGGCGATGTTGTTCTTGTGGGGTAGATCACGGAATGGATTGGCGCGGGCGTCTCTCTCTGTGGTTGACCCGGATGTGCGGCGTCTTTGTCTTTGTGTCTTTCTATTCCCCACAATGAATCGGCCTTCAAAAAGGGCTCAGTCAGTTAGGTACCGACTTACCAGCTGTGGTGTTGGTGATGGTGGTGTCTCTCGGGTTCGGATTAGTCGTGGAATTTAGTCACCACATCTTGGGCTGCAATCAGCTACTAATTGATTATTACTTGCATACCTCTGCTTTTTACTATTTGCTATTTGATTGTAATCCTGTCCTTCGTCAGCTAGTCAGTAGCTTACCATACACTATACGAATTATACACGATCGAGCAGAGATTCGTGGCCCGCCTTGGCAAGCTTGCATGGCCCCCCTAATATGGAGAAAACGCGAACGGGCGAGACTTGTTGCTCTTTACCCACCTGGCCCCTCCATCCCCTCCGAATGGTGGGAATAGACGTGTACGAGAATCGGGAATATGAGTCTATGTCAACCTAGGATTGATGATAGACTTGTGAGGAATTTTGATATATTGTTGATGTGAGTTATTTGATTCCCCTCTTCCCGTTTATACGATAACTACGAACAGGTGGATATCTCGATGGAGACCATGTCGCGATGACCTCGGATCTCTCTCAAATACATGTATGGTCGAAGTTAGGTGGCTGGCTGAACGACTCCACTGGAATCGTGAAGTGTACACACATAATATTTACTCAATAAGACTTACCTACCTCCTTCGAACGGAGCATATGTATAGCCGTACGAACCAGCACCACCCACTACTCCACAATGGGGACGTATAAGCCTCCCAACAAATATGAGGATGGAGGAGCCAACATGGGAACATTTTACTAGGCAAGCAGCAGTCCAACAAATATCGTGGAAAGGGGAAAGAAGGCAACACTCCTCGCGTAATATCAGAACAACAATGCCAGGGAATGGAACAAAATAGATTAACTAATAAAATACCCGAACACAAGCTACAAGCGATCAGAGTAAATGCGACAAGGGGTGAGGCCACAATTATGTCTCATCTTGATACATATATAACCCGACTTTTTCTGTCTTTCCTTGTGCTTCTAAATCTCCGTCCTACACATTGCTGTACATTGTTTTTCAGCTATCATCATCTCTTCATCGACACCACTCGCTAGATACCTTTCCCCTCGCATAATAGACGGAACTGCCGCTGTGGGGGACATATACCAAAGCCTTTAGAGTTCAAGAGGTAATGGTATAGCATTGATATGACACGGCGCGATCGTCAAAATCGCCTAGGGTTCGCAGACCAGGCGGGCCAGGCGGGACCGTGAGAAAGGAATCTGGGCCCAATTTCTCACACATATCATTGCTACATACACAGCGAGAGAAAAGAATCAGGAAATTTATCTTTCTTGTAGTCTTGGAAATGGAGAATTCATGTGAAGGCCCATGATGAGAGAAGGGGAAAGGAGGACAGAAGAAAAATGCTCACTTACGCATAAAGCGTACAATTCCACTTCGAGTACGAGCGCACCGACGACACGCCCTGAGGGTTCCCCACGCGGAGATCGTACGGGAGCGAGTCTACCAAATCACCTCACGGTTATTAGTCGTTCGTTTTCTTCAAGACAGAAAGAAGTGAGGAGAGAACGTTATACGTACAGCAAGGCGGTCCCGAGTAACCCCCCGACGTGGTAAGGTTGGCCACTCTCTCGCACGCGCATATATCGCAGCTGTCGTCGAAGTTGGGGTTCGAGCACAGGAACAGGTCCTGCGTGTCTTCCATCTCCTGCCTCAATACCGGTTGGGAGTGGCGTGACATGTTGCCATAGAGAGGCGTAACTGCCGCCATCGTCAAGGCCCCAACGGAGCGTAAGAGCAGCGTAGTGAGTAGTTGCATGGTTGGTGTTGCTGTTGGTATTGTGGTGGTGGTTTGTCTGTTTTGTTTGGCAAGGCTTAGGATGCTATGAGTGTGTGCCAAGGGAAGGAGAAGAACAAGAGACGAGAGGAAAAGTGAGAGCGAGCGAGGGTAATAGGTAAGGTTGTCTGGGGAGCTTGATACCACGAGAAAGAGTGAGCGTCTGTGAAAAAAGCGAGACAAAAGAAGAGTTCCAAGCCTAGATGAATAGCTGGATGAGCGAATGGTGATGGTAATGGAAAACGTGAGTTGATGGCCATAGTAGGGCTTGCCTGCTTTTGTAGTCGGGAATTCACCTACCTAGGAAGGTAGGTTGTCATGTATTCCTATATGTCACCATTCTGTCGTCACCATTCCTCTAAAGATCTCGTCTTAGAAGTTGCGTTTCAACGTTCTAGTAAAGGTGCTACCTTAGTGATTCATCCGAGATTGGTCATAGATTTCCTTTGACCGAAGATAAACAGGTGAGTTCCCTGTTCGCTATTCGTTTACAACTTCCTTTCGATCAGAGGTGTTACTCCATCTGAAAAAGCATGTCTCCCCCTATTCCATCATGGCTACCTTAGAAGAGGAGTGGCTATGGTCATTCCACTTTCCAAGATGCCTAGAAAGTTTAAAATAGGGGTCCATTGCAATGATTGCTTCCAAGACATATGAGTCCGTTTTATAATTTCCATCGAATCAGTCTAATCTCTCGCTGATGATGTCTTTCGTCGCACCAGCCACGTCTCGAGGTACAGACACTAAAGAATAACTCCAGAATTGCCTACAATTATAATGATTAGGTGACTGACCATCAGACCGAGAATTAGTACTGCAGGCGGGAATTCATCTGTGCTTCGTCGCCAAGGTAGCAGACTTCTCTGTTTGAAGCTAAGCTGTTTCTCGCTCTTACCAAAACCTAGATTAGTGAGACAAGCGTTATCACAAGGTTCACATTAAACAATGAAAGAGAGCGCAAGCAGAATTGATATCAGCGAATGTATTAATGGCAAAGCAGGTGCAACTAATAGCAAACGAAGAGTAAACGAATGCATAGAAAGTAAATGCTATAGAAACCAGCATCAGCCTAGTGAGTGGTATATCCGCGGTCATTGTAACCGGCGGTGATAATGACGATGTCTCGTAAATGATGGGACAGCTGGTACCAGGTGGCTTCACAAGTATAGTAGTAGCAATAAGCAATGATCTAGAAATCCTCTCCTACGCGAGCCCCACTTCCTCCAGTCCAATCCTCCCGCTCATAGAACCGGAAGATAAGCTCGTAGTCGTCAAAGTCGTGGACGATACGATCAATCCGGCGGTATCCGTTGATCCTCTCCATGCGCTTGACGCGACCAGCTCCCATAGTAACTTCGTCGTCATCGTATGCGTGGGTGGCCTTGGCTTCAAAGAGGGTCACACTGAAGCGGCCAGGTTTGAAGATCTGCACTACGTGGTCGATGATCTCCGAGGTCTCACGGCCATTCTGACCTCCTGGGACATTGGTCTCGAAGGAAGCGAAAGAGCAGTTGGGCTCGGGAGTCACGTGGACGGTGAAGTAGTGAGTCGATTTGGCCGCCCCTTCATCCCCGTCGTCGAGTTTCTGGGGAGCGGGGATGATGCCGTTGGCAGAGAAGCCGCAGGGCGAAAACAGGTAGGCATCGATGCGCGAATCGGGATACTTGGACGAGGGGTACACATCCGAGAGCCCACAGGCCTCAGATACCACGGTGCCCAATGCGTGGCCCTCCGTCGTGACGTACTCGGTATCGGTCTGGTCGGACAAGGGCGTGTGGGAGCCGTGGAGGTCCGAGTCACTGCCATTGTCAAAGACATCGAAGGGGTCGTCGTCGACACTCTCTGCTGTGCTGGTAGTCTTGATCGTAACAGTACTCTCCGACAGATCGCCGAGACTGTCCACGGCCATCTGGCGCGCTTCCCGAGCCTGCATAGAAAGCCCCGAGTTCGCGACCGCACTCGCGTTCTCGAGGTAGAATTTCTTGGCATTCTCGGGGTCGAGGTCTGTCATCAAGATCTCCAGAGTTTCATCGTTGCTCTCGAATGTGCCGCCAACGCTGGCAGCCAGGCCCGTAGGGATTTTGAAGGTGCCGCTAGCGGGCGCATTATCCTCGGGAGTTCGAGGTGGAGTCAGGGGCTGATCGGGCGAGGTGATGTACAAGTACCAATGATCACCGTTCATTTTGCCTACCATATAGGCACTTCCACCTTCGAACATGTCATCGAGGTACTTGACCTCCTGCTTCCAGCTCCGGTGAGGCCCGCGCTGCTTGTCAGGGAAGAGGAAGTTCTTCCGCGAGTAAAAGACCCGGTGAGGGGAAGCAGCGGCGCGAATGTCGTCCAGAGACTTGGCGTTGTGGAAAGGGAATCCGGCATGCTCGGCAGCGATGCGCAGAAGCCTATGAAGACCGAGGAGAAGGGTGGTGGTGCCGCAGGTCTTCAAGATGAGCTTGTGCGGGAACACAAACATGCTGGACTCGGAGAGCAGGTAGGCGTCCATGTGCTCAGCCCGGAGGACGGAAAGGATCTGGCAGTTGACCATATCAAGCATCCCGACCCAGGTCTCGCTGGAAACGGCCTTCAGTCCATTCTCCTTGACACCGGCAGGGAGGGACTCGGGGCTAGGCGCAAACCACACCTCGAGCAACTTCTCGGGTCCTACATATGTCACGTTAGTCAAATGAAGTCTAAAAATGCAGAAAGAAGTGTACTCACCTTCAAAGGCATTGCTGGAGTCTAGATCAGCAGCGACTTCATGATTAATCGTCAAATGAGGCGTACCCTCAGATGGAGAGAACGTGTAGTTGGTAGGGACCTCAAGGTTGACCATCTCCGTACGGGGTTCGTTCGAGGCTAAGAGCCTGTCGAAGTAGAAGGACGTTTATCGAGGGAGATGAAAAGGGGGAGGAGGGTGCAGGTTATGGTGCTGCTGCTGCGGAGCACTGACTGCCACCCAAACGAACCTTGCGGCGTTCGTTTGAGAGAGTAGGCCCACAGATCGGTGGGAAGATATAAATGCTGGCGGAGCCAGCTGCAATGGCGGATTTATATTTGAACTTAACGTCTCACGAAGGGGACGTTAGGGAGGTCTGCCGCGGAGGGGAAGGAAGAAGTCCTTTGACCAGGGAATGGTGACGGCCTATGGAGGGCCTCGTTCTGGCAGACACCGATACCTGTGGTGGAGTATCGGACCTAGCAGACGAGGATATCTGCAATTATGGTCGTTTGGGGGGTTGGGGGGGGTTAGAGGTAGAGGAGAGCGAGTACAAGTATTCGGCAACCTGATATTTTATATTTCAAAGTATGAATGTTGGTGTAGTTGACGGTGGCTAAAGTGGCAACGGAGTGTTATCGTGGCCTGGAGAAGAGACGAAAAGACAAAACATTAGCAGACAATTTTCTTTTCTATTTTTTTTTTTTTTTGGTAACTTATATGCTTCTCTTCAATATATATATATAGAAAAAAAACGAGTTGGACTTGGAATCGAGACCCAGTTTGCGGCTTACTTCGCGGGCTTGGATAAGAAGCGTAGCAAGTCGGTAGGGCTCATGGAAGACCTCGAAAAGGTAGAATAGCGAGACAACGTTATTGTCTGATCGCAACCTAGTGCGGTCTTTTTTTGTTTCTTGCCTTTGGTTCTTGCTTTTGCCAACTAACTAGCAATACATACGTACGCATGTACGTACGTGTGTGTATATATGTGCGTGTGATGTTGTTTTAAAGTGACAGAGAGAAAAAGGGAGATCAATTACTGGTTTTGGCAGAGAAGAATAGTCTCGTAGGCTTGCTAAAGTAGGAAAAAAAGAGTTTGATGGTGTCGTGTGATGGGTAACGGCGAGTTCGTTCAAGAAACTAAATAAATATAAACCAAGTTTTTCCAAAGGTCAGCAATTACGTCCCTTTATTCAACACAAGGTTTGGTTTTTTCTTTCTTTCTTTCTTGTTCTTTCCTTGTCTATTATCTTGTAGACAATAAGGGAGAAAGAAAAAGCAAAAGATAATAGAATGCGAGGTTGATGTGTATGTGTTGTTATGTTTCCTTACATACTTGCAGATCGTATTGGTAACCTGTAAACGAATCAAAAACGAGGTTCCAAACTTTCGGTGAGAGATTTTTGCAGGTAGTTGAAGCAAGAATTTTCTCTTAGAAGCTATGGCGTAAGGAACAAGAGAGAAGAATAATGCGTGCACATGCGGTTATGTGTGTGGGTGTGTGTGTGAGCTCGTGCGGGTTCACTAAGGTATTATCCCATATAGGTGAAGAAGAGGAAAAAAAAAAAGAGGCGCAAAGCTAAAAAGAACGAAAAAATCAATAAATAATAACCTTAGGCAACGGTACTTAGTACCTGGCCTAAAATTCTAACCTAGGTACATACTAAGTTGATAACGTTTAAACTACCTTATAGTTAAAATGTTGTGTGGGCGGTAAAAACGGCTGTAAAACCTGGTAAGAGGGTACCTGCTGCAACGTAAAAATTAGTAGTTTCTGTCGTACAGTACTACCGTCGTATAGGTACCTACATATGTATGGGCATGTATAGCGTTAGTCACCCTCTGTATGATGCAGTTTTTGGTATCTGCGTGGTAGTTGTGAGGTCACCGACTTGCCCAATGTGGGGCGTATTCTGCTGATGCACACTTTGCCATTGGGCAGAAATCAGGCCTTTTGCCCAGTTCATGGAGGGGCTGTGGGGCAGTGCCATTGTCCAATCTGATAGGCGATTTTTATTCTTATTTCCCATTCTTCGATTTTACTTAGAAGTAGTGACACCAAGCTAGGAAGCCTACACAACCTTACATGGATTCCCTCCCACGAGTTATATATGCATGCTAGAACTTACCTAATAGATATCGACGAAGTTCATGGATCTGATGCTTGTCGCCTTTACTTGGTGTTCATCACATCCTTTTACTACATGCTTCACCGTATCTCGCCATTTCGTGGCTTCATGTATATATGTACTGCATCGTGTTATACTACGCAGAACGTAGGTAAGACGGGATCAATTTAACAGCGGATGATAGTCAGGTTGCATCCAAGCAGAGTGGCCTGCTTCACGTCGAAATCACATGCGACAATTACGAATATCGATATCTTTGGTCATCGACCTCAGCCAGCTCCTTATTCTTCCCTGTAGCCAATAATATCCGTCGCTACCCCAAGTCAGATTTTGGCAAATTATTGCGATACAATACTTTTTTACGCCCTGAAGGAGGGAAGAAAAAATCCCATCGTCGATTGGCATACCCCTGATCGACCACCAGCCCTACTCCTCATAGGTCCAGCCATTGCATTGCATGTCCCGCGTGAGCTATCGAAAAGAGAAAAAAAATTTCTTTGCCCTGGCTGCCCGGTTCTAAGTGTGCGTCAAATGATTGCCCATACTTTTTTGGTTACATACCGCAACCAGCCTGCATATATCATCGGCATCCCGCCTTTGCCTGCCCGTCTTTCGTTAAAGTCTCACACACACTGCTGCAGCCATATTCTCCAAGGGCTAGACTCAGCCTGAATGTGACGATGTGACAACTGCACGACTGCATTATCATTCGACAGCCGCAATTATATCCCGGGTCATCTTCTTGAAGATCGGCTCGAGCGAACAGCTTTGATACTTCACCGCCAGCAGGCTCGCATCCTTTGTTTCCTCCGCATCGACACTAGCACCTGAAAAGTCTTGGCCGTTAATGATCGTTCCTTGGGGATATGTCGGTCGTCTTCCCGTCTCAATCAGCATAACGAATTGCGGGTCGATGGGGACGCCCCCGAGGAAGCGAACGTGAAAGTCATTCGCCATGACTTGGCCTCCACCTTTGCCGAAGATGTCCGTGCATTCGGCGCAGTTCGGACAGACGAAGCCAGCCATGTTCTCGATGACTCCGATTACGGGTATGCTGGTCTTTACGCAAAAGTTTAACTCCTTTCTTACGTCCGCGGTGGCTACGGCCTGAGGCGTCGTTACTACGACAGCCCCCGCTACCTGACCGGGCAGCGCATCCTTCAGCAGAGTCTCGGCTAGCGAAATGTGCTCATCGGATGTGCCGGGTGGTGTGTCGATGAGAAGATAGTCCATTTCTCCCCACAAGACATCGGAGAGGAACTGTCGAATCATGGCCGTCTTCTTCGGGCCCCGCCAGACCACCGCATCACCTCGTCCCCGGAGCAGGAAACCTAAACTCATGCATCGTAGTTCGCCTATACCGGCGTCGGGATCGGCGGCATGAACGGGCACCGGGAGCCATCCGCCAGGTGCTTGGGTCACTTTGGCATTTTCGATGTTGAACATGCGCGGCATCGAAGGTCCCGTAAGATCGACATCGAGTACGCCGACAGAGTGTCCGGATAGAGCCAGCGACAAGGCCAGTTGTGTAGTTACTGAGGATTTCCCCACGCCTCCCTTTCCAGATAAAACCTATACAAGACTAGGTGAGTGTCTATCGTGGGGCTGAGGGGCAGCGAATGACGATACCTACCAGAATAATGTGTTTTATTTTGGAGAGAGACATGTTGATTGCACCTAGTACTAAGTAAATCTGAAGCAACAGGGTTGCTGATGTAGGAAGCCGAGAGAATACTAAAAATAGGTAACGAATAGTATATTAGGTCAAGGTGGTCTAAGAAGTATCATCTTGATGAGAAATCCCTACAAACAACAGGTTGTCGCCTTTTTTGTTTTTTGTTTTTGTTTTTTTATAATTCTTCTTCTATATTCTAAAGGGAATGGGTCATGGATTGTTTGTAAGTCCGCCTGGATCGGCGGCAAAGCATTTATCAGCAAGGGAAAAAAAAGATTAGTGGTACCTAAGCTGCTAAGTAAGGTAAGGTAGAGAATAGAGATGAACAAATGACGCAACAAACATGTGGCTGTATCAGCTGTGTGCATGGATTACTACTCGCCACTAGCCACATGTCGGATCTTATTTCCCATTCCTTGCCGGTTGCCAAGAATCTTGATTCGCGTTAAGTTGTAACCAAAAGTCGAGGTTTACTTAGAAACCCGCTGCAGGAATTCCTCAACCCCCTGAATTGGGTCTTGTCCCTTTTCTACTATTTTCTCTCCCTTGCAACTTGTAACGGTTGACAACTGTTTCGTCTTTCATACTGCACATACACACAACACACTATTTGCTAAACACTAGCAGTAGTCATGTACTATTACTGCTCCCTCCCATACTTCCTCCCATCATCCATATAGATCTAAACCGAGCCTGCGGATCTTGGTTTGCGCCATTGGCTCCCGACACTTCCGCATTGCCTTAACCAACACCATGATTATATCTGTTGGGGGCGAATATGGACGATCCTTGGGGCTCATCACCATGGGTATCATCCGACACGACATTGAAACATAGTCTTAGCCATAGCCATAACCTCACCCACAACCCGCCCTCTCCATCGCCAGCGAATGCCTTCTTAAGCCCGCCCCCGAGGGCGTTAGTAGGAGGAGGTGGTGGTGGTTCGCCTGGCTTATCGAGTCAATCGTTATGGGCTGACGATGCTAGTTTCGGGGATTGGTCGCGTGGGGACCAGGGCGACAACAACACGAGAAACTCGTCGGATTGGGGAGCATGGGGAGACTCGGGACTACAGGCTCCTCAACCGAGCTCAGGACGAGTGAGTCCGATCGCGTGGCCGGGCAGTACGGCTACATCTCCCGGTCTCAAACCCGTCCTGCGGTCACGAGCCTCTTCTGTCTTCCGACACCAGTCGCCCGATCCCTGGGCTGGCGAATTGTCGCTCGGCGACCGGCGGAACACGCTATCAACACCCTCTCCTACCGCCTCCCCCAATCCGCAAGCCGGTGCTTCTACCTCAGCCAAAACCGGTACTAAACCAGATTATTTCGGGAATGTTGCACCGACAACAGTGGCGACAGAAGATATAAGCGGCCATACCACGAAGGCCGATGATGACAATAATATTAATAATACCATACCGAACAAAGACCAGGAGGATAAGGGAGTGGAACTCGGACCAGGCGATCATGATGCGTCGCTTGGATTGCCCAGTGCTCCAGGATCTCCCAATGCCGATGCCGATACAGCTATGAGGCCCGGGCTCGGGATCCAGATCCACGACACGCAATCCAGACATTCCTCCATATCCTCCTCGATCGAGAGTCAGAATATCCCTGAGCGGCAGGACTCGCCTATTACCTCCATCGACGAAGAACCGAAGCTGCGCTCACATTCGCTGCCACGGACCATCTCGAGAAAGCCGTCGGGCAAAGTGCACGAGCTGGTGGGAATGTACGATGGCCTAACCAAGGCCATTATAGAGGATCCGGCAGCGGCGGAACGGCCCAAATCTTCACGCGAACCAAGGGGTCGAGAACAACAAGATGAGCAAACATCAGAGGAAGCTGACGATCAAGCTGATTTTGGCGACTTTGCGGATGCGGAGGCTAACGGTGATGGTGATGACGATGATGATAATAACCACGAGGTGACTGATGCCGATGTCAGCTTTCGCCCAACATCGTCCAGTCGATCGGATACCCCGAAAGCCAAACTCAAGGATTCCTTCGAACCAAGTACAGGAGAGGAGGACTCTTCTAGCGTTCGTGCACCTATTCCCAGGGCCCCCTCCGTCCCAGTTCAGCAGCTCATCGAAAAGTTTGGTCCCGTTAAGTTTGAGGTAGACATGTCGCGCGTAGACAAGCTTTTCCTAGACCTAGATGATCGCTTAGACAAACTGGAAACTTTGGAGGGTGGAGAGGTCCCAGGAGACCGAGTAATTACCGACAGCTTCGCGTCCATATCCGAGCGCAAGACGTGGTATCGGGTTTCTCGCTACGGATCGATGCGGAAACATGATTCCGGAGACGACGACAATTATCATAGAGTGACGTGGCCTACGTCTCAGCTGCATAGCGACACTATCAAGATTGTTAGACGTTGGATGGAAGAAGATTCGTTTACGGGACGATCCACCTTGGGTGGCAGTAACCGGGCGACTGGTTTTAATTGGGACTCAGCCGCAGCACCGGTCGAATTAGACAAGATCTTTGCTGCGCGCAAGCAGCCGGTTGCCCATTCGCGAACTGCGTCTATCCCCACGCAGAAGAAGGACCCTGTACATGCAATCACAGCGGAAGCAGCCCAGCCATCCCGACATTCTATGGGTGCTGCCATTAGACCACCTCCTGCGGTAACGGAGGTGAAGGCCACCCCTATTGCTAGCTTTGGCTGGAGCTCTGATGCTGTCAAGTCGCCAATAGCTAGCCCTCCTCCGCCTCCGCCTGCTCTCCATGATCGACCTACCAATGGGTCTAAACCCTCATCTTCCCATTCCATACCTGCGCCCCCGAAGACACTCAAACCCATAGAAATAGCTGCACCAGACGACGTCGAGGAAGATGACGATGACTGGGGTGAGATGATTTCTTCGCCACCACCTGACGCTCAGTTAGTTATACCTAAAGTCCTAGAAGCACCTGTACCTGCGCCACCGGCTGTACCCACCCGAAATAACGACGCATTACCCAAGTTGTCGGTAGCCATCCCCCAGAGCGATGGTCCGCCTGGTAAACCTCCAGCGTCTGCCGATGTTCAGTCGGGCAGAACAGATCCTTGGCCCCTCGCCGACTTTTCTTTCCTTGAGAGGTCGGCTAGGACGCCGAAATCTACCACGCGACAGGACCCCTGGCCACTCGCTGATTTCTCCATCTTCGAGTCTCCTAAAACCCGGTCGAGGCCCGAATTGGTAAGCTCGGTAACCACAAAGGCTATATTGGTATCGAAATCTCGTAGCATCGACGATACGCCATCGCCGCCACCTCAAGGAGGAGAGGCTACGAAAGCCCACGTGCGTGCTTCTACAGTACCCTCAATACCAACTTCTCCCATGCCAAATACCCCTATGAAGGCGGTTCTCGGTCCCCTGGGGAAGCCAAGCGAGCAGAAGCAGCAGGACGAGGATCAGATCGTTCGGTCCATCATTGATAACCTACCAGACCTCTCGTACATGCTACGGTCGACATCATAATTATCATGCATTACCACGTTGATTTACTAGCGGGCATTATCATATTTCATACCATATATATATATAATTTAAGGGAATGACGTTAAGGGGCTTTTATGAATTCAAGAGGATAAGGGAGGATAGTAGGGGACGGGGAGGGGGGAAGCATGAACAAGGCCATAATTGGTTTGGCTAGAAACGTCACTTGGGAGGGAGTAAAAGGCGTTCTAAAGATTTTATATCTTTTTGTGCTTGTCCTTATTTTTACCAGTTCGGTTCGAATCATGGCTAGCGAAATATGCAGTAGCAAAAAGGCATACGCGTAAGGCATTCTATATAAAGAAAAGGGGGGTTTAACTTACTTAGGCTGAGGTTTTTATATATACATACTTTTACTACGTTCATATGATGACTTATTTTTTGTTTCTTCCGGCAAGTAACTGGTGTTGAAGTAATATTGGAGCGGAAAAGGATCTTAGTCTCCCATTTGGACACAAATTTGATATTTACCTAAACACCTGAGCCGAGCCTCTTGCGTCATCTCTCGATCGAGGCGAGATCTAGGAACCGGGTAGATGGGGTTCAGCTTATACGGATGTTTGGTTCGGCTTGGAAAGGGCGGGTAGCAGGTCCGAGCTCTCTCTGGGGTTATTATGGGGGCCAAGGACTGTTGGAGGCCTTCTTGTGAGCTTGAGGGGAGGATGTTTCCTCTGAGATGAGTCGGGTGGCTGCTTATCTTGATGGACCATAGATAACCACATAGAAAAGTTCTCACGAGCTGGCGGTTGGCCAGGGAGTAGAAGTACTTAATCGTTGGTCCTTGTTGAAGCGCGTCAGTGCCTGTCCTCGCGATGGGAGGATCCCCCATGCAACTAGTGTGGCGAAACTGCCATCATTATCCCTAGATTGTGAAGTATATCAAAAGATACGTCACGGTGGGAATAGGGATATCTCAGACCTACTTACTATTTAAAAGAAAGACGCGCGGTAGCCCCCGTGGTTTAGCCAAGTCTCACCTCCAGGTTGTCTCGATCGATCGAGGAAAACGAGGCGAGAAGCCAGGCCAGCACCTTTTAGTCATGTCAACAGGATGTCTACAAGCACACATATGGCTAGCCTTAGAGAAGCGAGACAACGGTGACGAATTAGGCCTCGTCAAAGGCCAGATTGGGATAATCGTCAGTAACTATCATGTTATCACTCGAGTTTGTTGCCACAGGGCGCATGGGGTGGCATAAGACAGTTCTCAATCAGCAGGGAAAGAGAGAAGAGAAAACGTGTTTTCCACCGTATAAACAAGTTTATTTATCTAGCCAGTTACCTGAAGCTCTCACTAGTTCTCCTGAAACGGACTATGGGCATTTTACGAAGACAAGACATTGTTCTATAACAGGAAAGTGGAGTGAAAAATCCACACGTTGTGATAGTCCAGCGATGGCAACAATTTATGAGAGAGCATCGTAGCTCACGAAGCAGGGCTTTCGCTTCTTGCCGAACAACTGACCCTTATCCCGTAGAACTCCCCGATTCATAGCCCTTTCACTCCGAGAAAAATGGAAACCACGGAAGTCGAGCCTCAACGATCGCCATGGACAGGGGTTGTCAACATCGAAGCCAAGAAACCGCAAACGGGATCGAATGATTCTCATCCGAACTCGTCTCCGTCAAAAGTTTAAATGAAAACCCCCCAACATTCCAATGGTTCGACTTCATGCTAGGTTCTGAGACTAGAACTGTTGCAGCAGCCACCGTCAATAAGGCTTAACGTAGCTATGGTCAACCCCTGGGTCTTAGAAAATGTCTTACAGGGGCTTCTTTAGCGAGCGAGACCAACCAGAAGCAGTACGTTAAGAGGATAACCGCACGCTGGAATGTGTTCAGCCTTCTCCCCCGTTGAAACTTAGTACCCCCGAATATCGAAACGGGACGGCACGTTGCTACCATGGAAATAGGCTATATCGTAACACTGTGGGTGATTAATCGCAGCTTCTACCCATTGAGGAAATATATAGTCCTGAACTATTATAGCACACAAGCAATTCGGGTGCTATGTAACTAAGACAGCATAAAGTGTTGTCTTAAAGCGTTCAAGCCCACCACAAGTCCGAACTTCACTTTTACTTCCTCTTTCTGAAATGTCTAACGCCCACTTTACCTATGCCGTAGACCTCCATTCCACGATATGGCCAAGTCCAGTCTATACCTCTGGCAGCCATGTCCTGCCTTCCGTTTTCTGAAAGGATGACTAGATAGATCATCGTGATCAGCATCGATGTCTAGCAGAATTGACTGTCGTTTCCTTTCTATATCTCCCTGGTGGCCCGGCTCCATCAGCTATTGCTTTCGCTTTCGCTATCGACATCTTTATTCGACAAATGACTCTATTCCGGTTTTTCGATACTTAATCACTAAATATAATCTGGACTGAGCAGCAGCTGGCTGGCCCTGCTAGGCTTTTCAGCCACGACCTGATGGCTCCGGGAGATCCAGAAAAATACCAGGCGTCGGTGGCCGGTGACACCCACGCCAAGCTGCTCTACGACTCGCTCGAGCAGTATAATCAAGACCAGAAGAAAAGGAGACGCCCTTCCGTCATCCTCGCCGCACTAATATGCCTCTTCCTATCGGCATCAGGCGGGCTAGTTCTCGCCATTGAGTTATTAGCGCACCCGATCAAGATAGAGGCCACATGTCTACCGCGAGATCTGATATTATTCGCGTCTTGCATGTCGTTGCTCTATACCGGGTTGCATATCAGAGGAGCGAGGAAGGATTACGTGCGGAACGGGCCTGCGCCGCCTCAGAACTATGGGAACTACTTGCATGCGAGTGCCCTGCTCATCGCGAGGCTTAGCATTGCGGTCTGGATCGCTGGTCTGGTCGCCACCGCGGTGGTGATTTCCAAGGCATTGCCCTTTGAAGGGTTTGGTGGAAAGGTGCCCTTTTTGGATCTGCTGATATGCATCGGCGCACTGTAAGGAACTGCAGATTATTGTCGATATTGAGAGAAATTATCACTAACCCCTAGCTTGTAGCCCATCATTCATCATCATATCTATCACGATTGAGAAGCACGCCACGCCCTTCGCCACCACTGCCATCTCGCGGACCTCCTTTCTCACGTGTCGGGTCAGCGAATTTGCCGACGACCTGGTCGAAGATATGAGCGTATCCCGGCGGGCATCGATCCAGCGCAAGCAGAGCCAGACCGGATCGATACTGACGCTACCAACGGAGGACATATTCCGCCTCGGCCAGCCGCAGCCGAAAGACCCGCAAGCCCAGGGGGCCCTCATCAACGAGAAAGTCGACGACAGAACCGAGCTCATGGCGAACTCACCCATAAGGATCACCCACCACATCCCTGCCATCCCCAAGCTCCCCGGGATGCACTCGCCCCCCGAACCAACCTACAACCCGGGCGGCTGGCGCACGTCCTGGAACGACAGCGCCGAGGAAATCGGCGCCAGCGGCGGCGCCCCGCTCGCCCACGACAGCAGCTCGAGCGAGGGCTCCTCCCGAACACACACGCAATCCTCGCGGTACTCGTCGCACTCGGGCGCGCCGCTGCGTCCCGCGCCGCCGCCCGCGCGGAAGACCTACTCGCTCAAGTCCAAGTCCAGCGGCGGCGGCGGGGGGCTCGGGCGCCGCAGCCGCGCGTCGGCCAGCACCAGCATCGCGAGCAGCTCGCAGCGCTCGAACCTGTCGACGGTGCGGTACGCGGCGCAGCCCAAGATCGCGATACGCCAGCCCATCAAGGTGGTGCGCAACCCGGCGTATGTGCCCCCCACCGTGGTGGATGCGGTGGATGAGGGGGACGGGGAGCAGGTGACGAGAATGCAGAAGCCTGCCGGCGCGAGACCCTTGAAGCGCAACCCGTCGAATTTCTCGAGGCCGATACCGCCGCCTCATACGGCGCACTTGCGGGACTCCGGGGTGGATATGAGGGTCCCTGGGGCGTTGGCGGATGGGGCTGTGAAGCGATGAGATGTTTTGACTAAAATGTTCTTTGTATTGGGTTGATGACTTTCGAACGGGATTATATTTGGATTGGTAATGTATAAATTATTATACCCCATGTACTGGTAATATTGGATTTATACCCTTTGATGAATTAAATTTGGATTCACCTTTTTATGTGTCTGTTGCGCCAGGTATATATGATGGCCTTGAGTCTGCATGTGAATGCTGCCCCTTGCTGCCACTTTCCTGTCTGTATGACACCTGACTTGTCGAAAGGGGTTGGCATACTTCTCACACTGTACAACAAAAGGATGTATATTGTGATAATGTAGATGTTATATGTTAACATCCGGTTGAGCACAGCGGTATGGGTTTGAAATTGGCCTTGTTAATATGTCGAGCGAAGATATGTGCACATGAGTGAACTGCTATATACAAGAATAAAATATCGCCTAGCCACGATGCATACGCACACTTCTAGGTCATAGGTTAAACGTATGCGATTTGATACTGATCGTGTCCACGGTCCAAGTCTTGCCATTATCGGACGTCGTCAGCCCGCTCGAGGTGGCCTCGTTTATCGCCAGTGTATTCCCGAATGACGAGTCTGCTGCGTTGAGTAGAATAGTAGTGTCCGTGTATTCTAAAAGGATTAGCGAGTTCCCCAAAGCGAAGATGATCAACTTACCATGAGCAGCTACAACACCGGTACACGCGTCTTCTTGACATTCTACGGCAGTTCCCCAACCTTGGGCTTCTCCAGAGCCTATGTAATTCGGAATTTGTCAGAATATAGTCCTTGAACTAGCTAAAGCGATTTGTAACAAGATTGGTACGGACTGGTAGATAGAGTAGAGACCACTTTTCCGTTGATAGCTACGCTTTGGTCGTATTTTCCGGTGCTATCATTGTAGACGTCTATGAGACAACCGGTAAGTATGAAGATGTATATCAAGTACCATGCGTCACTCGGATGCGCTTACAGGACATGGTGAGCTTGTCACCCGCCGATGCAGGAACCTGCGTGCCGCCTAGTTGCGTCCCTATTAATTCTAGGTCAGTCTTCATTCCTTAACATATAATGGAAAAGGTCTGGATTACCTTGAAGAGTGCTCGCCCAGGTGCACCACTGACCCTCGCTCGCACCGCAGTTCCTATCTCGATTATCAGCCTGCTTGTTCATACCATGCATCTCGGGGTAATCGCTCAGAATAAGAAAACGGCTCTTACGCAGCTGGATCCTTAAAAGACACGGCCAGCGCCTGGATAAGATCACCCCCGCTAGTGCCCATGCCGGGCCATAGCGCTAGACGCTCCTCTTGCGGGTTCGGCACGGCGGGAAGAACGAGTGTGGTGTTGGCCTCGCGAATCCAGGAGTTCGTCGGACCGAGCGAGAAGTACGGGCCAAAGCCGATGGTGTCCTGGGCGTTGACGGCGCCGAGAAAGGCGGCCGTTGCTGCTGCTAAGACAGCACGGTTAGTGGTGGACGGGAAGCCGGTCATTTTTCAAAGCTAATAAGGCAAGCTGAAGTAGATTCAAGAAGGAATAGGTCAGTAGGTTAGTCAATGAATGGCTGAATTGGTATTATTCTAGCCTGTCCTAACGTATTTGGGATCTGTCTGCCTTTATAGATCATCATGCTCCGCGACCCTGGTCAACAGGTTATATATCCGAGACTCAGTTCGGGCGCGGACCTGGTCCTCCCATCATCCCGATTTCTCCACCAATTTGTGGATACGAAGTTGGGAGCTGGGCTCTAGTTGCTATTCTAGATTTATTATTCCATTCATGGGCCGTGTAAAGCTATTTAACCTTTCAACATACGATATCCCTTCCCCGGGTCGCCCACCATGTGTTCTTATTTCAGGAACCAGATGTTGTTGCTAGGTGCGCTCCGATTCGTGGAATAGGGGCTGGTGAAACGGCGCCATGCGTCGTATTAGAAGGTCGGTATATGGATCCTGGCGTTCAGGGGTGCGCTATTGCCCCGCACAACCTCCTTTTGCCGAACCAAAATCTGTCAAATCTATAAGTAGCCGGTAGCTTGGGGTTATGGCTTTTACCCGATTGTGTACCTAGGTACCTAGGTATATATTGAGGTTGAGTATGATGTTCCATTCATGTTGAAACTAGTAAAGACTATTCGGTTCGTTGATTCGTCCGTGGCCCTTAGGAGTTCCTTTGAGCGTTGTACAAGGAGTATTCGTACCTATATTTCAGGACTGATTCTTAATTCTGCATAGCATAGGATGGAATCCTGTCATCGAAAGTTCGAAAATGAGGCCTTGTAGTGTACATTGAATATACTATATCGATAGTAACATCATATTTTCCTCAGTATTGCATTATAACCGCATCTGCAAGTCTAGTCTAGAAAGAGTGTCAACTATTCGTTTGATCAGAAATGTAGACGTGAATCCAGAGTACGTTATGAAATGAAAACTCATGAAACCAAATACGGATAGAATATTCTACAACTTGGTATAAGGAAGGCTTCAGTGGTTGCCTCATTAGGTTCACTGGTAAGCATATCATAGGTCTTAGGACATGCCTTAGCCGTTGCTCCACAACTTGAAGACAATCCGAGAATAGGAGAATACACCTATACTATAGGGGGATCAATAACTTACAAGACACTGACTTAATATTGCTCTGTAGAAATTGACTGGCGGGTAGAATGTGATACGTCTACTCGGATTTGCGGTCATGTCTGTGGCAAGCCGTCCGCCAACAAAGCCCGAGACGCTACAAACGCTTTCATAGACTCCCCTCGAAACGCGTAGTTTATTCGAACAAACGACCCCCTTGCTTGACACACACCTAGATGACATGGCGCCATGTATAAGGAAGAAGCTTGGGTCATGTCTCATCCAACTTCTATCATTGCCTCTTGAGATAAATAGTTGTCGCCTCTTCTACCCCCCTAGGCCTCCGTCCATATGACTATCTCAAGCAACCTGGCGGATAACAACCGGTATACAGACAGTAGACACACAATATGGCACCCGTCATCGATATCATTCGGCATGCCGAAGCTCGGAACAATGCTGAAGGAAATCACATCCGGGACCCGGACCTCACCCCATGCGGCTTTGACCAATGCGACTCATTGCGTAAATCGTATCCCTCGATGGACAAGGTATCTTACATCGTGGCATCTCCCATGAAACGAACTCTACAGACCGCATTATTCAGCTTCCCAAGCCCTATTGAAGGTGGGAAAAAGATTATCGCTCTTCCCGAGCTACAAGAGAATAGCGCGAGGCCTAGCGATACCGGTTCTCCCCTCCACGAGTTGAAAGAGGAATATGATCCGTTTGTGAATTGGGCGTTCGTCTCCGAGAATTGGTTTCTGAAGGGCCCTGCTACGAGATTTGCGCCGGTGAAAGAGAAAGTCGAGGAGCGTGCCCGCATCGCGCGCGTGAAGCTTCGCGAACTGGCATGTCGAGCCGGCCCTGATGCTCACATTCTGGTGGTGACCCACGGAGCCTTTGCCCATTTTCTCACCCAAGACTTCTTGGGACTCAAGCCGGGGAAGGGCTCTGGTGTCTTTAAAAATGCTAGGGTCAAGTCTTACGAATTTGCTGACTTGAATGGCCAAGACGACCAGGCTACTCTAGTTATGAGCAAGGAAGAGAGAATGAGGACGGCTGGTCCGCATTGGGAGGATTTGAACGAAGACGAGAAGGCGAAGTACATGGGATATGCTCTCGACCGGCTTCAGAGACATTCGGATGAAGCTAAATTGTTTCGTGAAATACACCGGTACTAAGGTGTTATTGTCGCCGGGTCAGCTACGATTGGTATGAGGGTATCGAAAGTCATGTGCGATCATATATGCAAATGATAACCGGAGCCAGCACTGGTATGATGCCACCGGCGTTTCGAGACCGTGATCGCTACAATAGTTATATCCTTAAACAAGGCCGGCCTTAACCTAACGATCTACCTCGACTTTCCGTTGTCTGAGTATTCAGAGTCATCTCGTTATAAGGCATAAGGATGACATAGAACGCAGTTTACAAGGAATAATAATAGTAAGCAGTGATACCTAAGTATCTACAGAGGAAGATGAAGATTGCAGTATTTAGTGAGCAGCTACGCACCCCCGATTGATTAACGTAGTGTCTTGCATCAAAGATATAACCTTCGAAATGGTTGAACTTTTGCTGGATTTGATGTCAATTTAACAGGAACCGCACAACCTTTTTCTGACATTTGACGACCTCCCCACCCCCCATACCAGAACGTAGTAGCACTGAATCACCCGTTTGGCGTGCTACGGTCCCGTTGCCTAGCCCACTCCCGGAGGGCTCGTTATAACCATCCGGGTGTATCCTAACAGGTTCCTGAGGAACTAGATTCGAGGCTCGAGTCGTCTTGCGGCCACCTTGAGGTGGAATAAACGCTCCTCTCAGGCGTTGTTTTTCTTCTACCAGACGAATCCAGTAGTTCTTCGCACATTCATCCGAACGTCTCTCCAGGCTTCCGCATATCACCAATTCTGCTTTCGTAGGACCGCTCCAGGAGCGCAAGACAGCTGGCATTGGCTGGTCTGTGCAGACTTCATAGGTAAGCTTCTTTTGGTCAGTAAAGCGTGTGACAAGAAGCCATTGGAGTATTTGTTTAGGTGTTTTCGATTTGTTGAACGCCGTACGGAATCCGTTAGGGCCTTGGTACAATAGCTTCGCGCCTCGACGGACAAGAGCTTTAACCGAATTTATGCTCCCAGCGTGGTATGCAGCCATCAGAGCAGTCCCTTCCGGAGACCCTTCGTATTCTATATCTGCACCTAAAGTAAGAAGATCCTCTAGTGCGTCCACGAAGTTCAACGATGCAGCTATACAGAGGGGGCTCCAGCAACCTTGTGGTTCGAAATTCCCAATACGTCGGAGTTCATCGCAAGGCACCCATCGGGAGAGTTTCAGGAGTAACGATGCAAAAAACGGTATGCACGAAAATGAAAGAGTCCCTATCCAAACGAGAGGTGTTATTTTGTCAAATTCGATTTCGCCGTTCAACAGGACGTGTTGATAACCTGCCGTGCACAAAATTTTATGTGCTGCTGAATAGCCATGACTGTCCTCACGATAAAGGTTAACACCTAGTCCGAGGAGCTTTACAAATATTTGAGGTGGTGCAGACAATAATGTTCCTTCAAGGTCAAACGACATAGCGGTAAGGTCTGCATCGGAACGAATGAGAGTATTGATAATATCCCATCGACTCCTTCTAACCGCAACCATTAAAGGGGTGAAGCCATCGACATCACGCGACTCTACATGAGCTCCGTGATGCACCAATAACTTTGTGATTTTGGTTGCTAGTTTCTCGTCCGGATGATTTACTGCCCAATGTAAAGGGTACAGATTGTCGCACCCTACCGCATGTGTGGTGACAGCGCCATTTTTGAGTAATAATTCAACTAATTTGCTGTCGCCTCGTTGGATAGCTCTGATAATCGGTAAGTCATGGTCGCCTTTTGAGATCGGATTTACTGCTAGGTCTATAGCATGGACTTCATCCTGGTTGATCAGGGCACTGATCAATGTATTCGGCATTTGTAACTGTTAGTTGAGTATGGGGTTGAGTATGGAGTTGAATGTAATCGCTTACGCGTAATGCCGTGCATTATCTCGAATATGTTCAAGGAGGACTCGAAGACCATGAACATTGCCATGACTGACGGCTGTAAGTACTGGACTAACTGATTCCTGAAGTATATTGCCTCCGTCACTCAAGTATTTGCGAAGGAACCTTGGCACAATCTCAACTAGACCCGCATCTCGCAATATGCTGTTGATAGTCGTCAAACCTCCATGTATCTTACATTGCGACTTTTGAGTCGATGCACCTTCGATTAAAAGCCAGTCGATGATGGATATTTCGCGTATGGAGATAGCGAGAATCAATGGTGAGCAGCCAAGACATCCTAAGAGCCCAAGGTCTAGAGTGCATCCATACGAACGCAACTCTTTACATCGCGAGAGGTCACCAACCTCGATGGCCTCTGCAAGACACCTTACTAAGCCCTTATCATTCGATGGGAGATCTGTTTTCGTATACTCTAAATTTCGAAGGTATTCAGTCATCGGCTGGTTTTTTGATTCGAGAGCCCGGGAAACAGGAAAGAAGCCTGCAGTATCTGGTGTGTTCTCACTCCCATTCTCGATAAGTAATTTAACTAAGGCCATGTTACCTCCAATGACGGCAAAATGCAAAGGCAGTTCTCCCTTTAGTGATCGAGCGTTTACGTTTGCCCCTTTGCCCAGGAGGTACTTGACAATGGGAGTATGACCTTGATAACAAGCAAAATGTAGAGGTGTATGCATTTCTGCCGAAACGACATTTGGATCAGTGAGAAATCCGCCCTCTACGTAAAACTTGATACAGTCCATGTGCCCACCTATAGAGGCAGCATGTAATGCGTTAAGACCTCGGAATGTCCTGAGTTTTATGCGAATTTGAGCGGTTGCTGCTTGCCAGTTGACTTTCCATGGTTCTGATGCCTCCATATCGTGAATTACAACAAGTATCGGAGTCATCCCTCGTAATGCTGCTACCAGAGCTGCATCGAGACCGGCCGAATTCATCAAAGTCGGGTTCGCCCCTGAATCTAAGAGCGCCATTGATGATGAAGGTAGATTTCTGTCTATGCAGTATATAAGAGTTGGAGACTTCAGGCCGAAAGTTGTGCGGAGATTTGGATCTGCCTTTCGTTTCAATAATTCACCAACGTGCCAAGCTGAGTTTGATTGCGCAAGCTGATGGATAAGTCCGAGGCCACCAATTCGTATATTGAGTTCATTCAGCCGTTTGGGGTCTGCATGGTTCAAGAGCAACGTAAAGATCTCTTTGGATGCCGTATTATTACATACCTGTTGACAGATCCGTTCCAGTGGCGAAAGGCTGTCCGAACAACAATGAACATCTACGCCCTTTTCCAATAGGACAGCTACAAGCTGAACTCTATGATATTTGACGGCCTTGTTTAAAAAATCGATAACTGAAGAGGACATTGAGATGCTTAACCAATCAGATGTGTCGCGAATCATTTCACATATAGTGTTGCAAAATGCAGGCCAAGATCCGTGAGATTCGTCAGAAACCGCTTCCAATAGCAGTAAAAGAGCACTTTCCCCAGTGACTTCTTCAAATATTTGTGCGGCTCCTAGCTTGCTGAGTGCTTGGACTATTGGATCAAGCGTATTTGGCGTGCATGCAGCCCTTCGGCAGAAATGTTCCCAAATGGATCCTGCCTGGTCCTTAATAGAATCCATCAGTAACGGTGTCCATAATAGCTTCGCGATCTTTACATCAAAGCGTTCTGGGGTTTCGCAGGATTCATCTATGTAGGCAGCAAGTGGAAGTCTGCCTTCGAAGGGGGTATTGCAGGCATCTTTGTAGATGGATTTGAGGTAACTGGCAAAGTTGAGAGACGTCCTATACCCTAAGAAATGCAATGGTGTGGGTTTCCCAACTTCCATCAATCCAGCGTTCATACCCGTTTCCTCAAGATTTCGAAAGATGTGTTCAAGGTTGGCTCTCACAGCAAGGAGTGAAATAGGAATCGGACTTTGTAGAGTGGCAGGGTTAAGACCGCCCCTTTCAAACAGCAGTGTAGCTGATTCTGAGTGGCATTCTTTGATTGCCCAGGATAAAGGGGTATGACCATTCTTTTCTATCGTGCTGAGTGCCTGTATGATATTTTCCTCTGAGTCATGCTCAAGGAGTGCGCTCATCACATTTGTTCTGCAGGAATTGAGGTGCAGTAAATTTTTGCCATCTTGACCTTGTAATGTGACGGTCATGCCATGTTCAACTAGAATCTTTACTAAGTCACTAGGTGATTTAGAATCCCAGACAGGAATAGAGCTGAGCCCAAGTAATCTCAGCGTCCCATCAGAGTCTAGTCTTGTAGGACTACAGCCTGCATCTAGAAGGTATTCAGCCATCTCTATGATTGTTTTAGAATTGTGAAGATGAATGTTCATGTTCTTTTCCGTCGAAGGAGCTTCGTTGATAAGCTTGGCTAGGTTGATACGTGTATCTCTTGACAGTCGTTTCAGGGAGTCAAGATCACCATTATCAAGTGCAGCGAATATTCCCAACCGAATATTTTCCTGACTATATGATATTCGAGGATCCATATTGTTTGGATTCATGGCAAACTCAACACTATCAGCTATTGCAGCTTTCCACATTACCTCACATGCTCGCCAGTGCAAGGGTGACGTATCGATTAAGGACTCCAGGGTTCTGAATAAATGCGGTATAGTATCATCGGCCTTGTCCATAGCATGGATTTTCGATAACATCTCAACATGGTGCTCTTGAAGTACTGATTTGTCTGATAGGAGGAATGTAATCATGGAAAGGTCCCCGGTATGTGCGGATAAATTAATTGCATCTTCCAATAAATCCACTGGACCAGATTCAGTTTGTCGACTACTTGTTAATTTGGCGCCACTATCCCGAAGGACCCTGGCAACAGAAGTTCTGTCGTCACTGGAATAGATACGGCTGGTTCTTGTTCTTTCCAACCGATGCCTCGCCCAAGTCCATTGAGAATCTTTATCTAAGACAGTAAAGCTTCGCACAGCGCATTGGATAGGAGTTCCAACTTGACTATCTTGATTGATATTAGCACCTTGCTGTAGAAGATAGGAACAAACTTGTTGTAAAGACAGAATACAAGCAAGATGTAACGGGGTAAAGCTTTTGTCGGTGACTTTTTGGATGATATGTTCCCTTTCCCTTTCATAGTCACTGTCACACCTAGTCTTAATTATCTGTAGAATAAGGATTATAGACCACAAACTGAAGTTTTTGGTTTTGCTAATGTTGAAGAGTCGGTTCGCGAGCATAGTGACACTTTCGTCATTCCATTCGGGCCTTGCGCAGACTATCCAGTTTGTTGCGGCGTAGTCGTAAAGGGGATAATCTTGTTTTATTTCCTTCAAACGTTCAATGATTTTCTTAGCCTCAGGTGAGAATCCATTGAAATTTTCGAGTTGAAGGTATTTTAAGCACTGCATTGCTAGAAGCTTATTGCATTGCGACTTTGATATCAAAAACGACCTGAGCTCACCCTCGAGCACGCCCTCGTTGGTAAGAAACTCTTTGACCGAGAAATGAGCGAATTCGAAGTAATTTCCATAATTAGATTTTCTTATCAGGCTGCTGCACAATCTCCGAATGGATCGTTCGTGGATAATAGAGTCCTTCTTCCAATGCTCTTCCGGGCTGGTTACTGAGATGGCCTCTTCTAGCTGCTGAATATTTAGTTTTGGATATGCGTATGCAATGAACAACAGAGTCATTTGCACTACACGGCGTTTGCTCTGGGGAACCCTTTTCAATATGCGCACATATGTCTCGTTGAGAGTTGGAGGTAGCTTTGTTAATGCTTCGCGGCACTCCTTGTCGGAAGCACAATCGCAAAGATGGTCGAGTTGACAAGCGACCCAACGAAACCTATAAGTCACAAATGTTAGCTATGAAAGCTATGGATATAGAACGGATAACAAAAGACTCACATTCCCGCTGCACCCCCAACCAATCCCTCAAGTATTTCGCCCTTGAGACTGATGTCTTCAATATGCAGCCTTCGGTAGCGTATTCTCTGTTCGATTTCGGCTGTGACATATTCTGTGATGTCCTCTGTGTGTGCACTGATTGGTACATTTATAAACTCATCTTCGAGTCTCTCACGAATGTTAAGTTCATCGCGACTGAGCAATGCCACCGATATTTTATCACACTGGTCACAAATTGAACAAATGCATTGCAGAGCATCATTAGTTCGTTTTCCACACTCGTCTAATCCATCGACTATCAAAAACAATCGATCATACATGTCGATCATTTCCGATATAACTTTTCCTAGCCCTAATTCTGTAGGACTTCTTTGGAGATGGTTCTTGGGGTTAAGTTCGGCGTAATACCGTTCTAGAAATTTGTAGGCTTCTGCGTTTTGAATGGCAATTTGGTACGCTACTGTACTCAATATATTGATGGGGTCATGGGTGGTTTCGTCTTTGTAGTCGCAGAAGAAAAAGGCCACAGCAACCTTCGTATTAGACTTTGACAAGCATGACTCTATGATGGACCCAGCTAGGACTGTCTTCCCTGCCCCAGGAATGCCACTTAACCAAAGTTTCTGCCCTGGCATTAACTGCCATGTCTGAAAGGCTGGGAGTCGCATGAGCCATAGCCCCGTTCTTGGATGCCGTAGCTTCACGCTTATCTCATAATATGGTTGTGGGTTGCATTTGAGAAAGGCTGTTGTGGTAGATATATGATCATCATGATCGTTGATGCGACTTGTTATTTCGCGGATCTTCTTGATATTTACCAGTATTTCTGTGGTAGTTGTCTCGATTTCTTCTTGTTTGGATAATAACTTGATAAGGACCTCAAAAGAATTCGCCGATAAAGCCAGTTGAATGTACTGTTTGTGGTGTGCGAGTTCGTTGAGCAACTCCCTCATATCGTTAGAGGAGAAAGGCCATCTGAATCTCCGGGTAGGATCTTTTGGGTCGAACTTGGCCAACTTCTTGTTGATAAAGATTAATGTGTTGCTACATGCGTCGATATGATGCATTCTAAATCTTCTGTCAAATGCTTCACCCTCGAAACTCTCTGCCAGTCTCGACAGGCTATGCAATGCGCCACCTAACAAATTTATTTCCGTTGTAAGGATTTGGATCTCTTCATCTGCATTCTTCACAGAGGTTATGTACTTCCTCAAACGAATATATACAGTGTCAGTGAATATAATCAGACCAGCAATGCTGGCGGCGATGGATAACGGGTCCGCCATGTCGAGTTAGAGTGTGACCATAGCTTGGCCTATTTCCTATTTCATGAACTAGGAGAGCATACAGATCTATATAGGGGTATTGGAATATGGGGATGCGATCACACTTCACGCTATCACGCTACCATACTATGCAGATTGATATATCAAAGCTTCCAGCCTCATGGACTACTACACTTCATCTTTATTCCCTCGCTATCATCTCGTGCCAATAAGGAGAAACATCCTATTATAAATGCAAGGCAGAATTGAAAAAGTGGATATTTTACATCAGTCAAAGGGAAGTGTAGATAGTTCAACCTAGCATTAGCGTACATATACAACTGAACAAAATCTTGCTCTCATGTGGGTAGGCATCATGATGATAGGCTTAGAGTTAATCTGCCTACAGATCCATCCTGTCGGCTGAGGAGCAAGTTACAGAATTAGCCATTATTGTGAGAACTACCGTCGTGATCTCGAAATGATAGGCTTTGTGATCGTGAGGCTGTAATCACCAGAGCTAATTCATCATATACAATATGCACTTTTTCCTGCAGGATAAATGATGATAATATACATCGCAGAGGCAGCCACATTATTATCAGCTTCTAAGGCTTACTCCTTTCCTCCCTCTCAGACTCTTCATTAGGGTTACATTTGGATCTTGGGGTTTAATGGAAGAAGCGATATTTCAAGAAGATCCCGCATCAACATAATAAATATAATTAAGAGTCAATAACTTGATAGAAGCATTCTAGTCACGATTCTACCCTTTAATGGCCTTACAAGCGGTAGGATATAACAACCTACATGGATTGTGCGCCTAGGTATGTAAGTAATAGGAAACCATCCGTAACCAGGAAAAACGAAAGACTTCTGGGCCGCTTCTCTGCCGACCGTCAACGACTAGACGATTGATATGTCAACGAGTTTGGACCTATCGGCTCTGTAGAATACTTCCCCTCCCGCCCCCCGCATCTGAAAGTCCTCACCCTCCATAGAGCCATGCAGATAGCAGTCCCCAACGAATTCATATGTCGAGTCTGCCTCTGCAAGCTGCGCCTCTGAGCCTGCATCGGGTCCCCGTGGCCGCAGCACGTACGGGAAGAAGCCACCGACCAATGCAACCACCACATCACCTGGTGATACCCCACCTTTGATGTGGTCCGGTAATTCTTGCTGCCCTGGAAGCTCGCCACGTAGGGACCTCTCATATGCCAATGCCATGTTTGGGTCCCTCTGCCTGAGATAGTCCTGGAAACCACCCATCATCATGCGGGTTATCGGGTCCGCAAGCAGGCTGCCGAAATCTGGTGCCCGAGGCTGACCAGAAGCGGCCTCCTGCTGCTGCGATGGCGATGCGGCGCAGGAGGCTGATTCGATCTCCTTTTTGTCACGCAGGGTGGGATCGACGCTAATGATGTCCTCTACAGCCGTCATGCCAAACCTCCCGCCTTCGGTGCCGCCCGGTGGCATTTTCACCTAGCAATGCCTCGTATGGCTGACTCTTGCCACACTGGGGAAGCAAGGCTTGGACTTCCGGGCTGCCGCCTATGCGGGTCTGGATCTCAGGGGTGCGAAGCTGGCTGGGAGCGCAGTCTAGCATCTTCAATACGCGCTCCTGGGCAACTAGACTGCGGAAGCTGGCACCTGAGACGGCGCTGGGTTTGACGGTATCTTTTAATGTATCTCCGCGGCCAGTTCCCGTGTTGAGAACGAGCGTGCGCCAGAACCGCTCGTCCCTCTGCTCGATCGTCTCGCCACCGGTGGGGTCTGGCAGCTTGAGAAACTCGTCAACACAGAGTCGGCCGCAGTTCCCCATATTGAATACTGCAGAAACGTGGGTTACCCGATCTAGCGCGTGAGCCTGCACATGTAGCACATCATCGTCCGATACGGTAATGGGCTTGATGGGGGCGCAAGACTCCCACCAAAGACGCAGACCATTGTTCGGGGTGTAATCCTTGCCCTTCAACGCCATCGCCCCAAAGTCGGGCACCCAGCTCGGCAGGTCCTTCAGTTTCTTAGCGCACGGCACACGCTCTCCAAACCATAAAAGCAAATCTTGCCGTTCAAGTATGGTGTAGCGCGCCGCTTCCGTGAAGACTTGCTGCGCAGTCTTTGTGTAATCGACAGACGGCAATGGCTGCGGTCCCTGGTTGTGGTTCTTTACGCGCGCAGAAGGCGTGGCGATAGGCACCATCGAGAACACATACTCTCTCACGTCCTCAGCACCGCAGTCCCTTGCCGTCTGGATCATGGGGAAGAGCTCGATGGGTTCACCGAGCCGCCGCCTCCGCTCCGCGAGCTCGATCGAGTTGGCGTTCTCCAACCCCTTCTTCACGTTTGGCAGGAGTGGGACCTGGAAGAACTTGGCTTGGTAGAATGCTAGGGCGCGGGAGGCTGCGATGTAATTTGGCCACCGGATGTTGCTGCGGCCGCAGACGATGATGGCAAGCTTGGCGAGGACGATCTCGGGAATGCACTGGACGGAGCTCCAGTATTTTGCCCCCACGATGGCGTAGATATCATTCCAATGCGCAAAATCAAACGAATTCAGATCGTCAAAGGGACGGTTGTCCAACAACCTAGACCTGATGATACCTAACTGCTGCATAGTAACCCGGCTGAAGCTAGTGTCTGCCGGCATGCCGGCATGCAGGCAGGCCTGCATCCAGCGATTGGCCATTTCGTGGATCGTCTCGAACGCCTTCGTCGTCGACTCCTGTCCAGGGCCTATCCAGCATAAAGTCTTCTCCGCGTTCTCCAATATCTGGCGGGTGACAGTTGACTGCGCGCTGCGCTCCTCTGCAGTGCGTCCGACGAGCAGATCTGCCCACAACGTCCGCGGCTTCTCCTTGCGGCGAAAGGTGCGCAGGGCACTTTCGAGCGCCTTTGGCACATCCTGATCCTTGTCGTCAACGGAAACAGTGACGGTATCTGCATCTCCCGCATGATCATATGAGATGCATTCATACGACGTCTCTACTAGGTTCGCTTCTGTGAGGGCAATCTTGATAGGGTCATCACGCTCACTAGCAGGTTGCAATACGGCTAGCTGCGCGACTGTAGACGACCTATTCTGACCTATTATCTGTGAAAATGGATTGATACTGGCCATGTTGAAAGATCTAGTTTGGTCTTTCCAGATAAATGTTTGTCTGCTGATGCGTTGGAGCCGTCTCAGGTTAGACGAACGAAGTAGCATTGCATGTAGGTATCTAGGATAGGCACAGATCGAAAGCCTCCTTTATTAATATATGTTGAATGCCTATCTCATAATATGACAACTGGCTTCTCAGGATCTGAGGCATCGCTGCCTGCTTTGCCAATAACTTCCTGCAGTTGGAGATATCGCATGGTTTATTTAGGCAGTCGAGAGGACCTGGATCTCTGGCTAGTCTGCGGCGCGGTGCTGTTATCCTAGCCATCCTGTGTGAAATAAGGGAGAGGCGATTTTGAACTCCTAGCTGCCAAGCCATGAATAATGGTAAAAGAAGGAGCATGGCTGCAATCTAGACCTTGAACCGGACATGTGCTAATTTCATCGTGGGCCAGCACTACGGATGGTCTAGCTTACAAGAGGGAACGGGACCGATTGGATTCTTTACTACCCTGGGCTTACATACGGTTAGACCTACTGTGGGCCACACACACTTTTGAGGCTCCACGCAGTTTGCTTGTCTTCTTGTGTCAAAATAATACTTCTCTCATCATCAATCGGGCGTTTGGTCTAGGGGTATGATATTTGTTTTGCATTGACTTTTCGAATGCCTACAAAGGGTCCTGGGTTCAATTCCCAGAACGTCCAACGATTTAACTTTTTGCTTCTCTCTTCCTGAAGTTATGGTGAAGGAAGCCATCGTAAGAACGCGCTCGATAGGAGATGTTTTGCGCCAGTAAATGAAACGGACGTAAATATGCATCAGTCCCACCGTGTATGCTATTCATCGCACGGGAACGATGGGAAAAGTCTGACCTTGAGATCTGAGGCTTTTCAATTGCCTAGTCTTACAGGTCATATGAGGCCTTATCTTCACTGCCAAACCCCTTTGGGGGCGAGGAAAGATCTCCAATCTGACCGGACACAGATCTTACTCATCTATTCTCATAGCTATTTTGTGCTCACGATGAATTCATATATTGCTCCTCCCCCCACTAAGTAGCTGTGAGTAGCCGTTGTACAGGTATCCATGATCAATATTTACAGACCGGTCCACCCTCAAGTCAACTCAAAATCTGCAGACTCTTTCACATACTGGACAGGTGCTCGGCCTCCCCGAGGGATCTATCTGTATGTACCCAGCCGTTGATGCTCATGCGCGGCCGTTATGCGTTTGCCTCAAGCAAGGTCAAACTCCAAGGGGCCATTATGTTGATGCCGACTCTAGCCGGGAGAAATTCGAGAGCATCGCATAGGGAAACGACTTTTACGACGATGCCATATCCTAGTCACCTGCTTACTATAGGTATAATCTCGCAGGAAACCACCCAGGTTCATCGCCGGACGAGTTTCCGATTAACAACATACCGAAAAGAGAAGAGGTGGGCTTGATGCATACATCCGAGCAAGCCATTTTCCATGAATGGGTAGATCTAGTCTGAAGCGTTGATCATTGGCTATCCATGCCTCGACCGACCGTTTGCGTAGGTCGCTGTCCGGTCGCCGGCCATTTCAATGAAACCCTACAGCTAGAAAAGCCGTTCCGATATGCTTCACACGTCGTTGAGTCATGAATGGGACGGGGGTAGACACATAATAGCGGTTGGTTGCGTCCGTCATGGTTGGCGTGATCGTGGAAGGAATGGTGATATCACCTAACCTCCTAGGAAAACGAATGGAGTTTTCAAGTTTTTCTATTACTGGGAGTTGAAGGTAGAACTGAGGGAAGTTTGTCTGTCAATTAATGTGATAAATCGATTTGTCCATTTCTGCCTCTGTGGGAGGCCCCCGGTTATGCTTCCTCGGATTAGAGGGGCATGCCATATATCGATACTATGCATGATCGATTCTAGCACTCCATCGTAACGAAAAAAAGGAAAGTTTACTGTATGGTGCCGAGGACTAGGATCAAAAGATATTCAATGACTTGTCGAATCAAGTCACAAGAGATGGTATGTCTGATAGTTTGATAATTGGTTAGATGGATACCTGCAGAAAGGGGCTCAACAGCCAACCTCACATTGCCTGCCACTAGATCGATGGCTTGAATATCTGAGTTCATTTGGTGTACGAGTCGTTGACTATATGTCCATCTATGGGTATGCTGTCTGTGTCTGGCTTGGGATTTTAAATGCTGCCATTCCCTCCACGTCTCCAGGCATCATTTCCAATCGATTTGATAGCTCCTGATATACAACCTTCCGCACACATCACATGTTGTCACAAAGCGAATAACCTCCCAACTTGTCATCAAGATGCTTACTCCTACCTTCCTGAAGAGAGTATCATTCTTCTACCCCATCGGGAACACACCTGCGGTATTACTGACCCAGGCAATTCCCCCTCATGTCCCGACCAACATACTCCTCCTTGGATGTGGAGATGTACGGAACATCCTGTTTACCAGCCATGTCGATGGTACGTTTCTTATATCGACTTTTGAATGAACTAGACCTAATGATGAGTAGATCGACACATGGATATCACTTGTTGTGATTCTCAGAGGGCAGTCATCGGTAAGCTCCTAACCTGTATTTATTTGTCCAGATATTGGCTTGCTCACTGTGTCGTTTATAGCCCGTAACATCCTGCTGCTGTCCCTTATAATCGATACTGGCGACAAGGAGATTGATTCACTATGGAACATATACTATCATCTCCATCTAGATGAGCAATCCCAGCAGCTTCTTTGCTCACAGGCCAAGAAGTTGTATGATGCATCGGAGACTAAGGAGACCTGGGCGCAGAGCAGATATGGATCTCAGTTCAAGATGTGCGATACAGCAACTCTGAGTGAAGTGAGAAAGATGTGGGATGCCTACAAAGCCAACCCTGTAGGACGATCCGAAATCAAAGCTTTGAGGGATCGTTTGGACGCGATTGTTCACAAGTCGAGGGAATATAAAAATGACAACCCCCTTGATCTTACCCGGATTAACATTCGGGCAGCATCTCCAGCCCATATCGCGGCAACGAATGACCTTCCAAAGCTGCACAACCACTACTGGCAGTACGGGAGTACCACGATGAGTGCAGAAGGAAGAGAGAGAGAGAAGTTTCCGAACCCTACCATGATGACCTTGGAGGATGATGCGATACTTCACTACAACACCGACCCTTTACTAGGCTTCCATCTAGCCCCTGCATATGCACCTCTTCGACCGGATAATCCGTTGCGCCACCAAATCATAGGGCTTCCTCCACAAGAACGACTGGTAGCCGTTGCCCGCTATGAATTCCGTGAATGGGTTCAGTCGTACAAGCAGAACGCGGCAAAAATCACGACCCGGTTCTTGGTTGGGGATGCCGTCTCCTTTTCTTACACCCTTCAGAATAAACGCGTCACCGGATCCAACACGGCGAACTGGCCCCAGAAACACTATAGCCCCAAGCCGCTTGTGCTCAACGGTGATGGATATGCAGCAGGGACGGCTCCTCTGTCCTTTGATGTCATCGACACATCAAATCTTCTGGACCACCTAGGTCCCCTAATACTCTTGACGGCAGTATCGCCGTTGCTCTCCCACAAGATGTCCTCTATTCTGTACACCGAGACCTTTGCTGGGTGGGATAGCTCGGAAAGTGAATCGCTAGTTGATCTGCTCTGTGGTCGTATCCCGACCCTGTCCACTCTCCTTGGGCTGTTTCCAAGCGACTACTGGACCAATACCTCGGCTCTATCGATCGGAGACGAAATAACTGCGGGCTTGCCGAAGCCAGAAAGGGAATCACAACAGCCTCACTTTCGAATATGCTGGAAGCGACCTCTTTGTACTTCTATATATCCGGGGCATTCAGCCGGACTGATGCCCTTACACTTCGGTGCAAAGGGACTAGCTTCGGTCCTGTATCACGTTTATTCTCGCATGTTTCGCGACGAAGATCTGGCGTATTTACTCCCTACTCTTGGCATCACCGACGACAGACCGTACCTCATATTTTACCATCGAGCCAGCTTCGCCTTGTTCGCTCGTCTCATCAAGTCAAGGGTGTCGTGCGACTGGAACGAGGTGATGAAAAACTTTTTCGATCTGGTCAGGCCCAGGCGAGATGCCCTTCCTGAGGAACTCGTCCTCTATATGCACTTATTCGACATTTTCACTGTCGATTACTTGAAAGAGCCCACTGTACGGAGTGTGCCACGGCCCCTACAAGATGGAACTGTTAACCGCATAAACATGTCTAATGTCATGGGTAGAGATCTCCAAATCCCGGCTGTTGTCTGTATTACCGTAAAGATCCCAAGACATAATCTTTCGGTAGTGAGAAACATGGCTTATCAGGATGTGGGTGCTCCGCTTGTCCATTGTATTCTTCGGGGCACGAAAAAACCACCCCAGCAAGACACATTTCCTGCGTGCCAGTTGGTATTTGGGGAGATAACCACCACCACCACCACCGCCGCCGCTGCCGCCGCCGCTACCACCACCCGCGGTACCCCGATTGACAACTCGTATGAGATCGCCATAACCGAAGATGATCGAGGCTGGGAGGGCTCATCTCCTCTGATTGCCTCCTTCTACGTACCGGCTGCCCTTCTCTTCCTCAACCCCGGAAAAACGAGGGTGGCTTTCGGCATTCAAAACACGCCTAGGAACGACAGGCTGTTCTCTCCCATGATTGGGCAGCACCTGACGTTATATGCGACTAGCCTAAGCAACTCATCGAACGTTCATATCACTCAGTACGCTCCTCACCATAGCGGATTTCCTGTAGCTCCTGGTTATGCCCCATCAGACCTAACCGCACCTAATGCCATTACTCAAGGTGCTACCGTTTCCACATCAGTCAAACTTTCTCCAGCGGTCGCACGTATAAAGACAATAACAACCCGCTTCGACATCACATCTGAGGACCATAAAGCTGCTCTGAGGGGGGGATGCGAAGTCGGCGCGTCGATACCTTGGCCCTATAGGATGGACATCCGATTTGGAAACGAATCGAATGCATCCCTGACCACGTATTTGCCAGTTTTTGTGGCTCCCAAAGCAATTAGGATAGTTTTTGCTCGTGAAGGCTCCTACGTCAAAGTTACTGTCGAAGTCGGTGACGGCCCGCAGTGGAAAAAACACCTTTATTCCATGTATCCCGTTCATCTCGCCGGTGGCAAGCCTATCAATTGGAATGTGCCGTATCTTAATTTACAAGCATGTCCTGCCATTAACACCCAGAAGCACAAGAAGATGGACTGGTTCTTGCAGCATTTGCTCAGGGCAGTATCCGTACGCGAGTGCGTATTGGACAAGGACAAGGCACTGCCTCGGTCTGAAGGGGAACGGATACGATTCGATTTCAGGCAATCCGTTATCTGGGTGTTTAACCAGTGCGCAAATATTCGCGATCAGAGGTACTCCGTCTTTGGCATCCAGAAGAAAGGAGAGACAGGGATTCCTATCCTGATTTTTTGTTCCTGTCTACGGATCGACCCAGCAAGCCGGAGCGTGGTGCTCGACTGTGCCATACTCCCCCTACAACCGCGCAGGACGCCGGAGACAACTCGCTTTTTCGAATCCTCCGGAGGCCTGACTTGTTCTCCTGTCGATGATGAGGTGCTGGGTCTCTGGAAGCATGCGCTGCCAGCATACGTAGAGCGCTGCCGAACCTGGGAGCACCGGGACGACTGTGAGTATACGGAAGCCGGGCAGGTACCGATAAGCGTCGAGGATAATGAGCAGTGTCTCTGCTCATGCGGAAACGGACAGTTCCCCCCTGGGTACATGGACGGGGTAGCTGACTGGAGCTCCCTGTCTAAGGATGCAGTTCGTGCTGCCATCCCACTGCCCTTCTGGGCACCCTTTCTAGACCCCGCCTACTGCTTGGATTTCTTTTAGGTCATTGTGTGATGTGCAACCTGCACCGGGGTCCAGATGGCAAGCGGCTCGAGACTGATAAGGCGCACGATATGTAAGAAGATTGAATACCTACCTACCCCCAGAAGCGTCATCAGGAGGAATGGGAAAACCACAAGAATGGGCGTCGACGAATGGATACATCTCAACCACCGGCAGGTCCGGTCACTACTTGATTAGGAGAACTTGTGTGTGCGTTATGCTAGGTGTCACATAATTATAGGAGACCTGTTCTTGAGACCATCGTGTAACTACTTGCCCAGGCGGACACGAGATTGCGGCTACTTATTTGCCTGGGTAGGAAATCATGTATGACTCTTGCGAGAAAACTAGTTAGTCAAAATTTATCACTGTGCACCCATATGGCAGCCTGAATGCACCCGCCGGAACCTCGTGTATCATCCTGGCACATTAACTGTGATGAGATTACGGAGTTTCAGCCAACGAATACATATGGTAAGCAGCATGCGCTTGTGGTGATGATATCACTGGGAAAGACGTAGGTTGGCTTAAGGACTTGCATGGAACATCGATAGATGACTCGGTTAGATGGACCCTTTTGCTTGATTAAGCTACGGACGATCACAGACCCAACGATGGAATATATCCCGAGACAGGAGCCGAGGCCGATATCGACGGCCCACGGCGACGCCTTCTATCCCCCATCATGCATTCAATATATGCCAGCTCAGATGGGTGTTATTTACCTAGATATAGAAATGATAATTATGACGACACGCGGGTCTTCTTTCGAGGGCTGGGCGATACGATGTTCATCTCGTGAATATCCCCCCTCAGATCAGATGGAATGGGATCATCGCCACTTTTCACTGGTCATTGCACCATAGGCAATTCGTCGCGTCCACGCGGCTGACCATCCGCGCGACCCATCAAGAGGGCCGCCCCCCTTTTTTTTCTAAATTCGGGGGTCCCGAACAACTCTGGTAGTGTAGAATAAGCTCATGGGCCGACTGACAGGCACCGCATCATGGGCTTATAGTAGGAACTTTAGTGTGGCTAGCTATTGAGGCTAGTCGACGAGTCTTTCCCCATCATAGATAGAATAGGTAGGCTAGGTTTACCTAGTGTAGTTAAAAAAGATCGGTCATCGTGTATGCGACCTGGTCGGCTCTTGATACTCAATGCACTTCACACCGATTCTCTTGCGTGTACACGCCTCCGTTGGCTCTCCGTCTTCCCCTCCTCATCGGCGGCCATGCGCGAATCGCGTAAATGGAGGGAGGGGGGATATGGAGAGAACAGCTGGTTGCCTACCTACCTGTCTTGCGACCCGACGGGTGGAATCACTTCCCATCGTTTGCGGGTGGATAGATGGTCAGCGCTGGCAATCGTAGCGTTTGCTGCTCCCCTATGGAGTACTGTACGGTGAGAGCAAACGGGGCAAGGTGACGGGAGTAAGGAGTGGTTGAGTGGCTGGTAAATGGATCCCCCCGTAGATCTAGCTTCCGTAGAAGAGCACAACGCGGTGAAGGAGAAAGTGGGAGAGATAGAGAAGAACGCGAGAAGAGACAGAGAAACCCATTAAACTCGACAAGTTTAATTGAGACAAGACGCGGTTGGGCATGACATGAGACAATTGAGATGACACTTCTCGTTTTTTTTTTCTAGGAACCTACCTGTTCCTGTCTATGGTTTTTGGACAGCAGCATCGTCCATGCCCCAAGACATGCTGATCTTCTCGATTCCTAACCAGGGCTGCTGCCCAGGCCAGCAATTCCTGGCTATAGTACGCAATGGTTCGCGACAGCCATTCCCATTCCCACACGAGGGCAGTGAAATGAAGTAGGCCATGGCGGATGGAACGGAGGGGGGTATTATATGCTTTCTTTATGGACGCGAATAGAAGCCCTTTTCCTGGAGGGGGGGACACGGGAAAGGGAAACCTTTCACCATCATTGTTCTCCTCCTTTTCCCTTCCCCTCCCCTCCACTCCCCCCTTGTAACTTAACCCGGGTATGGTAAAGTAAGGTAAGGTAGAATCGATTTACGCGTGGAAACGAGATAACATCTATTTTCTCTGACCTGCCGCACCCAGTTTAGAAGCGCGATGGCTTTTTACATACTAAGTTAGGTAGGTATGTATTAGACCCGGTGGTGTTTCGAGCTGGGCCAAGCACCCCTGCTCAATTCTAACTCCGTCTTCTGAAAAGCGTCTTGGCCTGGTATCCCGACGCGACGATTGGTGTTTATGAGCTGCAAAGCACGGCGTCGTACTGCATAGGAGCGGATTCTGGCATTGTCTGGTGAGACGGTCTCGAACAAATCAGAGGTCAACCTCGGATTTTGCATGAAGGTTTCTATTCCAAAAAAGCTCTGCTGCGACTCTTTTCAACTTGCTTCCGAATCCAGTTGCAGCGTGAAGAGAATCCCTACCTAGCTGCAGAGAACGAACTGTAATGTACATACTCCGTGCTCTACACTAACCTAGGTAGCAAACTACCTAACCTAGGGTATTGGATTGCACTGAGGGAGCTTTCTACATTTCCATTTCCCACTCCACCATCTTTCCCACTTGCCCTGACCGCCAACCCCTGGTCTTAATGGAATCTTGAAGATCCTGAATCCACTTCCGTCTTGCACGGTCCACATAGGTTCGAACTTCGAACCCCTGCCTCCCCTATTTCTCATTTCTGATTGGTAGAAAGGCTCTCTTACACCAACACCACGCGTTCGCAACACGATCGAGAAGGTCTTCTTTGCCTACACTACAATTCAGAGACATTGCCCATCTTTTTTTTTTTTCATTTCAACCCTCATACCTCTCTCTCTCTCTTTCTCTCTCGCCTTACAGCTTTTTCGTCCTAAACTCGCAAGCTCGTCTCTAATTGATGTCTTGAATGTGTAAGTCTTTTTTTCCTTTTTTTTCTTCCATCCCTTAATCCCACTTCCCAATATCCATTTTATCTATCTTATGCCCGCCGTCTTTTTCTATCTTGATTTCTATTCCTGTTCTTTTCTATTCGCAGAACCAACCATTCAGCTTTCAGCGTTTCATTTCCTGCCTACACTCTTTTATCTTCCTTACCCCTTCTGTCCTACCTTTTTGTCAAGCTATCGCCTAGCACCTCTTTTTTTCTATTTTCCAAGTTCCTGACTCGCTAATCTCGACTTGCATAATTCTAGACATCGACCCCGGCGTCAATCCCTCTCGTTCTTTAACTCTCACTCGCACACTCATAACACGCCATACACACTCTCTATTCTAACCTACCTAGTCTTGTCTGTCCTTGAACCTTGACCTTGGCCTCTTAATCCGCGACCACCCTACCTTGCGAGACGATACTAGCTGCTGAGTAGAGAATCAAGCAGGCAATAAGACCTGCTCGTTCCCTCCAAAATATCCCGTCGCCCACTTTTCTCTTGTTTCCCCTCCTTTCAACCTTTTTCGGAGTGTTCCTAAGAATACCCAAACCAAACACACTACTTGCACGCTATAATATATTTGTCCGGGGGCCAAAACGTCAATAAACAAACAGAACACGCCAGGCATTTTACCTGTCTGTATTGTTTGGAGTGTCAATCTTTTTTTTCCTTCTTCAACTCTTAATTCTCTACTCTTTTTTTCTTCTTTGCTTGCTATTGCATCTACAATTGGCAATCTAGTAGAGCTTAAAAGGGAAAAAAGACCGTCAATTGATCGTGCAGAACTGGGTCCATCCCAGTCAGAAGAAGCTTGGACCGGGTTTCAGTCTCTTATTTTCGGAAACTTAATTGGGCTTTCTCGATTTCCTCTTCCTCTCTAACATACAATTCGCGGCATCACCAAAAGAAAATATCCACAATGGCTGCTATTACTCGTCAACCTTTTGCTCCTCTTGATGGAGTTCGGCTACAGACATTGACGAGCATGAAGAACAGACAGAATGGTATGTTGCCGTGATTTTGATTTTCAATGAAAAAAAAGAAGAAGGCTATTGTCTCTTGATATTATTCGCGTCGAGACGCGCGTGATGCAATTCGCTCACTCATCAAAACATTACATGAAATCTGACACTCTGCTTAAACACCGAATCATCACTACTACTACACAATTCCTCGTTCACTGTATTCACCATCTTGTCATTGTGATGACCTCACTGGAAAATTCCCTATATATATTTTGCGACATATCCCTTATATGTGAATATCATGACTAAATCGTCTTATATAGCACTCACCTCATCTCCTGGAAAACGGAAAGCGTCTGAGTTTGTGGATACGGACGATTCTGAGAATGTCGACCCTTCGCTTTCTGCCAAGCGATCTAAGGGTACTGACTGCTTCCTGCCATCATTGGATTCTTTCGTCAAGCCGTCAACCATCCTCATCACCAAGTCTGCCAGCTCCAGCGATCTATCAGCCTCTCCCAGTCTCTCCAAGGCCTCATCTACCCCGCGTCCGCGCTCACTGCTGAACCCTAAGTCTCCGGCTTCCAAGCTTAACTCGGGCATCACCAAGTCTTCCTCTACGCCTCTCTCTACTCCGGCCGGCCGTTCCCCCACCCGTGGCAAGCGATCCGGCATCCTCTCGCGGCGGCGCACCGCGACTTCGTACTCGCGCGTCGACCCGCCTACCTTTGGACTCTCCAGCTCCTCACCCGCTCCCTTCTCCCTGGACGCCGCGCTCAAGGGCACCATCCCCAGCTATGCGAGCCGTAGCAGCCACTCGTCGTCGAAGAAGGCGTCTTCATCATCCAAGTCGGTGGACTTCAGCAGCCTGCACGAGCCGGAGATGAAGTCGTCCTGGTTCTTCGACATCCACGAGGACACCCCCGAGCAGGAGATGACCAACCTGCTGCAGCACAGCACGTGCGTGCTGGACATCAGCTCGGACGAGGAGAGCGAGACGCGGCGGCAGCGCGAGCGCGCCGAGGGCAAGGAGAACGTGCCGCCCGCCGACGACGTGTCGCAGACTACTTCGTCGTCGCGGTCGCGCGCGGCGCGCTGCTCCGACGCCGATGCCATGGTCGTTGAGAAGGAGCGCCGGCCCCTCGGCGAGATGGACGTCAAGGAGTACTACTCGGAAGGGTGCGACGAGAACTCGGTCGTCATCGTGCCCGGCGACGGGGACGACAACGAGGAGGACGAGCAGCAGAACCAGCAATCCGAGCTGAAGCCCGTTATCGAGGATGACGAGGCGGAAGAGGAGGAGTCCGACAAAACCGCTGAGGAGCTCATGCAAAAGTCCGAGGAGCCCGCGCCGTGCGCCGCCGTGCTGGAACCCTTAGAGGGCACTGGCGAGAGCTTCGAGGTCTGGGAGAGCGGCAGCGCGAAGGATGAGGCTGAGGCGGAAGCCGAGGCTGAATGCTAATGACGAAGTGGACGAACCCAAGTAAAGAAAAAAAAAAGGAAAAATCGTCCCGCATGCATGCATGACATGAAAACTTACGGAGATGACCCGAGATGACCAAATAAATCATTGGTATTGTTTCTTCTCTTTACAACTGCTTTGATATCTGTTTTTTTTCTCTTGCAAAAGCCTTGTTCTCGTTTCTGTCTCATTTTTTTTCTTTTCTATTTAATCTACCTACTGCCCTGTTTCAGGAGGGGAGTATACGGGGCGGTAAAGGAGGGAAAGGGAGGAAAGGGAAGGGAAATAACACTTTCTTAGGGGGTGGGGGGGTTATTGGAAAGAGAGGTTCTATCCAAGCAATTGGCGTTCTATGGATATTTTTTACTCTTTTTATTTTTCTCTCTACCTATTTCTTCTCTGCGGCAGCGCGGTGTTCTTTTTTCGGACGTTTAAAGGGGAGAATGGTGTTCCGGCCTCTTTTCGCGTTCTGGTTTTTGTCTGCTTTCCAATACAAATTAGTTTGTAATCCTGCTGCAATCTTTGGTTTTTTGTTTTATGTGGTGGATTTGGATATTTCCCTCTTACTACCCCGTGTCCCGAAGCTTCTGTATATACAGTAACCTCCGCCTCACTCTCTTGATCGAGCCCGTGGGTTGCGTCTTTGGCGCAACTAACACAATACACGATGTGCTCCAACCTACTATTTTCTGACTTGAATTCATCTAAACCATCGTCTTATCTCTGTGACCGGTGTGACTGGCAACGTATGCCTACACTAGAACTCAACTATAGGTTTACTATCTATAACGGAGATTCCGATATTCCCTCCATCGTTGGTCTTCGCGGCTTACTTGCCTTTTGCCGTTTTCTTGATAGCCTTTCATCTTGCGCCACCCAAACCTGATTTATGTAGTGTACATTACAAGATTACATGCTACGACCTATAAGTCGTTCAGGTTATATGTAGGTTTTGTATGCGCGCGCGGGTGTAATGTACGCATGTGTGTTATTCTGGTGTTAGCGCTACGACGCTATCGAGCAGCAATGAACGAATGATATCCGCATTGACCGGAGCGCTTCCTGAGACTATGCATGTCATCTAATTTAGTGCGACGCGCCTCCACTAGAGAGCGTGCATCGAATCGAATTACAACGATGTACGTATGGAACTGTGTATGTGAGGTTATGCGGTAATCTATGTACGTGTTATAGATTTAGGTTCTCCGATGGCATAGCATAGCATGGCATAGCATGAGCGTTAGCATATAGCATGGGCGTCTCGCGGTAGGTTACCTAGTGTAAGAGCTGCTAGATCCATCTTGCTTTCATCTTGCTTTCACTGGTTAAAAGTTTGGCCTGCTGCTGCTGCTACTGCCACTGCTGAAGGAAGGAGTAGAGGGTTTAATGGTTCTCGTGTTCCGATAGGAGATAAACTTAGCTTGTTCTATGTAAGGTTAAATGGGACGCGACTTAGACGTAACCTATCAATCGCAAGTCCGTCGCATCGCATCCTCACTGGATAATTCTGTAGATAGCGGGTGGTTCTTGGTATATGTAAGTGAGGTGGTAGTGTAAGTCGTTAGGGGCTTAGATCACCTAGGTTAATTCCCTAGGTGGGTAGGTGGATAGGGTAAAGGTGAGAGCTGGGGATTTAGCGGCGTCGGTCAGTTGGAGGTGACCTTAACCTAGTCTAAGTTAAAAGCTATGCAAGTAACAAGCTCTACCCCGCTATCTTCCTCTGTTTAATAGGATATAGTATGTATTAACAAGGAAGAGTCCATTGCATTATCACGTCTTTACCCCTCAAACGCGTCTTCCCCTCCTACTTCTCCCCCATCCTTGTTCCTCTTCTTCTTCTCCTAACAAAGAAAAAAAACAAAAGAGGATCGTCTCTCTCTGTAATCACCATCGTTCGACCGTCACATCATCCAATCCACTCCCCATTCAGTAAGATCAACAAAATCCATTGTATCAAAACCCTCTTGGCTCTGCACCCAATCAGTAGGTATATGAACCTGGCAACTCGTACAAATCTTGGGTGATCCCTGTTTAATTCTCCCAATCAAGCATCAAGCCAGGCAAGGTTCTCGAGATCGTGGGGGACGTTCACCTCGGTCTCTGTCTAGTTTTTAGTTTTTTTTGCTTTTGCTTCGTTGCTTTTGCTACACTAGTAGCTGATATCTCCGGTCTCATCTGATATCATATCCCCCATCCTCCATACGCCATTAAGCGGGGTGTGAAACAGATTCTACGCCCGATCTCTGCATCGGACCCATCAGAGAGACGATAAATCCTAGTTGGGGGTCATGGCTTCTATCAACGATCTCGCCACCGCGGCCACGATAGCCTCCTCGGCCGTGGCCCTGCAGTCCTCTCCGCCACCCCCAGCACCCTCATCACCTTCTTCTAGTACCGCTCCCGCTCCCGCTTCACAACCGCAACAACCACCTGCACCCACAACCCCTTCAGCTTCATCTTCCACAGCGCCAGTACCTGTCTCGGGACCAGAGGCAACGGTCACCACTCCTTTAGTTGCCAGCGCCACTACTCCAGGCTCTTCTGTGCTAGCTGCCCCCCAGATCTCGCCCCAGAACCCGGCCCAGGCGCAGATTCCCGCGCCCGTGACGCCCACAGCTCCGGGCCAGACCGGAGTGGGAGTAGTAGGCACAGGGCCAGTCGAAAACGGGACAGCAGCCAGTGAAGAAGGGGCCATGGACGGCGTTGAGACGACGGCACCGGACGCCAAGCCGGTGCGTGGTGCGTTTATCGTTTTTGAGGGCATGGACCGCGCTGGCAAGACCACTCAGGCCAAGCTGCTGCAGCAGAGGTGTGTCGAGAGCGGGCGGGATGTTAAATTCATGAGGTTTCCTGGTAGGCTCTTTTCATTCATTTTCTAAGTTCCCTTGTGCTACACTACATTGTTGTCTAGATTAATGAGGGGGTGAGCAATGGTGTCCATCTATGGCGCATACAGAAAAGGGGGCATATCGTAGGTGCATAACTAATCTCACTCCTTTACAGACCGATCGACTCCCATCGGCCAGATGATCGACTCCTATCTCAAGGGCGACTCTGAGATAGAAGATCATGTGATTCACCTGCTGTTTAGTGCCAACCGCTGGGAAGCTGTGTAAGTCTTTCTCCCTACCCCTTAACCACTCCTCACTAACCCCGTTCCATAGCAAAAAGATCAAGGCCGAGCTCGAGGCCGGCCACACCATCATCTGCGACCGCTTCTACCACAGCGGTATCGTCTACAGTGCCGCCAAGCAGCTGCCCTCACTCTCCCTCTTATGGGCTAAGGCCCCTGAGGTCGGGCTACCTCGCCCCGACATGGTCCTCTTCCTCGACCTCGAGGAGTCGGTCGCGCGCGAGCGTGGCGGTTGGGGCGGTGAGGTCTACGAGAAGGGCGAGATGCAGCGACGCGTGCGGGAGCTCTTCTGGGGCCTTAGCATGGGAGATCTAGGCAGCGCTGTTCATCAAAATAACAGCAGCAGCGGAAGCAGTAGTGGCGCAGGGAACAACGGGAATGCTAAGGGCTCCCGATTCCTGAGCAACGGTGCTGGTGCTGCGGATAACGGTGAGTTCAGACAGGAAGAGGAGGATATCCAGATCGTGGATGCGGATCTGAGTGTTGAGGAGCTGAGTGAGAAGGTCTGGGAAGTGGTGTTCCCGAGATTGAGGTCCGTGGAGAGAGGGGAGGTGGGCAGGACGGTGAGGATTGTACGTTAGGGGAGAGTGATCACTAAATAGACTGTATGCATGCATACCCCCTAGGCTTAACATAGTCATGATGGCAAAAGATAGAGGGAAATGGTATATATAAAAAACTTCCATCTTATTTCAACAAGAATCTAATTATCTCAAATCAAGAAAGTATTTTTAGTGTTATGACTTGGTTCCCTTGCTGAGATGTTGGTTGGTGCAAGTCGGTGCGTGGTTGGTTAATCCAGCATTCCTCGTGAAGGGTAACACCTAACCTCCCTCACCCTTCGATCCCAACTCGCCATATAGCCAAAAGGGCCGATACGCTTTTTGACTATTTTGTTCTGACCAAGCGCAAAATATTGAATGTGGATATGGTCGAGCGATGCTCTCACATGTCCAATCTTCCATCTTCAACTCGATTTTCATTTATCATGACCGTAAAACTAGTAACACATCATATGTCCTTATAGATTTCAATTAGATAGTTAGAATACATAGGGTATTTCCTGGCGCTCATTGCGTGTCTTTCCAACCCCTTCCTAGCCCAACTCCTATTTTTCGTATTTCATGATAACTCGCTAAAGAAAAAAGACAAGATTCGCAACGGATATGAAAACATACTCGACGAGACTAGGTAAACAACCACACCAGATTTTTAGTCTTTTAATTACAAGTAAAATTGAGATTCCGAAGAATTCACTCGGATAGAAACATACAAGAGGGCCTCTAAATGACCCTCTTGTGAGCTGGGAGAAAAGGAGAAGGGAAGAATCTTACATCCCTAGTTAGTACCACAGATAAACAAAAACATAAGACAACATCATCGTAAACATGAACAGATATGCAACTACTTCTTGTTTTCCTCCGGAATGCGAAAAGGCTTATGCTTCGTCCTCACGGACGTGGCCGTGTAATTGCACGTCGGGCAATGCGTCATGGTATCGTTAGTCTTGGGATACTCATCCTCGCCGTAAGTGCCATTCAGCGAGACGCTGCCGATGATGTTCCCCGACTCAAGTCGGATCCAGGTGTCGACCTCGAGGCGCGTGAGGCCCTCCTTGGTCACAAGCACCTGCCGCGACCCGCGCTCCCAGTTGCCGTACCCCCCGTACCCTGAGTGCTGTCCGAAGCACAGGTTCACCTTGTGCTCCGGCGCGAACGTCATGTTCGGCAGCCGCGAGTCCCACTTCGTGCACCACGTGTCCCCGTGGTCGTGCCCCGAGAACAGCGCGATCACCCCCGGCACCCCCGAGATGGCCTCCATGAACGGCACGTCCTGGCCGCCGTACTCGCAGCTCCCGTCGTTGGTGCCGTCCGCGCACCACCCCTGCGCCTGCGGCGCGAGCGGCTCGTCGTCGTTGACCCCCGGCTCCAAGCGCGGGTCCACGCCCTCTCGCTGGAAGGCGTACGACGCGAACGTGGGGATGTGCACGAACGCCAGCGACGGGATCACCTTGTTGTACGTCTCGGTGAGCTGCGCGCTCGACTGGACGAACCAGTCCACGACGCTGGTGTCGACCCAGTTGGGCTGCCCCACGCGCTGGCCCTCCGCGTCCTTCTGCTGGTACAGGAACCCCCCGCGGCTGTCGAAGAACCACAGCAGCAGCAGGGGCGTGCACCCCCCGTACGTGCACGCGCTGCTGTTGTACACGGGAAGGTAGTAGTTCGACGTCCCCGCGTGCTGCCCGTACACCATCTTCGTCGTCCGGCTCTGCACGTACTGCCGCTCCCGCGCGAGGATCGCCTCGCCCGAGATGTTGAAGTCGTAGTCGTGGTTGCCGTACGTGGACGCCCAGGTCAGCTGCCGGTCCACGAGCGGCTGCACGATCTGGTCGAGATACACGGTGCTGTTCTCCAGGAAGCCATTCTCGCCGGTGATGAGGTCACCGTTGAGCACCACTAGCTCTGGCGATTCTTTGTCAAGCACCTGATTTATGACCTTGACGGAATTTATGTCCTGCTGCGGGCCCCATTGGTCCCATGCGTCTGGTTAGTATGTATGTTAGTGGGTTAAATCGTAAGACTCGAGGTTTGTGTAATGACAAGAAAAGAAAACTCACTCTCGCCAAAGTGCAGATCCTCAAATATTGATATCTGAAAAGTCCCGTCCTCGTTGAAGACCAGAGGCGCGGACTGACTAGAATTTATCGCATATCTCTTAGCCAGGGTCATTACCCCAACCGGTAGGGTAACCAGGGCCAAGCCGACAAACACCAGCGAATACATCGTGCAGGGGGAGAAGAGCGAGGGTTTGCATGGGGGAAAATAGTCTTACCGAAAATAAGACGATGGTGAGCTATGATAGTCCCCAATGTAGGGCGCATAGCCTATATTTATTTGATTCATGAGGTTGGTGCGGGATAAGACATGCTGTCGTCGTTGGAGCGAGGGGGCCTCAGTGAGGAATGTCGTGAAGTCACAGGGGAGGTGGAGGAGGGGGGGGAGGGAATTGAGGACCGAGCACAATGAAGTCGATTAAGAGAAAGGAGTTGGAGCTCGAATTTCGATTCAAATCGACTTATGACAGCTCTTGTTCCCCGCAATGTGTTTCAAATGACTCTTGCTATTGGCTGGAAGGGGGATGGTTTGAAGTCTCAGTGTCGCTATTTCGGCTACATGCACGGCCAAATTGGGTTTCTACCCACTGCTTCAACTCTCCTTTTCTGTACAGCGTAACTGAAATTTAGAGTAGTATATACATCAGGGTAGCATTTCCTATGCGCATATTAAGACAGAAAGAGACATTCTCCGCTTCCCTAAGTCATGAGATAAAAGACCGCCACTATACGATAGTAGGAAGCTCTGGTGATAAGACACACCTCGCTTAGACTACACGTGGGCAACATCGTCATCTGTTTTGCTACATCCCTTTTCATTTATATGCTAGGGTCGCGGTTACATCAGTTTACACGTCATTTATATCACTCACCCATCCAGCTGGGTACATGATCTAGGTCAAGTTTAGGAACCATAGTTGAGACAATATTCGAATTACAATAGTTATGAACTATAGACTATCTTGGGTTGCATTTCGTAGTTAAACATGAATAGAGGAGAGATAATATCTGAGTACCTAGGCTTTCTGGTCACTCTACACGAAACAAGATAGATCTAGTGGGTAGGTATGTCGGTAGCTCATGTCCTTTATATTAGATAGTTGCTCTGAGTGCTTGATAATGAACATATGGTGATACTTCTCGGCGTTGAGCTAAACCAACCGATTTTCCAGAACGCGAGCGGCGCTCTTAGTGCCAGAGGACTTGATTGTACCTCTTCAAGCTCCTTTTGGACATCTTTGACAAACTCGTGTGGTTGCATAATGAGAGTGGCTTCAAAATCCCCCTTTTCTGTGAAGACATCCTTACCTGACGAGTTGCTCTTAACACGCGAACAGCGTCATAGAGACAGCTAAGATGGCTGGCCCCCTTTTCACGGCAAAGCCAACCCAAGCCTGGAAGTCCCAGAAGCGACGGCAAGACTCGCAAGTGTCATCATCTGCCTTGAAGGCCTTATCAAAGTCGATGCAATTTTTTTTAGGATCACAGAAGGGGCACACTAAACGATTAGTCAAGCTTTCACCAAGTCTCAGTGGTGATTCAGAAGCACGTACGAAGCAGTGGGCACAGTCATTGAAAAGAATAGCATAGGCATATAAGACTAGAGCCTTGTTCACAGATGATCTAGAAGTTATACTTTGATAATTTCGAGGTATCTTTCTCTTATGTTATAATACTTATATTCAATTTTCTACCTATTAAAAAACTTTTAGACAGGCCAGTTCTTTCGTCATGGTAAAGTAGGTGTCCCCTTCTTGGAGTTGGACCCTGGTAAGCTGTCAGGGACTAGGGGGTTTGTAAACAAAGACTCTCAAGTCGTATACTATCGTTATGTTGTTTCATGCAGCGACAAAGGTTGTAAAACATAGCTCGTGCTAGGGTACTAGGAAATATGGCAAACCCGAAAGATCCATACGTCTCGTCTGATCCAGTCCATGAGCCAGTAGTCGGATTTAAGCCGTGCAACGTCGTATCTCTTGTTCTCCCTACGGGAAGTGGTTACACCCACCATATGTTTCATTGCTCTCTCCCGGCCCGAACGTACCTATTGGATCTTTATTCGAGGCCTCGTTCGTTGACTCATGCCGGGGTTCTCGTTAGGGAGGAAAATGGCGGGAAGAAATTTGAATAGTGTAACCCCTTTCCGGGAGGTTACTGTTACCTAATGATATATCATCATTTTCACGATCCCTTATATGAAAAAGATGATAATGACCACGAGTTGTTAAATACCCAACGCTGGGAGGTATCTAAGCCACTGCTAGAGCATATCTGCGGAAGGCGATGTCTCAGCTGCAGCAACCCCTCTTCGTGTCTTACAAGTTGTAGGGCCATTTCATCTGACGTATATCTACGAAAAGACTAGTCCCTGTTCTACGGAATGTCTCGAGGTTGGACCAATGGTGTAACGGACTCTGGACAGCTTTTGGTACGCCGATAGCCATGTGTTCCCGTATTCCAACTCGCACCAGCCTTGCATTCACGAGCTGGGAAGCCACAGCGTCAGCAATCTATTTCTCACTTCGCGATCCAAATATCAATTAGATGATCTAGGCCTATACATCGTATCTCTTTACTTCTCCCCGGGAAAGATTTTGCTCAAGTAAAGCACATGCCCCTCCATTGCCGATGATAGACACGTAACTCAATAATCGAGACTTACTATTCACGGGTAGGAGGTGAATTTTACTTACTTAGGAATTAAAACTATAAGATATCATTGTTTCTCACAGAATATATACTTTAAGCAATTATATCTAGGTAGAACCGTCTAAGCCACGCTCAACGTCTAGGTTGGGAGAAAGGAGCTAATGTGTTAAGACGGTTGAACGGGATCCAGAAAGCTAAGGACTGCGCCGCAGGAAAGCACCTGTGATTATATCGCTGGCTTACTGTAAAGACGCGGTAATCCCGTAAATATACAGCACTATAATGCTGTGGTTCCTGGACTAGCTATCAACTAACAGGCCGAAAGAGAGACGGCTGACAGCCTTTGTATCGTGGACCTATAGGCGCGAGAGAAAAGCATTCTAAAAATAGGTAGGTACTTTCTTACGTTAAAACATGTTCCGCGATCTTGGGTCATACGTTTTTGTTCTGACCTATCGACTTTAACCGAAAGCCACAACACGGGAGAACACGATCTTTCGTGCATAATAGCAGAAAATGAACAACCCCAAGTCTACCATATTGTCGTGTCATGATGAGTGGCTGTTTGCTATTGCTACGCTATAGGAGAATGTTACGTATCCGACGACTAATGCACCTTTCGCCTTGCAACTGAATAGGTATGCGATGAGTTAGATGTATATATATTTGTGCTCTATTATCCCCGTCGAGGTAGGGTATTGAAGCATCAGATAATCAAACTACCCTACGATTGGTCCCCGGGATAAACACCATCGTGATGAAAAACCTTGCCCTTCTGCTCTTCGCTTTTGCGAACTCCCTATCCCATGCCTCAGCAACACTAGGAAACGATCTTACAACTCGAGACGTAGAGATAGGACCGTGGGAAGTCACTTGGCTGCATACCTTCTCGCCCTCTGGTCGTCCTGGATCATCTCCCAATTCTAGCATCATGGTGGAAATTAGCAACCCGGAGATAGCCGCCGGTCCTAGCCCCACGGGGACTGTGGTGTTCCCAGCAAGCACGGCCAACTGCACAGCGGAATGGACAACAGCTGGAGGATCTCCTTACGGCACGACCTACGACTGTGTTACCGTGTCGGGGGATAGCTCCACGGCGTCATGGGAACTCGAAGCGATAGAGGCGGACAGCGACGCCAACCCCACGGAGAACGTGATCTTGAAGTTTACGCTGACGTACAACGTAACGGCTGCCGCGAACGTGTACTACAAGGTCATGGAGGGGACAGGACACTTCTTCATACCGGACAACATGGAGGGTTCGTGTGGCGGGAGTGGTGTGTGCAATTGGTATCTGAAGGATGACAGCACACCGTACGAGATTGAGCCAACTTTGACGGTTTGCCAGGGGACTTGCCAGTAAGAATATGGTTGGGATAAGGTATCCTATGCATCACGCATGTAAAAAGGAGGTGTCGTATGCTGGGGATCGGTATAGGGGTTAATGCTCAACTGAGTAGCGATGTATTACGATATTAAAGTACATGTTGATGTGAAAATAAAACCCAGTCCCTTATTCCTGAAAGCCTTCCCAAATTCCATAATCCAACCTTCCAAACCCACCTAGGCCAAACTTACCGATAAACCAATGTCAACCTAGTGTACACTATAAGAAATCCATGATTCGTGAAGTGTCACGCTTAATTCACTCCCACTTTCGTGGTATAAACTTGACGTTCAGGGGAGGCTTTTCCCACAGGAAGAACAGCTTCTGGTTCTCCATCCAGCCCTCGCTTTCCGGTAGGACTTCAAAATCGAAGTGCCAAAGGATATTCGCCAGCACGATTCGGAGTTCGGCCCAAGCCAGACTAAGTCAAGTCGGTTAGCTCTGTCAAGAGATAAAAAAAGGGGGAATGAAAAAAAAAAGAAATAAAGTACACCTACTTCTTGCCAACACAATCCCTCGGTCCTATACTAAACGGCTTCAGCACCGCCCTATCATCGTTCGCAAACTCAGGGGGACAACTCTTGAGCCAGCGCTCCGGGATGAACTCCTCAGGCCTATGGAAATTCCTCTCCGACCTCCCCGCCGCCCACAGGTTCACCGACATATTCGTATACGGCGGGATCATCTCGCCGGCCACGATCGCGCCGCGGCTCGTCACCCGGCGGAACAGCCCATCTGGCGCGGGCGGGTAGAAACGGAAGCACTCCTGCAGGACGGCGTGGAGGTACTCGTGCTGCTGGAGGGGCAGGAGTTTTAGGTCGGAAGCGGACCTGAACCCGGCGCGCAGCTCGCCCGTGATCTTGTCGAGGACGTGCCGGTTGTGGCTGAGCAGGTAGATCGCGCCGGCGAGCAGGGTCGCCGTGGTCTCGCTGCCCGCGACGATGAAGCTCACGGCCGACTCGCGGATCTCGTCGTCGGAGATGTCGTTGCCCCGGTGCAGCAGGATGTAGGACATCAGGTCCGGCCGCTCGGTGCCCATGCCCATGCGCCGCTGGACCGTCTCGTGCGCGAAGTGCGTCAGGTTCGTGCGTGAGCTGCGCAGCCACCAGATCGTGACCCGGCTTAGCAACTGCGCGACGAACGGCAGCGAGCGCCGCAGCTCGGCTACCAGGCTGATGATCTTGATCGGCGTGAACATGCTCTGCAGCCACGGGTGCAAGGCGCCGTTTTGTAGACCCCCGAAGTTCTCCCCAAACGCGAGCTCCCCGATGATGTCCGTCGTTAGCAGGTTGATCCAGTGGACGATGTTTACCGGGCCATCGTGGGGAGGGGTCGAGAGGTCGCGGAGGCGGGCGATGAATACGGATGTGTATTGCTGGAGGTACTGCTCTTGCAGGGCGACGGCTTTATCGGAGAACGCAGGGGCGGTAATGCGGCGGAGGCGGCGATGGTCTTCGTCGCCGGCGCTGGGCTTTGATGATGGTCAGTCGTGTTCGCTGGTGTTACTGGAATTGCAGAGTAGGCAGTCGAATATTAGGGAATACTGACCAGAGAAGCTGTAGCACCGTTTCGTCTTCGAAACATGCTGGGGTCTTTAGGCACGTTGCCTCTCATGTCTGATTGTTTCGGACCGTAGATGTCTATAGGTAGATATTAGTTCGTACATGACCATCCGTAGTCACTTCATACTACCACAACATCTTACTTACCAACCCATGCCTGGCTATTGATGAACGATAGTTGGTCCGGTGCTGTCCTGACCACCGGGCCGTACTTGTCGTGAAGGGGCTTGATACTACGCGTAGGGTCGCCACGAATCTTGGAGAAGGTATAGGGGAAACGGCTGACTGCCCTTAAACGGGGACCGGGGAATCTACGCAGGGGATGGAAGAAGACATTGTAAACCATGCGGAGAACAGCGTACAGCAACACCTAGGAGAAGAGGTTATGGCCGGTGTCTAGATGGAAAGGAGATCAATATAATACGAAAACTCGCTTACTGCAATAATTACCGTAGGGGTAAATGATACCCAGGGCTTTGGCAACGCTGCCAATGGCGAGAACAGCATTGTGTTAATAAAGATCCCTTTGCTATATATTCGCAGAGTAACTTGGTAAAAAACTGAGGCGAGTGAACATTTGGGAAGAAAGTTGCTTTGAGAAAAAACCACCGGGAATAGGCAGCGAGCTATCATGATATATATATTAATATATATTAATCTACCTGAAAACCATCTACCTATGAGACGTCTACAGGTACGCCTCCTTTTGGCTGCGCCGCTCGGTGGGTCTGTACCGTTCGGCGGATCTCCTCCGAAGGCTATAGCGTGTGCCTATCGCCGAATTTCATACCACCGGTCACCACCGAAATTTGGATTACGTCCACACGAAATCCGGGGTAAAAGTGGGAACACGGGGAGTGAGTTTGCCAAGATCCATCAGAGGCCCTTAGAGAAGGTTTATGCTCTGGGTCTAGGAGCTCAGTCTATGTCTTCCTGTCGAGACTACAGTAAAAAGATGTAAAACATAAACGCCACTAGCCCCTCGTTTTAGGATGTTATTGACAGTTGACTTACATGTCAAATAGCCCCTTTGTTTTCACCGACGCTCATAGAAGTCTAAGAGCACTCCACGAGATTCCAGCTGCGTTCTGAGAGTTGTAGGCCTGTTCCGTGAGAAGCATCATGGAAGAAGAAAGATTGCTGGTAAGGGGGAAGGAAATTATATAAGGGGCCTTCAGGCTTCTTTCCCCTTGGACGAACACACCAAGCTGCACGTATCATTTATCATCAAGATCACAATACACAACTACAATCTTCATGTTACAGCGCACAAAATCAACTCTGCGCAGGGAAAGGGAAGAAAAAAGAGACCTTACTTTGAGAGACCGAAACAAGTGCCATTACCGTCGCAAAATGGCCTCTCGCGGTTCCAATTCCGAGTCGATCAGGAACTTCATCTTGGACACCCTTATTCCCCTGCTTCTAGGCATGCTAGTGTCCTGGATCCTATTTGCACCACGATAATTATGATTGGGTACGAGGCTCAGTTGGGACTACAGTATCTGTTCCCTCCGCTCGGCGGTCACTAGAATTAACGATGTTGCCTGGTATACAGCGTGTTAGGACTTTTCAATGGGAAAGGGAGTGAGGGAATGGAGTAGAGAGAGGGATTAGTTCCGTCTAGTGCCTTGAAGAGATTCTCATGTTAAATCTCTTGAAGAACCGAGCCAGGGTTTCTTTCGAATTTGCTAGCTTCACAACAAACGAATTGCACTATTTATTAGGATTTATCCAAATATCGTCTTGAATAGATACCTATCTAAGTTATGGTAGTCCGTCCACGAGAGATTTTAGGTGAATGTGAAATGCTGAGTGGTAAAATTATATCGAATTAACTCTTTAAATGACTTTCGGGATTGACGACGAACCCCGTTCATGATTGACCGAACATTCGAGATGTTGAAAAGTAATAACCCTTCCATGCTGATATACAATGATCTAATGAGTCCCGTGCTTGCAGGGAATATTGTTGAAGAATATTTTTTTATCGTTGCGTAAAATGGGACCCTTTGGTAATGAACAAGTATGGCCATGATGCAGTTGATGGTACATAATGCATGTGTTGAAGAATGGGTTTTTTGTCGCCTCCGTGAACACCGTTACCCCCTGAGGCGTTGAGCCTTCTACCTCCGAAATCCAAAAATGCCGAATGCCGATGCATGCCCAAACGATGGATTGATGTTGAGATCCGTGCCATTGCAAAAACCGTTGAACGCCGAAAAGGAAAAAAATAAAAAGAATAAAAAAGCGACATTGTTATCATCGCTAGCATAACCCCCTGCTCCATTGTTGAAATCATCTGGTTAGACCCACAAGACTGAGGAACTCATTCCTGGTCTTTTCTTTCTTTTCAAAGCAACCAAGCACGCAACTGGTAATGGTACTGGTTGTCGTTTTCTCGACGCCGCGCATCACCATGCATAGATGTTTAGACTCCATAACGACTGCGACACCTTGAGGCTTGAGGACCTCCATGATGGCGTTGGCCACCTCTCTGGTGAGTCGTTCCTGAACCTGTAACCGGCGACTAAACATCTCGGCGATACGTGGGAGCTTGGAGATACCGATCACGTTGTTGGCCGGAATGTATCCGATATGCATCTGTGCCGGGTATTAGTTACGCTATTCTCCTTTCTACATCCCGCATCTTCTTACCTTGCCGTTAAATGGCACTAGATGATGCTCACAGAGGCTGAATATCTCAATATCCTTCACGATAACCATCTCGTTGTGATTCTCGTGGAATATGGCATTGTTGACGATATCCCTGACGTTCTGCTGGTACCCCTTGGTGAAGAATAGCATGGCCTTGGCGTAGCGTGTAGGGGTATCCAGCACACCTTCTCTATCTGGGTCTTCGCCGACGCATTCTAGAATGGTGCGGACTGCTGCGCGCATCTTCTCGAGTCTCTGGGCAGCTTGTTCGCTGGTCTCTTCCAGTCGCTCTCGGGTACCTCGACCTAGAAGATCGTTAGTAAACAAACACTAGAAAAAAAAAGAATAGAGGTAGGCTTCACGAACTCGGCCGGCTTAGACCATCAAAGTCAATGACTGGACTAGGCGATCTAGTTTCTGTCTCTGCCTCTGCCTCCGCTTCCTCCAATCTAGCTCTCTTCCGCTTCTTGTGGGGCGCCTCATCTCGAGGATCTCTCGCCGCTTTGCTCAAGCTGTTCCTCCTCTTAGACGAATTGGCATGCCCATTGACTTCAGAGGCACCGCCGTCTTTCGCCCGTCTTCGCTTCTTCTTCTTGTTCGCTTTTCGCTCGTCTCGTTCGTCGTCCCGTGTCCGCTTCGATCTGTAGTCATTGACCGAGTCATCGGCATCTGATGGACCAGTAACTGAACTGCTCGACGAACTGCTCGACGACGGCGCTTGTATGGAGACGGTCTTGTCTTCGGGCCTCTTCGTGTGGGAGAAGTGCGCCATTTTGCGATTGATGATGTTAGGAGGATACTAGTAATACATGAACATGTTTAGATGAGAAAAGAAAAGAAAAAAAAGTCGTTTTGCTGGACCGGGGTATAAGCAGATGCAGATTGACAAGAGGGAATAGTTCCGACTCGGAAGGTTTAACTAGTTGAGTTATGACGGATTTTACTTGATAGAAAATGAGAAAAGAAACGGTTCATGCACGGGGATTGACCAATAGGACCCTCCGTAAACCATAACTTTTATAGCTAGCCGTCATGTCGCTATAGCCGGTACATATTAGCACTAAAACCTTAGGCGTTGACTCCGCGATTATCCGTTATCGGAGGGTGGAGGGCTGTCACGATAAGCACTTGCATTGTCTTGGGGACTCTGCAGCAGGCCTCGACCTGCTGCTAAAGGGATCTTTTAGCTGTGGGGTTACATCAGTGGGACCCAACTTTACCAAACTTGAACCAAACTTGAGGATCCACTCTTATTATTTCCATCTCGGGAAAGCGGTGTGGCTTAAGCGCCTAGCAAACACACGGCAGAATCCATGACGTGGCTGAAGCTGTTTGAATCATTTCCAATTTCGATTTCGATTTCGATTCTTTTTGCTCTCCTTACCAAATTCAACAACACTATACCCCGTATATCGTACAACCCACCAACATCCATCTTCCACTCTACGACATCGCCCGTCCTTCTCTATCCGCGCTTGCCTCCCCCGACTCCTGTCGTCAGCCTATTTTTCGCTTAGGTTTTCTATATACCGTACCCGACGCGCGACTCCTCTCTTCCCAATTCGCATCTTACACGCGACAATTTTGATTACATCGCGGTTATTTATTTGCCATTTCCGAAAACACAGGCGAGATCGGCTATCATCCAACCACTTGGGATTGCGCATTCGCTTCGTTTTCCCACGATACGCGAAGAAAAAAGACAAAAAAAGAAAAAAGAGAGAGAGAAGGAAATAGCAATTTCGCAGATAGCCTCCGATTCTACGATCCCCAGCCATCGCCGTCATGGCGTCCCCCCCCAATAGCTTCTCGCCCGCGGGCTCTCCTCCCTATCCCTCCCATTCCCAGCTACCATCCAAGAAACGCGGCTCTTCGACAGCCGATCTCCAAGTACAACCCCCCTCGCTCAAGAGACGGAAGGCATCCATCATGTCTATTGCCTCTGCTGGTTCTGCACATCCTCTCCGACAGACCTCTTTCCCACCCGACGAGTCGCAAGCTAGAGGCTTTTCTCCATCATACCGCCGGTCACCGAGTATCGACGCCTCGAGTTTTGTTAGTGGCAGCCAAGTGAGCAGTGTTCCGTTGAAAAAAAAGCGAGGTAGGAAGTCCAAAGCGGAACGGGCGAATGAGGCGGCAGCGGAGGCAGCAGCTATGCGGGATGGTACCCCGAGTGTGGTAGGAGGTCGTGCTGCTACCGTAATCAGCACCGCTAGTGGCAACTATGCTGGCAAGGACGGCGATGGTGATGGAACCAAGGACGGAGAGGGCGATGGCCAGTTCGAGATACCGGAGAATATGGCAAGCAGATCCGAGGCCCGGACCAAGGAGCAGATCGACGAGGAGAAGGAGCTGGTCGCCTTGCTAAAGTCCCGCATGGACGATCAGCAGTTCGATCGATATGAGGTTTGGCATCGTGCAACCCTCAAGAATGCAGACGTCAAGAGGGTATGGCCAAGGCTATTCCGAAGTCTCCTGGTTTCCATTTTGCTAACTCGGCTGGTCTAGCATATCAACAGCGTCACATCCCAATCCTGCCCTACCAACGTTCATCAGATGATGCAGGTCGTCTGCAAGATGTATCTGGGTGATATAGTGGAGGCAGCGCGGGATATTCAACAGGAATGGATTGACCTAGGCGAAAAGCAGACGGACCTGCCCGACGATAACCTCGAACCATCAAACGAGCGATCCGAACACCTTCGCAGAGCCCCTCTCAGACCAGAACATCTACGAGAAGCGTACCGACGACGCAAGACCTCTGCTGAGGGTGGTGGCGCCTTGGGAAGTCTCATGGTCTGGAATCAACAGACTCAGAACGGAGCAGAGAGATTTGCGCCGCGCGGGGGTGGACGACGGATTTTTAGGTGAACGACATACGAAGACGGACGGGATGAAGAATAACACTATACCAACCAACACTTTACCAGCGCAAGATGTGATACCGGCCAGTCGGATACATCACAAAGCAGAGATGCGGCTGATTGACTGACTACACGGCTGCAGCTGTGCGAGCCTAGATACAGTTATTGCAACGTAGTATTGTTCGCGTGTGCCCACCACGCAGCAGGATGGAGGGGCGCTCAGGGCACGCAAGAACGCAGCCTTGCTGATATACTGACTCTGAGTGGAGGGGGATCTAACAGAAGAGGATAACACCTTCTAGTTGCAGCTTATTAGCTGTTCTTCCTTGATGCCACTTGTTGTGGATCGGGTTTAAGATGCTTGGGTCATATGTAAATAGGGCTCGAAGGTTCTTGCTGGGGAGGGGAAGAAGCATTGCTGGTTGCAGAAAGGTCTCTCACCAGATACTTTAATCCACATTACAGCAGCCAGATTATTATTACCTGTCTCTGTAGCTCTAGGAGGTACCTTACGATTTGCAATAGCCCGCCAGCCTTTTACTGAGCTATGATGGATCCCCTTGGCTGGCAGCCATTATGGGACTCCCTAGTCACGTGAATGATGCTCATCCTGATTCAAAACTTGTTAAACTTGTTCTAAATTAGCGTATACGCGCTGTGCCTCTCCGAAACCCCAAGCGCCTCAATCTCCAGCATGACGGCTACCAACATAGTGGAATACCTTGTATGTAAATTATCGGTTCCTCATACAGTTCCGTGGGCATACTCGACAATGGATTCGCGCGCGAGGAGTCATGTGGCGCAAAGCCTGTAACCTTAGAGGTTGGTCTCGTAGAGATAAAAAGGGGGGCTAACACCACGATGTAGTCAAGGTAAAAATCATACAACATAAGTTTATCTAAACTAGTGATTCTAGCTGAATGCTACTGCCGCTACCTCTCACTTCGACTACCCCACAACCAACACCCACAGCCATGAACCCTTTATCGTATCCCATGCCGGCGGGGGTCCATGCCGTGCCCGAGGAGCTGCTTGACCTGAGACCAGACTCGGAAATTGACTACGACATCCTGCACCCCCAGCCCGTCTCCTCGTCGGAGAAGAATATATGGTTCTTCTGGCACAGCGGGTATGCGAACATGTACCCCTACAACCAGCGCAACGTGCGGGCCTGGCACCGACGCTTCTCGAAATCGGGATGGACGATCCGCGTGCTGGACCGGCATCCCGGGTCGGCCCTCAACGTGAGCCAGTTCCTCGACGTTGAGGACCGGACGCTGTTCCCGCAGGCCTTCGCCGAGAACAGGCTAGCAGGCGCGTACGCCGCGCAGCACGCCTCGGACCTGGTGCGGTTCCCCCTGCTGCTGCGCTACGGCGGCGTGTACGCGGACGCAGGCCTGCTGCAGATCGGGGACCTCGACCGCCTGTGGTCGCGGACGGTGGCGGACCCGTCGTCCCCTTACGAGGTGGTCTCGTACAACACGGGCGGGGTCGGCGGGCGGAACCTCGCAAACTACTTCCTCGCCTCGCGGCGCGCCAACCCCCTCTTCGCACGGTCCCACCGGCTGCTGCTGGCGCTGTGGGGGGGCAGGACGAGCACCCAGGGCATGAGCGCTAGCCCCCTGCTGCGAGGCCCCCCGCTCATGGGAGCTGACTTCACCGACGAGACCCGCCGCGAGCTGACGGACTACATCGTCCAGGGCCAGGCCATCGCGCTGGTCATGGGGCTCGTGGACGACGAGGAGGCCTGGGACGGCCCCCGCTACGTCGCCGAGCACGTCTACGCCATCGATTACATGGTCGGGTCGCAGCTCATCAACGAGCTCACCGCCTGGGACGGGCGCCGCGCCTTCGAGCTCATGTCGCTGCGGCTGCCGCGGGAGGGCGAGGCGGAGAGCGCGGACCAGAGCCAGGCGCGGGAGATCGTCGAGGCGTGCCTGGCGAGGAGCTTCGGGTTTAAGCTCGCGACGGGGCTGATCCTGAAGGTGATGGGCCCGACGCTGTCGTCGCTGTGGAGGGACAACGAGGGCTCCGATGATGTGCCCGGCACGTATGCCCATTGGCTGAGATACGCTACCATGTATTGGAGTCAGGATCGACTACCGGATCGGCTGGAGTTTCAGGTCATAGAACCATTCAAGAGGGGACCGTTGTTGAGAGAGAGCTAAGCCTACACCTAAGATGGATTAGGGATAAACAATGTCTTAGATGGGCTTACTACCTTCCCTTTTCTCTTCTTTTCCTCTTCTTCCTGTTGGTACTTCTTTATTTACTTATACCGTTCTTGTTCACCTCATCCACTTTTCTCGCTTATTATAAAAATACATCATGAACTTTTTCTACGGATAGCGAGATATAAATATCCCGCCAAGCAACATATTATGAAGTATTATATAGAGATATACACACACACATACACACACACACACATACATAAACACAGACTAATGTAAGGCACCGGTACATCTTATAACTACATACATATAACGGGTTAGTAGGTGTAAGGTAAAGGACTTAGCCCTACGGACTTAAGACCAACAAAATTACAGGGTCAACTATACTCCATTGAACCGCTTTAAAGGGGCATCCTTCGTACCAACACACATAGTTCGACATTTCTTCCGTGGTGCAATCGAATTTGGTTTAAGGGGGGAGGGGCGGGCTTTTTATTTTATTTTATTTTTATTATTACTATTATCCTTTGGCGACTAGCGTGAATTAAGCTTAAAAGAGATCTTTATGCGGATCGATCAAGTTTATTGTAACGTCATTGATTCTAAATAAAAGCGCGATGTCGCCCCCCCTTTTTTATTTTAGTGTTGATGGTTCTTAATTCTTAGTCCAATATAGGTTCTTTTTTTTTCTATTATCGTCGTAGTTCGCTAACACTAGCATTGCAACTAAAAATTTACCTCTCTAACCCTGTCTTGATTAACCAATCCCACATGGCACATCATGAATCATTATTGTCTTATAAGTTGCACTTTGAATATTTTTTCTTTTCTTTTATGTTTTGCGTCAATGACTATGTATACCTACCTTTGGTCCGCTGCTGTCACATAAGGGGGTGGCCAGAATGGAAGAGGACTTCTTGTTTAAGAGGGCATGCTCCAATCTGCTAGACTTGCTTACTCAAACGGACTAAGTAGGAGATTGGATTTCTATCGAGATCGTACGATAAAGCAAGGGTTCGAGATATGAATGACATAACAGAGCAAAATGCAAGCATCACCGTCACTCGACGGACTGATCTCTCGGTACTTTACAAAGTGCTACGTCGAGTCATAAGACCCTTCCGTCCACGACTGGTGTCTTCCCATAAACGGTATCCCGCGGGCTCACCTAGGTTGCATGACCATCCTCGGCGTCTGGATCGAATCGGCATTCAAGAACGCAAAGCTGAAGTGCTTCGTGGCGTATGTGCCGGTTTTAGCGCGGGCCAGGAAACAGATCACGATGTTCTATGGCTCTACGATTTCCAAGCGCCTTCGGAAGACCCGACGGGGTCTCCCAGGGATAGTAAAAAGCAAATACATGCAATTTATTACTTTGCAGGAGGCGGCTTCCAGTCCCCCGCATCCTCCGAGCATTGGAGATTCTGCGCGCATCTTGCGTCGTCGCTAGCGCCATCGCGGGGTCGCCTAACGCTGGTCTCGTATCCACTGGCGCCGGCGACGCCAGCGCGGGATGCACTTCCGATCCTGAGGCGCTGGCTGGCGCAGGAACTCGAATGGTGTGTTGCAGCGGGAGATGAGGAGGCGGAGGAGGCGGGGGATGGTCGAATTATATCCTTAGCGGGCGATAGCGCGGGCGCCAACGTTGCGCTCTCTCTAGGCTTGTGGTGTGCCGGCCAGCTGGAGTGCGCCAAGGCGGCCGGGGACCAAGGACAGGTCAGGAGTTTCGCCCGTCTCAGATCGATCCTGGCCATCTCCCCGCCCACAGACATGCGAAACCAGAACCCGGCCATAGCCCTAGCAGAAGCGGGTGATCCCGTGCTTACCAAGGCCCTTACGGCCGACGCGGCGAGGGCCTGGTCCAAAGGCTCGGGAACCAATGACCCGTACCTCAGTGTCAACCTTGCAGATTTAGGGAATGTAAAGGCGAGCGGGCTGAGACTCAACGGGGTGGTCGGCACTGCGGACGTGTTAGCCCCTGACTCGCTGGTCTTTCTCGATCGGTGCAAGGACGCGAGAATCCAAGGCAGCTGGCTGGTTTGGGATGGGCAGATGCACTGCTTTCCACTAGCGGCCTGCTATGGGCTGCAGGAAGGAAGGGAAGCGAGAGCGTGGGTGGTAAACATCTTGCGAGAGGTGACGTAGCGGGCGGCCGTAGTATTGGCAATGGTCCACGGAAGATTCGCTATTACCCCCCATCCCCCATCCCCCCCCTTCCCACCCCCGGGATGGTATCCATAACGGGATGTTTACATCTCCCACGTTGGGGGGTAATGTTGGTTCCAGAGGGGGCCATGGGCTATCATCAAAGTGACAGTGACGAGATTCTCCCGTCAACCATGACCATGGTTTTTCTTATTTTGCCAGCAATTGAGGGGGTAGGGTGGTAAGCTTAGTATATATCACATCTAATATGCTACATGTTTCATTTTTATAGGTCCCCGGCCATTGATTTTTGGGAGGGGACCCAAGGGAACCTTGATCCCTCGCCCACACCCCCCCTATATATCGTCCGTGGCATTGCTGAAACAGGAAGAGACAATCCTTATCGATTCGACGCATCTTTAAATTGCTCTGTGGTATGCCGTATAGGAATCCCTGTCAAAACAAATTTGCGTTGGCCGGAAGACGCCACCTTTGGGACCGGCCCGGTCAGCCCAGCTGAGCAGCGTACGGAAAGAAGATAACGAGCGTATAAGACTCAATAACTGTCAGATGTGGGGTCTTACACCGAGCTCGGACCAATCATAAATATATTTCCATCTGAGATCCAACCTCCCGTTGCAGGATTAACTCCAACAATTGAGTATTTTCCTCCCCCTTCCCCCCAGCCTCACTTCATCTTGTCCCTTTCCCCCTTCAAGATAACCACCAGTTTACACAACTCATTTCCAACTGCCATCCTGCGAGTATGGCTGTAGCCGTGGATGAATCTTCCAGTCAGGAGTCTACGCTGGATATTCTCTATCGACAGTTGAGGGAACTAAACCGGAAACCCATAGGCGGCATTAGGAGCGCCTGTTCTCAAGCCCAGGCCCAGACCCAGACCCAGACCCAGATCCGGGCCCGTGCCAGCGATGACCACGGTAGCACCCACGCGGAACGGGTGGAAGACCTCCATCTCAAAGACGCCGCCGTACGGGTAGCCGTCAAGCGCTATTCTCGACGGGGAATTAGATCACTGCAATTACTAGACCTACCTGACGAGATTCTCATATTGGTTTTCGAGCAGGTCAAGGGGTGGTGGTTGAACGAGGGCTCATTTGACCCGTATTCCCATGGCCAGAGGGACATCATGAGTGTTCGTCTCGTGTGCCGGCGTTTTTGTCATGCGAGTACGCATCTGCTCATTCATTTCCTCACTGTCTCGATGGATCCGCCATCCCTGTTGCGCCTCGCCGAGGTTTCCCGTCACCCGGCTATCCGGAAGGGGGTACGAGGGGTTCGCGTACTCCTCGACTTTTACGACCCCGCCCTGGCGGACGATTTCTGGCGTTTTGTTGGGGTTCGGAAGGACGATCTCAACAACAGCGTCAATGACATTCAGGCGAGGCTGCGGCAAGTCAGAACCAGCCATCCCGGATGGAGCGCGTCGCGGCGGAACGAGTTCATCGAGCAGCTACGCGCTGAATTGCAGGAGAAACGTTCGCTGCTGAGTTCATTCGACGGGTTCGGTGAGGACAACGCGGCTGTCCCCCAGCCATCTGTTGATCAGAGCACGTTTTACCGCAGGATCTTCGATGCGGCCCACCGCGAGTACAAGCGGCGCCTGAGAGAGCAGCAGCAAATACAGGAATCGGGAACTTTCGTGCAGGACGTTGCCAACGCGATAGCCATGCTGCCAGCCATGAGGGTGCTGCAATTATGCGACCGCCGGCAACGGATGGCGCTCGGGTCCGGCAGAGAAAACCTGTACAATGTCATGATAGGGCCGATGGAGTGGACACAGGCGACACGACATCGACTAGGTACACCGCCTGTCGACCTCCTGGTGAAAATGATCAGCGCGCTAGGAGAGAAAAGGGTATTTCTCACAACGATAGACATCGAAGTGTCACCGCCCGACGACTACTCCGCCCTGTCGCTCAGCGACGAGGACTGCCGCAATCTGAGCGCAGCGGCGCGTTACCTCCGTCACTTCAGCTTCGGCCCGCCGCCGTTCTGTCGGATCAACCAGCAGCCTCGCAAACCCGAAGAGGGCAGGCAGCTGCTGCGCTTCACCAACGCGCTGCTCAACACGGACACGCTACGCAGCGTCAACGTGGACTTCTCGTGCCTTCGCGTCAAGGACATGCCATCGCCCTTCAACACCGGCGCCATCGACACGAGCCACGCGTCGCCAGGCCTCAGCCTCATGTGCTTCAGCAACATGTCGGTCCACCTGGAGGACCTCGAGCAGTACAGCCCCACGGAGGAGCTCATCTGGCTCAACGGCCTGCACCTGCTCAGCGGCACCTGGGCCGAGGCCCTCGACATCCTGCGCGAGAAGTACCACAAGCTCCGCGACGACAACGGCAACAACGTGCGTTGCCATGAGATGATGCTGCTCGACCCCTCCGGCGCTGAGTGCAACTCTCTGCCCGAGGAGAAGTACATCGAGATCTTCAGCAAGGTGCTCCCTCAGGGCGGCAGCCGCGCTGAGAACTTCATCTGGGGGTTCACCGGCGTGAACCCACTGCGCGATTGGAGTGGATGGATGATCTAATCTGAATTGAATCGGTTATATAATGAGTCTATTGAATAGGTATCACGAGTGAGCGACATGAGATATTGGATTGGTTTCATTTCGTTTCCTTTTTATGTCCTCTCCTTTTTTTTGATTCAGGTAGGCAAAGAATGGATTTAATGATCGTGTACTTACGGCACGGGGAGGGAAAAAAGTTGTACACCCCCGGGAATAGTGTGTTCTTCCTTTTTTTTCTTTCTCACTTTTCCTTTCTTTCCTTGTTTTTGACTAAATAATAGTTTTTACTATTTAATGACGGAGGTAACAAAGCTTGTCAGTACTGTTTGCACATTGTTGCTTGTCGTTTATTTCGGATTTTCCCCATGTACGTTTTTTGGATTTCAATGTTGAAAATGACAAAAACAGAAATGAAAATATATAACCAGGTCTTCAAGATAGCAAATTTTAACCGATATAACCCCCATCCCTTGCTTCCACTGCCTCGTGATTCGCGTTCCAAGTTTTACATGTACGGGTCTAAGTAGAACTCTCCATTAAGTAGCTAGTTACTTTGCAGAATGGAAATTGAGAGTTATAAAAGTCCTTTGCTCCATAACAAACTTGTATGAGCCTTATTGTTACTTTGATGAATACCGGATTCTTTTCTTTCCTTGTGCCTTGGATATCTTATGCTTATCCTCCTATGATTGTTTCCTAATCCTGGAACCCATTGACGCCGCCTGCATGAAGTGATCATGTGTGTATTCTACACCTAGTTATACAAACGAAATAATGCCGTAGAAGAAACCTTCGTAGCTTAGTGTATCAATTCCTCTCCACTGTGTATTCGGTCGTAACTTGAATCCCGGGCTCTTCCATGCTGCTATTACTGCCTCCTGGCGTAGTAGAGTAGTTTATCGCCTCTTGACTTTCGCTCGAAGGATGGGGATCACGTTCCGGTCTTGAACGATGCATAACCGACATCTTGTACGTCGGTACGCCCTTTTGTCCTCCGGATGTTATAGTTGCGATGTGGCTTTCGGTCTCGTCCCCGTGGTTATGATCTGAAAGCTTAGAATGCCCACTTCTTGGTCCAAAGGGGGCACTATTCCAGCTCTGGCTGTGGTGAGCGCTGCTGAGCTTTTTCTTGGCCGAGCTGACGAGAGGTTTCAGAGCCGGCGCGCAGACTACGATCGATGCAACGAGGACCTCGCGAGAGGCCCATCCGAGCGCGACGGATAGGGTTTGGATGTCGCGCAGAGAATAGTATGCCCGCAGGGTGGCGCATATCATGACGAAAATTCCGGAGGAAAACAGAACCCCTAGAGAAATCTTCCGCTTGACACTAAGGGATGACTGAAGAAGCATAGGCAGTGGAATTGCCATTATCCCGATATCGGTCCTGGGCACGAGATATTGGTCAGATTCTTTGGGTTGATTATAGGGTCTAACTAAAGACTTACAGGATATCTAGAGTCGTGATGATGATATAGTTTCCACGACGTAACGTGCAGTCATCTGGTTATTCGATTAGCTCACAGATACGAATAACGGAAGAGCGTGTGTTATCTTACCACCAGGAAACGGCTTTACTTGCCACGCTCTGTACGTAGGGAAACAAGAGAATATATGCCAGAATAGCGATGCTAAGAACGTCGCTGCTGAAACTCCCATCATGATCTTAGCCAGCTTTTGCTGCCAGAGACCCATCCTGCAAGGAATCTAAAGTTAGTTAAACGCGAAAAGAACTTGAATCTAAGGGGCTACGAACGTCAATCGGTTATAGAGGAACAGGAGAACCATTTTCAGAGTCCAAATCAAAAGTATATAGAACACCCAGGCTACATATGCATGCTTGGAGCCCTTGACGATTCGCGGCACATCGGCATCAGGAATCGCCATCGCCGTCTCGCTGTTGAGGCCAATATTGTTGCCAAAGTAGCCTAGTAGACATAGTTAGTAAAACAACGCGTAAAATCACTTGAATAGCCTCGTCGCCCTACCGCATGTAAAGAGAAAGGTTGCTTCTAGAATCCAGAATATCTAATTCACCAAAGTTAGCACCCCAAAACATCTGAATCTCTACAACAAGGCGATAAACAACTCACAACTGCAATGGCAGCAAATATATCATCGATGCCAAAACTTTGCCAGCCACCAACTCGCCAGCGCGTGATGAAGCGTAAGCTAAAGACGACGATGCCAATCCCCAGCTCGGTGAAGAGCTCAGTGGTAAGGTCGTAAGCCATGACAATTCAATTCAGTGAAGCAGCAACAATACGATGATCATGACATAGAAAGTTTCAAAGACATTGGTTATTCTTTTAAGTCAAATCGGAAATTATAACTCTAAAACCAACTTCATGTGGTTTTTTCTTATTCATTACCAAACTATCGGTTGTGCAACTCACGTCAACTTAGGAGAACCACTTTATCATTATAGAATTGACAAGGCATGGTATGGTAACGAACTGTCCCTCGATATATACTGCCCTCATACGCGAACGGCAACTATACCTTCTACGTTCTATTTCTACAGGTAGGCATCTTGGCAGGCACATGGGCAAGGAAATGTGAGTCGTCACAATAGAGAGAAAAAAAAGGACGGGTCTTTGACCCGGATGGTAAGGGTGACGATCTATATCGGGTTTCGCCCACTGTCTGGTCGTCTTAGTGGCGTTCTATATAAGTAATTGTCGCATTAAGGAACGGAGTACATTCTGACCGAAGCAATGGAAACCTTGTTCAACCAGGGGGGGAAGATGTTCTAGCCATGACCTTTTTTTCTCTGGGACTGTGCTTTCGAAGATATATAAGCCAAGCAAGGCATGAGCACTCGGTTGCTGAAGCGAGATGATTTGCTAAGACCCCTTAAGTAACCTAACCTATAGGTTATCGGGGGTTGGTCAAAGCAAACACACAAGTTCGCTCACTGAGAATTGATAGGTTCAGAAAAAAAAGAGATTAAAAGAGATTCGATGACTTGCATGTAAAAATCAGCACTTTATCACTGCTCAGATTGCTCTTGGGTATAATGTTGATCATATTCGCCTCGCTAGACTGCTGCACGAAAGCGCCATCTTCTTGCCCTCTAGCATACATCACAAATAGTATGGGGTATGAAACATTTCCGCAGGCTACCTTGCTGCGATTCCTTTCTTTTTATGTTCGACACAATTATGTCTCCCTGAAGATCAATCACGCTCGTCACATTGTGCTCTTGCATTAGCTAACGCCATATTCACACGATATCCATGTGGATCCGGATGCCTCGGTAAGCCCAGCACGTTGCAGATCCTGTTCACGGAAGTTTCTTTGCCATGAGGTTCCCTCGAACAGAACGTGGAATAATAATGCCTATATTCTAATAGTAATTATTGGGGATTGGTTTGTTTCTTCTCTTGTAAAGTCTTCGGTCCTCTCGCTCTTATATTTGCTAAGGCGTGGGTTCAGTATAATCAACACAAACATTTCTTCACGCCTAGACGCCCGGACACCAAACATTGCTTCGTTACACCGCGACTATAAGTTGGATAGGTAGTATAAAACCTTTACTTCGGAAAGCTGCATTTTTGAGTAACATCAATAGTCCATCTTATATTGACGTTGCTTCGAAAACTAACATTCTCTATGTACCATCACATGCTTAAAATCATAACTAAAATGGGAAGTCAGTTTCATAGATCTGTGCTACCTGTAGGTAGTCTATCCTCATTGAAGAGCGGTTATACTTTTATCAGCTAAACGTCGCGGGTATATTTGCATTTTCTGAAATTGTTGCTTGGGGGTGGCAAGTTAATTTAGGGCTCTGATAGCAAACGCTTTCCTCCTCCCACGACTTTCCAGTCTAGCGCATGCACGTATTCTTGAGGCAAATATCTCCGAGCTTTCGGGAGTAAGAACATGACTACGGATATTCCTACCAGAAGTCTTCGCCAGCCAAGACTCTTGGCATCATTTGACAGGGATCTACTGCAGCTGTTTTACAGCTGAACCCAGCTGCAGGCTACAGCCCACTATAAATTTTAGTGCTTGTAGTTGGTGATAATTTCTATCGATAAGACTTTTTAGCAGATAATCATAAATACTATAGTACTATTTACAGTGGCTTTATTTTGGCTACTCTTCGCAGCTGATGTACAGCTGGCAAACAGCTGTAACTGATCCCTGTTAAATGATGCCAAGAGTCTTGGCTGGCGAAGACTTCTGGTAGGAATCTCCGTAACGCTAGGATCAAATACCTAGCTTGCAGCGGGACGATGGAGCCTGCAGCCCTGGTCTGGAGAAGATCTGACCGGTAGAGGATCCCATAGGGTCCGTGAGACGGGTACTAGTCTGGGTTTCAGGGGTATCAAGACCTTATTTTCTATGTAGTGTATACATCTAGGTAATTACAAGACTGTCATACATACTGTTAGGCTTCTCTCCCAGCTTGTCTCATGCTATCCCTTGAGAAAGCTAGGCTTACTGGTTTTAATTGGAAGAACGTAAGCCTCATGCCGGCAGATGATACTTCAGTCTGCATTGAGATCGCGATCTCGTTGTCTACTTGTGTGTTCACGTTTGGTTGGTTCATGTTTCTGTTTCCACGTGAAGAGAGGCGTTTGCATTGTTATCGTTAGAGACCTTCTCGAATAAGGAGTGATCGGTTTGTTCAACACCCTGACCAACTCCAGGGATTTGTAAACTCCACCACTCCGTGCCTTATCCCTTCAGACAACCTCTCCAGGCTGCCCTGACTTAGCGAGTTTCCACATTTGTCACCTCAAAAACCATCTAGAAGCTGGCCCTTGGCGATTTGGCCCCATTGTGTCTTTTTCAACGTCAAAGAAAACCGAACGCACAGCAAAGTGTACGCTAAGCATACCAAGTTATTCATGACACGGATAGAAAAGCGTCATATTTGCTCCCATTCCAAGGCATGAGCTTTATTAAATGAGAGAGTATACTGCACACTATGGCTTATTAAGAAACAACTTGACAATGAAACCTAGGAATCATACGTTCCCTCGCTTATACCATACAGTCTACCCATGTTTTGAGGGCTGTGACTGGTTTTCTGGGTCCTGCCATATTCTAGAGCCCTCGACGACATACCTAGTTGCAGATATAGCTCACCGAATGAATATCTCGTAACCTAGGTATATATGCATGCCCTGGTCCTGACTTTCCAGCAGGTATTAATAACTGCAGCAGTAACTCCGGGTACTGATCCGCTAACCCGAGATTTAGCGAGTGTTGGCACATAGCATGGGTTCCCGGACCATAAAACGGTCAGGTATGGTCGACCAAGAGAGCGCCTCCTATTGGTAATCGCTGTGAACTGTCTGGGGTTGGTAGGAAGGAAATTGATTCCGGAGCCTCAAGGTGTATTCCCCGGTCATATATGCCTAGGAAGTTGGCGGGACTAATGCTTGTTGGTTCGAAGTTGACAGGAAGAGAACATAGACTATTGGTAGCATCGAAGATGAGAGCAACCTACTCCAATAAATGCCACATACATTGTGCTACACTAGACTTTCGAATGCCCTCTAGGCTTTTGTTAAAGGACGTTGAACTGATAAGGTTGCTGCATCTCCTGGTTGGGCAACGCTACATGATACCAAAAGTAGTATCCCATCCACCGTTGGGACTTATTCTTCGGCTCGGTTCGCACAGACACGGCATAGTCAGGTAGTGTAGCATCGCAAGTGATACCGACTACAGTAGCCTTGCTAGCCCTACCAAGATGACTGTGGACATGCCGACATCTCCACCTCCCGCTTTCATAGCCCGCATAAAGATCTTCGGATTAGGGTGGTGCTTTTGGTAAGTCATATGCATTTCGGGGTACACGAATGAGCCGTTGAAAGGTAGTTGGTGTTTAGGTGTAGAGTTGCTGACACATTCGCCACTCTCCACGATAGCTCTGAATTACCTAGGTATGATATGTAACTAGTGCCTCATGTTTCTTATACACCTGGTCTCGAATATGAGAGCTCAAAGTGCTGTTGACGGTAGATTATGATCGTTGATATAACAGGTTTTAGATGCTAGTTAGCCCCTGGATTGCTGAGCACGGGTGGACAACTTCCAAGTAATCAGGTAGGCTATGAGGGGAATGGACACAAATGTAATATATGACCTGTATCACAACATGTAGTATTCATCTAACTCCATACAACACTGGCGAGGGTATTACATGCGCAAGACGACGACCCCGCATCGCTTCTTGGCCAGAAACGTAAGAAGTTAGGGGAAAAGATTGCGAAGGACTGGCATCGTTAAATCTACCTGCCAGACACTTGTATTATATTCTGAAGCCATCTCACAACTCCTTCTTCCCTTACTTGGTAATCTCCGTACTTTGAACCAAAGAGCTTTCCACGTTCAGCTTGAAAGTGAGCAGCTCTACCTGGGACTTCCCTGATCAATCTTTAATTCATTCTAACGATAACGTATCCGATCTAGATTCTTAAGACATCAACCTCGATTCGTTCCAGTATGGCTCCAGCTCCGCTCGAAGAACCATGGTACTCCCCGGCTGCGAATCTGACGAAAGATACTTACACCGGGCCTCCACGCAACATTGCCTCCATCGACGCTTTGACATTCGACCCAAACCTTAAACCGAAGAGATATAAGATAAAGGGCACAAGCCCCGATTCCAAAATCCTATTCACCGATGTCAGCATATTAGATTCCTCGGGGAAAACCCCGTATAAGGGCGATGTGCTGATAGAAGGTATTCTCAATTTGTGTTGATTATGATAACTAGACCGTGATACCGTGATACGTCCCTAAGCCAAGAATGCTAACGGGACGTGTGTTCAGGAGAGAGGTACGCTGCGGTGGGAACGGTACCCAACAAGGATGACCTGATCAATGATCCGAAGGTCAAAGTCATCAATGGCCGTGGGAGGACCCTGATGTCTGGGCTTGGCGATGCCCATACGCATCTGTCCTGGAATGGCGGAGACCTAAATGGTCTCGGCGAGATGGGAGTCGAAGAGCATACCCAATTAACCGCCGATAGCGCCAAAATCTACTTGGACAGTGGCTACACCATGTGAGGCGGAGACAACTACTCGTCTTTCTTCTTAAAAGCATATTCTGACCTGTTTTTTGCAGGTGTTTTGGCGCAGCTGCCGCCAAGGATTTACTTGACATTGAGATCCGAGATGCTATCAATGAGGGTGCCAAGCCTGGGCCGAGATATCTGGCGAATGCCAGGGAGATCGCACGACGCGACGGCGATCTGGTTCCGGGAATCACAGCGTACGCCGATGGCCCAGAGGAGATGCGAGAGGTCATTAGACGCAATGTCGGTCTCGGGGTAGACCAGATCAAGCTGAGCATGTCTGGTGAGGAGGTGCGTAATCACTACTATCTCATATTCGTCATTAAATAGAACTATGTTCGAGACATCGAGCTGACTTGAGACATTGGGATCAGATTACCGAGACACGTGCTGCTCAAGACTGCTACTTTTCGGACGAAGAAACCGCTGCATGTGTCGATGAAGCCCATAAACATGGTATTCGGCTATGTGCGCATGCAAGGGCCCGAGACTCAGTTAAGATGTGTGTGAGGCATGGCGTTGAGATCATCTTTCATGGCTCGTATATCGACGACGAGGGTAAGACACCGTAACATCCCTATTCTCATATGTGTTAGGAGTCTAATCACCACATATTTAGGCATGAACATGCTGGAAGAGAAAAAGACATCACACGTGGTCGCCCCTGGTATTAACTGGATTATTGCCACTCTCGAAGACGCTGAGAAGTTCGGCTACAGCCGCAGGGATGCCGAACGTGTCGGATATAAGAAAGAACTAGATGCTGCGATCCGGGGCCTTCGAGAAATGCACCGTCGTGGCATTATCGTATTACCAGGAGGCGACTACGGGTTTGCATGGACCCCTCATGGCACATATGCTAGAGACCTAGCGCATTTCAAGAATCTCCTCGGCTTCACCGCACACGAAAGCATCATTGCCGCCACACGGGGAGTTGCAGCACTAATGATGCAAGGGGACGAACTTGGCCAGGTGAAGGAGGGATACTATGCTGATTGCATTCTCGTTGATGGCGACCCATTGAACGAGATAGAGTGCCTCCAGGATAAGGATCGGTTGGATGTCATCATCATCAACGGAAAAGTTCACAAAGAGAAGCAGGTGATGGCGAAGGACTAGTAAGGCGAGGGATCAATAGCGTATGGGAAACAGCATTCAGCTTGGGTAATTTTATTAGTTGACTTTTCTATAGGTTTATATTGGTACAAAGTGACTTTCCTATAAGCCGCACTATTCGCCGTACGAGTGGGATAGGCCTCATCCCCTTGACGGTCTCAACAGACTTACGGCTGATCGGTAGTAGGTAATCTCATTGAGGTATAAGCATAATTCTTAGGTATACCCTTGCTAGATTGGCAATTAACAAGCTTGATTATACTACCTAGATATTGCGTGTCACGATGCGAGCCTTTGGATGGAGGGAAACGTCATTGTTGTTGCGTGAGGAACTAAACTGCCTACCTACCTAAGTAGGTGACTACGCAGAGCAGTGTGACTTTTTTACATATAAACAGCTTTTCTTGTTCCGTGTTTTGGACTATGAATTCAGCTTTTCAGCTCCTCGCATTCCCAGGATATATTCCTCACTATTAATACACAGGGATTAGCTTTTTAGGCAATCACATTTTTTTTTCTTCCTTTTGTTTTTCACGCCATATCCTTGATATCCTTAGATGTCTGTCCGGTTGTCTTCTCGTGTTGATAAATTAGAATATATCGGAGCCTACATATCAAGCGTTCGAGCAAAACCAGTGATTGGGTGACCACACCCCATCAAAGAGATCTAGTTTCAAAGCTCTCTGTTATTTGACGTACGAATAACCCAGTAGGATGCCTATAATATCTCATAGTTTCAGCTTCTGACCCTTAGTTCAGCTGCTGATGTTCCACCTTTTATCAAATTAACCCTAGTATTCGTAGCCTTCTAATGTATTGGAACATACGTATTCTGCCTACTTTCCCAAACACGGTAGTTATAATATGCAGATTTTGGACATGCCTAGTGAATTTAGAATACCACCTCGTATAGTAAACCACTTGTGAGGCTTGAGGTTATCATTTTGGGGGTTGGTTCGTCAATTTATTACCCATGATTAACCTGCCATGTCTCAGCCGCAAATCGTCAGTGATAATCATGTGCAAAAGGCCAATGCGTGAATTGTTGAAGGCTGCGTAGATCAACTACGCCGGCGGGGCTCTGAAAGAGGGATTCAACTGCGTGGAGATGTTTCGTCGGAACTTAGGAATTATAATATCAACAATTCTTCTACGGATTGGATTTCATACTCATACTAGCTCTACGCCTCATTAGTCTTTATACCTAGACATCTTTCAAGTTGAATTAGATATACGACATGTATTGCTTGAAAGCACCCTGGCTTCTGGCAGCACTTCTCCTTTTCTTCATTTCTGGAGTGCTGGCAGCGGACGACGAAAATGAGTTCTTCCTGAATGTCTTTTCAGACATCGGTCCGTATGTTAGATCCGTTTCCAGTACCAAGTTTTCACCTCAACATCTAACCTCACGTCTTAAATTTTAGAATCCTTGCTCTATTTGGAGACCAATTTGCGCAGCAATTCCTGAGCGAGAGCTTCACTATATTCGACCATATCATATTTGCCTGTGTCCCACTAGGAATCATTACTGCGATAATCGGTGCGATTCGTGTTTCAGGCCCCAAGTTTGCTAAGGCCTTCATTGGACGTGCTCGTGAGAACCGAGCTGCTGCAGAGGTCGAGTTTATGTCATCCACGTCTGCTGAGGTATGCGAACTGTTTACTGCAAACGGGATTGTGCGGACCATAGGACGACCTACTATAGCCCAAATTATTTTCTTCCCAGATGAAAGCAGTAGTTCAGAGGAATGCAGTGGCCCGAAAGATTGTAATAATCTAGAGGATGATTGTGGAATTCACATGCTCCCACCCAGTATACGGGTTGGGAAGGACAAAACAGAGGTTATGGAGTATCAAGGTATGTAATTCTACAGACATCAGATTCTAGATAATTATAGAGTGGATTTGCTCATCAGATGTGAAAATAGAATACCGCAGCATAGTTGCCATAAGTACACCCAAATTGAAGAAGTTAGCGGAGAATATAAGACTACAGAAGTTGCTAGCTTTTGCGAAGAAGTTACTGGCTCTTGCGAAGAGCATGGGATTTCTGGTTAAGAAAACCATCGAGGACATAGAATGTGGATTATGTGCTCGATCTGATCATAGACAAGTACAGGATTCCCATGAACGTTTGAAGCTGGGGCCTCCAAATCTTCAATTAAATCTCCCTGCGGGGACGACGTCACGCGAGGATACCGCTGCTGAACTCATCCTAGCGACTGTGTCAGCCGTTATTTTACAATTCACGCTACTTGTTATCGCCGTGATTACCGTATATCACCAGGAAACCCGGGAATTGATCTCTTATGATCCAAACCCTTGGGGGCTTCCCTGTTATCTTGCCGGATCTATTCTACTTGTTCTAGGAATGTCCCTCTGTTCCTACTCCATCGAGATGAGCACTGTGGAGTATCTTTGGGAGCCGATCCTCTATAAGAAGGGAAAGAAGAAAAATCCTCCTCACCTTTTCTGGATTCAACGCTCTCAGAGGGTTAGCGATCAGATCTTCAGTTCTTATGTGGTCCTCGGGGGTTCAAAGGATTATATTTTGACATCCAGCCGACAGACGGACATTTATACAGAACCTGGAAATGGAAATACTACAGAAGGTACAGAAAACACCAATGGAGGTACGGGGCTTACTGGTATGACAGTCTTAGAGGACAAGAAGAAAGACAAAGCACATCGGTTCAAGATTATATCGTTGGTTGGTGCCTTGACTGGGGGCCCAGGATTCGTAATACAATTTATTGGTCTAAGAGGACTTCCATGGCCATGTGCCATATCCCAATTAGGTGCCATTTTTGCAATGGCTGCGATCAGAGCTATGGTTAGACGCCGGCTTGGAAGGGCTCCTCTAATATGTGAGGCCTTACCCCAACACGAGTTAGATGATCTAGCAATACGTCTCGTTTTCGACAAAAAGTTCCAGGAATTTGAAGCTAGGAACTCCGATGATAGGTCATTGAAAGAGGGGAAGTTTCGCGAGGATTACCCATGGGAGGTCAAGACTATAGAAATCAATTCAACATGCGGCTCTAGGCCAGTCACACCACCACTGTCACAACAACAACAACAACAACAACAACTTGGCGAGAAATTAGTTCGAGTTCGAAAACGGCTAGGCAAATTATGTTGCTGGAAGAATAGCGCATCCAAACCTGCATCAGCCTTGGCAAACACCATTAAAAGATTCATGAACGATTTTCTAGAGTCATCGGAAGGTTATGTTCAATGGGTTATCAAATCAAAAATAAAAGAATCTGCGTATGACGTAGAAATCTTAATCACGAAAGGCGAATCGGGATGGACTGTTGATTCGGATAAGATTGAATCAGTACTATCTCTTTGGATCGCAAAAATTCTAGCAGGTAGAAGGGAACAGATCAAGGAAGATGAGCATCTTAAACGAGATCCTCAAGCTAGTTCTGACTGGAGAATTAATTATACTCGGATACTGGGCTACGATACAAAGGCCCTAGTACGCGACTTAGAATGGTGGACCCCGTGGAGGAAAGACGGGCTCGAAAGACCAAACACGCTCCAAGGAAGTCGAGGTGATGAATCGAGGCCTACAGATATTACGCTTTCCATTGGTTTCCCCGGGCCGCCAGATGGTTTGTACCCATTTCACTTCGAAAGCTGTGTATAGATATGTTGACTAACTCCTCCTTTAGCGAAACTTCCAAAAGTATATGAGAATAAACTACTGACCGACAGTTCAAGTGCGGACTTGGCAACTATTTGTGCCCAACATCTCTTCACAAGCTTTATTTGGGCGGTCACGGTGCCAAAAGATGCGGCTCAGTCTACTCTTGAAACAACTGAGGTTGCAGCTGATCAGAATGGTACAAAAGCTTTTCTTCCAGCTGACTTTCTTCATCAAGGAGATATAGATATTCACAATTACGTCAAAGTCCAATCGACGGGATCATCCCATCCACAGTCCAGGGAAGCTGGGCAAAATGAGAGATTAGTTCATACTAAACTTACGAACATTGCAAATTATGCCGAAAAGGAAGGACTGGGGACTTCGGATGAGATTCTGCTCTGCATGATTCCGGTATTCAGTTTCAAGGATTGCCTTCCTAACGAGGTAGTTCTAAAATTACCCGCGCCGGGAGACATGGTGCAGAAGCGAAGAGAAGATTGGATGGAATTTATCCCCAAGTATATTGATGGTCTCGAAACTCCTCAGCTATTAATCACGTCAAAGCCTAGGAGATATCTCGAAATAACAGCAATTGTAAATACGATGGAGTTCATTTATCTAATGGCACTCGATATTTCTAAGAGCGCCTTTGAAAATGACCAAGAGGGTATAAGAGGCAAAGAGACGGAGCCTGGAGAGATCTTGGTTAAGCTTGTCAAGAAGGTTGCCGAAGATTTCGGAGATATTCTCAAGGAACTCCTGCCAGTCTATGATCTTCAACGACGAAAGACGAATTTCGAATTCATCTTTGGCAAATGCTTAGGAAACAGCTGGAAAGATATCTTGGACAACAAATCAAGGGATAATGAACCGAGGGACAACGAAGCAAAGGGCCGCGAGTTCTGGAAAAAGATTGGCTTCAGAAGTTTACATGAATTAGTCTGTGACTTAGGGCAAAATAGCGTATTACACATAAGCCAGATAGGTAAGTCACCATAATGACTTGCGGACCTTAGTATCTCACAAACGTAACAGGTGAAGACCAAGATCTCTCGAAGCAGGACATTTTTGGGTGGACTCCTCTCCATTACGCTTGTGTTAACCCAAACCTCAAGGTCGCCTCCTCCACCAAGAAGGATCGGTCTTACTTCAACAGAAGCGATCGGAAAAAGCAGTGGCTAAACAAATTCCAGCAATGCCCGGTTCACCTCGCTGCTGCCTCCGGGAACATTGAACTTCTTAGTTTTCTATTAGAAACAGCGGAAGACTGGTCGGAGCGGCCGATCCAATTTTGTGGTGGGCTGGATGATATGAAACCATTACATCTCTCAGTAGAAGGAGGTCATCAGGAGTGTGTTGGTTTAATCTGTGAGAAACTTCATGGTAAACCTGGCGCCGCTTATGCTCCAGCAGACTGGACCAGCAAGGTAATCATGTTCGATGGCTGGGGACGAAGCCCAGTCCGTATTGCAGCCATAAACAAGAACATAGACATTGCCCAACTTCTGTTGGGGATATTCGAGCCTGAACAAACCGACGAATCTGGGAAAACAGTACTGTTCTACCTCAATTGGAATGAGTCGGGCCAGAAGGAAATGGGGAAGTTGTTCTTGGACAAGTGGGGGGATTTCGAAGCCAAAGATGGTGAAGGTCAAACAGCATTTCACCACGCAATTAAATTTCTGGATGCAGATATGCTAAAGAAATTGGTTCAGGACTGCAAGAATCGCAAACTTGGTGTGATGGATGATCCTGACTTGAAGGGGAGGACACCTCTTTACCTGACTGTCGAAGCAAACCAAAGCGCGTTGACCAAGGTTCTAATCGAACATGGAGCAAATCCATTAGCCAGAACCAGAGCTGGTCTCACACCCTTAATGCTAGCTTGTCAGATGGCTCAAAGGGACATAGTACTAAAAATGTTGGTGAAGACGGAGGGTGGTCTTGGTGAAGTTGATTTGGATGGGGATACGGCATTACACTACGCAATTCAGCCTGACGGCGACTCACTCAAGGATCGTGAAGACATAGTTATGGAGCTCACCGATAAAATGGAAAGGGTAGATGTCAAAGGCAAGAATGGGGAGACACCACTGCATAGGGCACTCGATGCAGGAAATATCCCGTTATCGATGTTACTTCTATCCAAGAATGCGAGTACTCAACTCAAGGATGATAATGGAAACAACGCACTACATCATTTCGCCGAATCCGGGAAGCTGGATAGCCAGCTAGAGCCCGAAAATCCTGGTAAAAAATTCGTTTCTGAATCATTTACTAGAATATTGAACACCATGGAAACATCTTTCAACAACCGGGTTGAGTTCCAGAGAACCCTCTTACACTCAGCCATTCAAGAAGACAATGACAATATTGCTGTTGATCTCTCATCCCACGAATTTGATTCTAAGATCAAATTCGACTCTAAAATCAAGGATAGATATGACATTACGCCATTGATAGGGGCCTGTAAGTTGGGGAGATGTCTCAGGTTCATTGAAATGACAATCAGGAAGCACGACGATGACTATATCAACGAAGGAGATCCCGACTACGACGAGAGTGCTCTAGCATGGGCTTGTGAGTTTGGCCATGTAGAAGCCGTCAAAACTTTACTAGGGTCAGATAAAGTCATTCGAAATAAAAAGGCGACCAAATACCATGGATATACGCCACTGCATTTTGCCCTAGGTAGAGAATATGAGGAAGTTGTCGGGCTATTGCTGGATGATCGCCGAATCAATGACAGCTGGAACATTGAAAATGACGACGGTGTCAAGCCACTTCCATTTGGCGTTCGGAACTCCAATCCTGCATGTATCAGAAAAATACTGTTGAAAGCTGAATCGAAACGACTGTCAGAATCAGATTTATCCAATCATGAATTGAAAGATTTGATGGACGGATTCCAAAATTCAGATTCTAAAGCTGAGAAGATAGTTTGGGACGCTCAGATAATGCGACTATCAAATCCTAGCCAGGAAGAGAAAAATTGGCCCTCTCTAGTCGAGCTTGCTAAAGAAGGCCAAGAGGATAAAATCTTTACATTGCTTGAGAAGTTTGATCATTACGATTTAAACGAGGCTGATTCGGACCACTGGACACCCGCTGACATTGCAGGGAGCTATGGCCATCATGAACTGAAAAAACAACTTCAAACCCGCGGAGGTGTCAGTGTTGGCACTAAATCGTATGCACACCCATCAACCTTTATCATAGAACTAAAGGATTACACCAAAGAACTTGAACCGATTCAAGTGGATGATGGGCTATTCAAAGGTCAGCATTATTCGCAAAATTATTCATCCTATTACTAATAATTGTATTTCAGAGATCACCGTCGTGACCACTGGCGCCAATTCAGGGGCGCTTTATCTTCGCACGAAAGAATGCATTCCACCAAACATAAAAAGGTTCTACGTGGAAGTTAAATTTATTGAATGTCCCAGAAACGGGTAAATATTACTCTTCCAGGTTAAAGCTATTCTTTACATTAACGTTCTGTCTTCCAATGTAGGCTATACGCGGTAGGATTCTGCCAGTCATCCAATCCCGATGATTCATATCTTGGATGGCATTCCGGCTCTTGGGCTTACCATGGGGATGATGGTGGCTTATTTATTGAGTCTGGCTGGCCATCTGCTATAAAATATGACCAAACTTACCGCGAAGGTGACGTTGTGGGGTGTGGCATGGACCTCGAAACAGGAGAAGGCTTTTATACCAGGAATGGTATATTACTAGATACTGGTATGTGACACCACTACTTCGTCTAAGATTTTCTTACTCATGTTATTATAGGAGGCGGGTTTGAGCAGAATAGGTTCTTCCATGGGAAGATTTATCCTTGCGTCTGTTGGAATCCCGATTTGGACTCGAGCACAGTAAAGGTTCGTATCAGGCTCGGCGAGTTCGAACTAGATAAATTCATCTACACAGGACGAAACAACCAAGTAGTGGAAGCAGTTACTTCCGGGGATAGGGTCATCCTTTAATGTGTCAGCTCTCGACTTCCTTGACAATTTCTCACCTTCAATTTCAACTACTCGTCCATAATGTCCTCACGGTGTATAGTGCTTTATACAAATTACCATTTGGGTTTTAGAATGCCGAAACTCCCATGCAACTCCATCATAGGCATTCATATCACCATCCATACGGAGCCTGAAGCGGAATCTTGTGCTGTGGTTGACACCTCAGATTGAGCGTGAGCTAGACTACCTAAACTTTTAAAAAAGGTGCTCGGCGGCCCACTGCTATGTACTATTTTTGGGGTTATAGGGGCTATATATGCCCGGTTCGTATGCTGGTACTGGGTTTTATGGGCCTTGGACTCTTTTTACTGATCCTGTCATGTTCTTCACACTTCGCTATAAGGGGCGTATTTGAGAGATGAATGCTTTGTCTTGTTGGTGTTTCACTTCTGTAGAGGTCGCGAGGAGAACAAAGAAGACCCTTCTAAATAGCATTATACCTGGGATGGCTTTGCTCATTACTTGTCTTGCGTTGAAAACAATCGCCTCATGCTCTTTGTTACTCTCTAAATACATAAGAGCAACACCGTCCATTATGGTGATGTAAGTTGAATTTGGAATCAAAATCAGATTGAAACAGTCAAAGCACAAAAAGTCACCATGTCGCAACCCCAAACTCATAAATTGATATCTCTTCCCGGTACCCTTATCATCTTTGGATGCGGGCACAAGTTCGTTCAGGACAATAAGACCATCCCTACCCTCAGCGAGGATCTACAAAAGAACCTGCAGTGTCCCACTTGCTTCAGTCGGAAATGCCTAGCCTGTGGGGGTGTCTTCTCTGGGTATCTCTATGTGTGCCCAAGCTGCGAGGCTTTCGGCGCCTTTGAATGCTGGGCCGATGACGCCATCGATCAAGGCTTCGAGACGATGAAATTCGAGCAAGGGATCGTCATGGTCCCCAAGGTTGACCAGGAGCCAACCCGGATAACCAGCTGGGTTGACTGTCTTTCGGTTGCTATAGGTGATGTTCAACTACAGGAAGATAGAGACGCAGACGGCCATAGAATCGCCAGCGCCGATTTGAAGCTTTCTTTGTCAGAGATTCGTGAGCTTCTAGTCGAAGGCCAAGTGAACACCACTCTTCTGCCAGAGCCTCGAGAGGTTGAGGTCCATATCGAGGATTGTGATGCCACACCCCAAGCAGAGAAGCAGTATTCTTTTATCCCTCTATTATAGGCTCTATCAAACGATAGAATAGTCAACGAACTACATCTTCATCGCTTAGACACGCGTCCCAGCTTGAACCAAGCCTCGTATTCCCATCATATAAACCCAAACTCTCTTTTGAACACCTATAATGGCAATATTGAAACATAGATCTACATTATAATACAGCCTGATATAACACACGTTACATAACCAAAAGTCCCTTCGTAAAGCCAAAATAAGATATGCGGAAATTTATTTGTGTATTGTTACAATGCACACCGAACCACCTAAACGGATCGTCATGCAGAGGCTGTAGAACATGACATGCAGAGGATGACGTTCGAGCTTACCAGGATAATGGGAATCTGGAATAGTGCAGTTCTGAACCTCTAGAACACTGCTTACACAGAGTTCGTCAGGGTATCTGATGGCTGTTGCATAGCCTCATTGCTGGAAACTGTGAAGTGATGTCTACCTCTCTATTATGATGATCGTTACGGATCCTGTGACTATAAGATATTGTAGGCTGATTCAAGTTTAACGAAATGTAACGTACCGAACCTTCAGCCGACATGAGCCCCCGTATTCTGGAAAGGGGCTTATTCCAGAGCGTCAACAAGCTATATTTCTTACATACGCCAGAATGAAACCTTGATACTTACCATAGCACGGCTTTTCTTGAGGTCAAACGGAATAGCTATCGAGAGCTCCGGTGATCAGGTGATCACGATGCTATGCTGGGGACCAGGACTGCAACTCCTCGATCTACCTCTATAGTGGTTACCTGTAGATCTAACACTACCCCTATTCCCGTAAAATTTATGTACTTCCATGTACCTCATGGTATAGCACACTATTCCTCACATACTATGTCTATTTTAAGAAAGAACGAGATTTGCATTTATTCTTCTTATCAGAGTTTCAAGGAAATCATACAAGGATTGAACCCAACACTAGCACCGTTTTCCATATCCCCGGAAACGAATGATATCTTAGCATCCAGTCCCGAACTCCTTACACCCATAAACTCCTGATACTCTCCTCGCTGTGCCATGATCCTAGTACCTGTCTACTGCGTTTAGAATGGCATGCGTATACTGCCGTCAGAAACTCATGAAAACCTGTGATACGTGCCCAATGTATGCCAAATATCTCAGTTGTTGCCATTGGAACCAATAAAAACCACAAGCACGGCGGCGAACCTATCAACAGTCAGCATCCGTTACACACAGGACGTGCTGAACAACCTACGCTGCAGTGGCCGCGAATATCTCGGGCAGAGTAGCCATGGTAAAAATGTCCATGGAGATGGAAAAGAATCCAGTCAGGCCGGCGATGATACCAAGTCGGGTCTTGGTGTCTGAAACCGTGTAGAGTATGGCGATGGAGATGACCGGCAACATACAGGCAAGGAACACGGTGATGGTTCGTGTGAGCCTGGCGACAACTCGATGGGGGTAGATGATCATATGGGGATCATCTTCGTTAGTGACTGGGAGGACAGGGTTGTCGTTTTTACCTGTTTTCTTCTAACAAAACGTAAGATCCCCTAACTGAGTTACGTGAGACTGTGGTGGGTCTTACATGAATATACCGCCCCACAAACTTGTGGTAGATGTCAGTCAGTCTGTAAGTCACGAGCGCCGTGAAGTGGTCCATCATGGAATTTTCGAACGTGAGGAGGTCTTCTTCAATATCCTTGTCTTTAGTCCAAGCTTTGTAGTCGCAGCTGAAAATCATTATCCTACCGAGAAGGGGGCGATCCATCCACTCTCTCAGGTCTTTGAGCAACTTGCCGTGGGGACGTCGCAGTGTCAGAGCGTGGTTGTGGTAATAGAGGGCCTTTTCTGTTTGAAGAGATGTCTGGTTATTTTTCTAGCAACGCCACAGCATCTGGAGCTTTCATACCGTATTTTACCATGAGATCTCTCAATCTCATGATAAGTTTCAACTGCTCCCGGCCGGTATCGTCTGGGTCATCGGATTCTGTTGATTCTAAGAGCTCGACCCATGACATCATATATTCCTTTCGATTATCACCTCCTGGACCATCTCCTGGAGATTTGTTCGCTGCTCGAAGACCCCTTAGGCGCTGTTCTATATCTGAAATCTCTGCTTGGTAGTAGAGCAAGGTCTCGTAAGCGAGAGCTCCAAAGCGTCGAAAAATACCGAGCTGAGGGTGCCGGCCCATAAACTGGGCCAGCCTATCATAGCCCCCAGGCTCTGGGTATCTAGTAGCAACAGGCCTTTCTTCATTAGCTGTAGCCATGTTGACTAATCGGCTGATATGGATTAAACGCAAGACGATGCACCGTAAGGGAGCATTGTAGAGCATATAAACTTTTTCTCGGCTCCAAACGAGATGTTACATATGCGGCTCAAAACCGAATATGGGCAACGTTTCGGCCGCCATACGAAAGTGCATATTGATACAGATAAGCTGGGCAAACGATGTCATAACCCTCCCGTATGGGGTCAATGTGGTTACATTCTGCACCCATAGGCTGAAGAGCGAAGACGTGGGGGGAACAGCCTGCCTCCACGGCGTTTGTGGTTCATCCGGGATAGATGATACAAGTCTCACTGATCCAAAGGTTCCCAGGTTTTTGATACTTTACTTTCTTCAAAGGTCCTGTGGGGTTTAGGTGGGTATCCACGTGTGGAAGCTACTTGAATGATCTTCGAAGTCCTGCAGGAAATGACAGAAACCTCCGACTTGGTATCGATGACAAACTTTCGACTTGCAGTAGATCTATCATAGCTGCGCACGACGAATAACCTCGTTGAATGGTAGCTAAAGAAGCAGATTTGATCGGACAAGAACGACCAGGCTTACTATCAGCTATCTCTTTTCCACAACTGCAATATTGGGTACCATCGTGCTGACATAGGTGGCTTATATCGTGCACGAAATTGGAACGGGGTTTTTCAAAATCCAAACATGCAATCCAGACACCGAAAGAAAAGGAATCGGGAATCATATAGAAGAGGGTTTTGGGGAACATAATGAACGGCATATTGCTTGATCCTTAAGATGTTGCTATTTCAACATAAAGTACTTCAACATGAGTTCGGAGTGTAGGCTTGGAGATTGGGCAAATGGGTGAAATTTGCCGTTTCGACATGACGATGTTGAGCGTAGCTGGCCCAAGTTAGCCATCCCTTTTCGGCTGGACCGGTGGGCGTATCGACATGAAAATGCGGTGTAAAAGATACAAGCACGATACGCACTTTCTAAGAGATAAAGGGACTCTCAGTATGTATTTCTCAAAGTATTTGAAGTAGTTATATTTTGAAACTTTTGCACAATTCACCGTGTACCAATTTGGTGGGTATTTTCTCGCAGCATGTCCCTCCGTTGATCTGAGCAAAAGCGCACATCTAATCACGATTTCATATCGAAAAAGCCTCAATGCTTACTGGCCGTCTTCAAAAGTCCAGTCCTGCTAATACATGTCGATGAACCAGCCTGCTTCAATATTTGCTGTATTCATAGAAAGGGGAAGCAGTCAAACAGTTGAGATAACAGGTTGACCCATGAATTTACGTGGACGATCGCGTAAACTACTTGATATAGCTGGCCCAAGGGGGGGGAACCGAAGGACTAAGACAATATTAGAAGCTAAAGAAGAACTGTAAATTTCATAGATAGTTTGGTATAGAAACAAGATTACGTCCCAAAAGCCTCGGGCGAGGATCATCACCCGCTGTCGTTCACCGGGAACCGTAATATATCGTCAAATTCTGGTATCTTGTCTATTAGTATTTTGTCTGTATGCCAACCATCATTACACAGGAACCGTCAATCACATGATCCTTAAGTAGCCAGTAGGATTGGCCGAAGGCATTTCGTTCAGTATCTTAGATTACGCATTTACTTTGAGGCGTCTCTGATATCTAGAATAAGACGATACTATGTTTCACTTCGACTTGGCTGTGCTGAGAGCGGTCTAAGTGGTAATGCGACCCCAAGTTCCCAATTCATTGCGTGACTCTATAAGGTCTTCGGTATAGTCCTATATATAATCTTCATCTATTCGGAGGCATGTACATGATCCAGAAACGGAAATGTACTTACCTCTTGGTTATCAATCAGCCTTTGAACCTCCAGACCGAATTGAGTCAACCTGAGCACAAAGTTCTACTATGTTCTGCTTGGATACTCCAGTGGCTGGAAAACTGATCGTCGATTCTCTAGGTGTTATGAAGTTCATGATCGTTCATGAGTTATGAAGTTTTATGAACTTTTTCATGGAAACGATGGCTTTATAAGTTACGAGGAAGGATATCTCTGATTACCGTAATTTGTTATATCCTTACGGCTAGATTGCTACCTCAGTCTGACATAAGAGCATACTCCCCCTAGTCAGCGAATGAAGAAAAAAGATCTGAAGCCTTGATTCACTTATACATACGAGATAGTATCTAGGCAACTCACATAGTAGCTGAAGTTACCCGTGTTGGAATAGGATCTATAGCGTATCCGGTCGTTAAATCTAAGCCTCGATAATATAACACATATTATATCATATTTTGCTTCTTAATTTGCCATAGGTCTCCATGATAGGACTGACCAAGATGTTTTGGATTTGCCATTTGGCTACAACTACAAGGATCCAGTTCGGTAAGATACGCCGCAAGGAATCTACTATCTACAGGCTGTCTCATCAATTGTTAGGCATCGTGAACACTAAGGTGGATTCAATGAAGCAGGATCACCCAAACACAACGCATTGTCAGAACCCAATCTATGATCATGCAATCTTGCTCTCTAGTGAGATTCGATCGTGAGTGAAGTTGTTGCTTCTGCTGCTGTTGCATTTGACGTTCTCGTTATTACTCGGTAGACAGGTTTGAGCAACGAATAGAATGACCTGCACATATTAAATCGCATGGGATGTTGTAAGATCCCTGTTCCTTAGGAGCCACACTAAGCCCCAAAGTCCTTCCCCTCTCGGTCCAGGCATCTATCACATTAGTGCGTATCACGGTTTCGTGCTCGTTATCCGATCATCTCCCCTAGTCGTTTTAGTCGACTAAACTTGGGGGAAATTCGTTATCCGCCAGGGCCGGGATGTTGACTACCTACCCAGACTAGACGGACTTGACAGCTCATCAGCTCGAGAATATTCTTCCAGGTTGATGATATGTTTTCATTTGCACCAGGTAATATCGGGGACTGTTATTGGTGACTACCTAAACTTAAGGATATCTCGACTCCAAATGTCGATGTATTGATAGGCGCAACACTACGTATAGAATACGGATTGGATAGATAGCTAGGATCAAAGTGGGACTGCTACGCTGGTCCCGCTTGACTATGTAGCCATATAACAGGGGCAAGTGTCTTGTAAATAAAAGCAATATACTGCACTGCCTTCTAAAGGTCACTGTTACCTATATACAGAAACCTTCTTTGTTCCTATCTAGCCCCTGACATATTTAGTCCGTAACTATGACTCTCACCATCAATTTTCTTTTTTTTTTTCAAAATTTTTTTTTTTCATATCTGAGTACCTACGCCGATAGGGCCAAATAGGAGAGCGCTGTGCATTCCAGCGGCTACCAGCTTAGATAGAATGGAGTTTATTCTATATCGACCTGTTATTTAATGTGATATTTTCCTCCAAATATACTAATATCGCTTTTATATATGTCGTTGGTTTAGAGGCACATGAGACTGATTCTTCATCTATCGATCTGCGAAGTAGAGGGAGACGATCTCCCTTACGGAGTACGGAGTATATACACAAAATAGTGGGGCTACGGCTCTAGGCCAAGATCATGAGGTCACGTGATCACCCCCTATGCGTACCTACGCTCATGGGAATGCCCTCATACGCAACAATCAGTGGTAGGTTTATATAGGTACCTTAATACTACAGTTATTGGCTTATTGTTCTATTTTGGCGTCATAGGCTCCAAAGGATGCAGCTATCGGTTCCTGGAATGTGATACTAGATTCTTCAATCCATAGTCCTTTTTAATATTCTAAATCTATACCCTGAAACTTATTCAATCCTCCATCGTGAGGAAAATTAACCGTTGACTTCGCTCTCCTGAGGTAAGGCCCCATTACGCCAATCCTTCTTCCACGTCTCTGCTAAACGAGATAATGACTGCTTAACAAAATCTTCCACTCCATCCTTTTGCTGGGAAGGGCTATCTTGCAGATGGGATTCTATCTCGCGAGGTAGATTGTCGATCACATAGTCCATGAAAAGATTGACCTCCTCGGGGAGACCTAGGTCAGTGTAGACAGACGCAGGGCGCTTCTCGCCAGGAAAAAGGATATTCCAGATTTCAAACCATTGCTCATCGGCCTCTTGTGATTGGCTTGCCCGATGGCTCAGTAGCTCCCTCTGAGATGTGGTCATGCCATTCATTTGTTTAAGAGCCTTTATTTTACAGGACTTTGGTTGACGAATGTGTTCCTCCAACTCATCGTTGTTGGAAAAGGTGTGATAGCAGCGAGCACAGTAAATACCTGCCGAATGCCATCGTACTAGGTGTTGCTTGACATAGCTAATCTTTGACAGAACGCACCGAGAACACCGCCGGTGCTTCATTGGATATCGCTTGTAGAAGGGACAAGCAAAGGATTGGATAGAGCGAGGATGTCCCATTTTTCCTTTGCAAGTTCTCGGGGTCCTCATTATTTTCGTTCTCGTTTTCGTCATTCTCAACTAGATTCGGAGCTGATCGACGACCTTTCTTCGACACTCTTGTTGGCCCCTGTTGTTGTTGAAGTTCTCTTTGTTTGGGTATATTCTGGTCAGCTGTAGTTCCTTTTGACTTGCGTCAGCTGCGGACAACGTGACGACGAGGGGATTCATTGTTCTATTTTGTGAAACCCAATGCGTGTACTGATGATGTACTGGAGATGATGTTATGTCTTAGTACTCCGTACTGTATATTATCACGGTCTATTAAGCCCACAGGGCCAGGAAAATGCAGGAATAAAGTGCCCACCCGATGTCAGGTCTACGGTACTGATGTATGTACTTAAGTAAGTACCAGCTAGTGAGGGTGGTACACCAACCCTAGGGATATAAATTAGCGGCTGCACACGGTTCAGTATAACTTAGCTGCTTAGCTCGGTTTTTTACCCACCTAGGTGATAGTGGCGTTTGTGGCACAGCTACATTGCTTTGCCACAAGCGCCACCATCAGCATTAATACTCCGTAATCGTACTTCGGTACCTACCTAGGTAGCCGGGCTAGGTAGCACCTACATAGTACTAGGTACATACTTCCGGCTGGAGATTCCCGTAGCTAGCGTGGTCCACTACCCACCTGCCACTATAACTTGGCTAGTGACATTGCATTGCTTGAACTAGGGCCTTCGGGCCTTAGTTGCGCATCATTTCTTGCGACATTAGGTACCTACCCCCATACTAGTGTACATGGGATTAGTATAGGATTAGTACGAAGAGATAAGCAAGTACTAACTACATAAGTACAACGCTATTGTGCGGAAGACTAGAACTATGACTATGTAGATGTGATAGTATCGTTACTTATAAGTTAGGCTTAACGATCTAGCTCAGGGCTCCTAACAACTCTAGTTATTCACTAGTTATTCATATCTAGCTTGGAGTGTATATTCCTCGTGAAGTGACTGAAGTCAAAGTCAGTAGTGAAATATTGACGATGGCTGATTACAAGAGCATAAACAATATGACTGACTACCTACGACTTGACACCGCAATGTGCTGGTTGGTTATCCAAACCACCAGTGTAAGTATAGACTAAGTAACTAACGGAAAGGTCATTAATGATTCATGATTCGGTAGGATATGCCACGTTGATCCCACTCGCCTATGCAACATCCGACAGGGGGGAGTGTCCTGCAGATAAGATAAATACACCGCACTGCCTCCCCAGGTCAGAGGAAAAAAGGAATCCTTCGACACTATCGGGAGCGACACACGATCTGTTTCTTGTCCCTGAGTCCAGACGATCCCAGTATGGTGTTTACAGAGAAACAATCGCTTCTTCCTTCTCCTGGTCCGGTTGTCGAGCCGCCGCGTTGGAGATACCCCTGGGCGCTTGCAGTCCAGGTGCTCGCTTTTGTCTTGTTGATCAAGGCTTCCTTTGCCCTTCTCGACTACCTAGATGAGAATAGATATAATGATGGTTTGGCGGTAGCACAATGTCCGCAGGTCGAGCCTCTTGTTCCAGTCAGCAGCAGCCAGTCCCTCGTGAAGATGGATGACTATTTCACCACATCTAAGTTCCGCAACGAGACCATTGCTCGCATGGCTGGTGCAATCCAGATCCCCTCTGAGTCTTACGACGACCTCGGACCCGTTGGCGAGGACAAGAGATGGGATACCATGTATGATCTGGCGGACTATCTGGAGAATACCTTCCCTCTCGTTCACAGCAAGTTGAAGCTCGAGAAGGTCAACACACACGGTCTCCTATTCACCTGGCAAGGCTCCGATGAGGGCTTGAGTCCGACCGTATTCATGGCTCACCAAGACGTCGTCCCCGTAGCTGAGTCTACCGTGAACCAGTGGACGCACCCACCATACAGTGGTGACTACGATGGCTACTACATCTGGGGCCGAGGTTCCATGGATTGTAAGAATAACCTTATCGGCATTCTAGAAGCCGTCGAGCTTCTTGTCGATGCTGGCTTCAAGCCAAAGAGAACAGTCATCCTCTCATTCGGGTTCGATGAGGAGATATCCGGTAAAGAAGGTGCTGCTAAGCTAGCAGATGTCTTGGTTGACCGGTATGGAAAGGATGGCGCCGCAGTGATCATCGATGAAGGTGCAGGAACCACCAGCGTTTGGGGGTCCACCTTCGCAAACCCGGGCGTTGGAGAGAAGGGCTATATCGATGTTGAGATCATAATCCGAATGCCTGGAGGCCATTCATCAGTCCCTCCAGCTCATAACGGCATCGGAGTCATGTCTGAACTCATTACCCTGATTGAAGCCAACCCATATGAGCCCCATTTTCATTCCGACAACCCTTATCTCAGCATGTTGCACTGTGGTGCTGCTCATAGCCCAGAATTCCCAGCCAAGGTCAAGAAACTTCTCCCTTCGTGGAAAGAAGATAGCTGCGCCACGAAAGACCGACTCGCTCAGGAGGTAGCTCGCGAAGGGGAATACGTCAAGTATCTCTTCACTACCTCGGTGGCCGCCGATGTTATTAGTGGGGGCGTGAAAAACAACGCGCTCCCTGAACGAACAAGAGTTCTTGTCAACCACCGAGTCAATGTTGGCGACCACCCATCTGATGTCCAGAGCAAATTGACCAAACTGGCGACCCAAATCGCAGAAAAGTACAACCTCACCGTCCAGGCCTTCAACGACGAGCCCGAGACCCCACGCTCAATAAAGCTGAATGCCAATGTGGACACACTCGAGCCAGCTCCTGTATCACCGACATCCGTGGACACGGTGACCCCCTATTCGGTGCTTTCCGGTACCACTCGTGGTCTGTATGGTGTGGAGGTGCTGATGGCTCCTGGTATGAGTAAGTATTTCAACATTCTTTTTCCGCCTCTTCATCCTGCAAGACACCACTAACTCACTTTCTTATAGCGACCGGAAATACGGACACGAGGTATTATTGGGATCTGACCAAACACATCTTCCGGTTTGACCCAGGATGGGACTCGGAGCAAGAGGGCTTTGATGGGATCCACACGGTGGACGAAAAGCTCAGTGTCATTGCCCATATTAAAGGCGTACAGTGGTACAGCAGATTCATCAGAAACATGGATGAGGCGGATCTGTCATGAATGGAAGGGGAATGGAAACGAGTGGACGACTTCAGTGAAAAGAACTGTACCTGGGAGCATAAGTAAGGGATCCTAGAGGAAGAGAGGAAATCATCATCGCCTCACCGGAATAACCTCCCATGTCTGCTACGATCGGTGCTGTAATGAAGATGATTATTACAGACCTAAAATGTAAAGATCAGAGCAATTTCAAAACTGGTATTCTGAATTATCATATCTTTCGCTATTCGAAATTTACGAAGTATATGAAAATTGTAGAAAGCATCGATAGCAATAATATGATAAACATCTCCATATCTAAGCATATTCTAATTAGAACATTAACCTAGTAAAATAGGGAGTAAAGGAAGAGTCCAATTGAAATGGGAGTAATGCCCAAATATCAACCTCAGCATCTCTAGGAAGAGCATGATTTGATCTCACACGAGACATTTTATTTGCTCTTAACCCAACGTTGATAATATGTACTTTTTTTCTAGCACTTTTCAGTCTTCTAGAACACTGCCCTGTGTTCCTGCAGACTGGAGGAGACATAGGGGCTTGATCGACGATAGGTAGCATAAGGGCGGGGTGCACAACATACTGGTTTAGCCCTATGAATAATAGGGGGTTGGGACCTTGAGTGTATTACGCGGAAATTCATGAATGGCTCCATTTTCGCCGTAGTGTAGTACTGTTCTTGTCATTATCTCCAGTTTCATGCTATGCTGAGTAGCCGTCAGGGGCGAATACTTAGGTACTAATGCTGCCCGACATTTCACAAGAGATGTCGGTATCAGACAATAGTTGTAATGGAGGGTATCCAACAAGGCATTACATCAGTAACATTCAAGTAACAGCAGCGAATAACGCAGATTTCCTCAAAGCACACTAATGCGGTTAGAACTTTGAATTCTACTATCATCAAAATCGCTCATAACCGGGGAACCGGATGCAAGGTATCAAAGAGTCACAGATGAGAAGTCAGATTTCAGAATACATTTTGTATTGGCTTTACGTAACTATAGATAATGACTGGTTGGTACGCCCTCCCCGAGGACCATACCATGATAGCACATGACATGCGGTGGTAATATACGGTTTGATACAGCGCCATACATATGCAGATGTAACCTATATCTATCGTTCTACCATCACAATATGGCGTAAATATGACATAGGGAAATAAGAAAATTAATTAATACATGTTCAAACAGATGGCAGCACGAGATAGGATATCCTTACTATCATATCCATGTTCTTTCGATGGAGAAAGCGAATCATTATACTTTTGAATCAGTATTTACCGGTGGATAAGTATGATAGGTGCATATAAGTAGGCTATATAGATAAATACCTCAGTTGAGAGGACTTCAACTACACATGAAATTACACGAGAACCTATACCCCTTATTGACCACTATTGCTCAGCAGCATCTTTATAATGTCACCGGTCCATGCCAACTAACCCACGAACTGTTGATATGATTAGTCCATCTGATTTGTCTTACGCAGAACGGATAGCAGCATACTTCACAAGCACCACATGCATGCCTTAGGTCGGATAGGTAATTAGGTGCCAATGGACTGCATTTGCCACTCGTGTCGGGAGGTGCTAGCGAGTTGTCGACATGTTGGGAAAGAATGCCTCGAAGTTTTGAATTCGTCCATGTGGAGACATTGAGGAAACGTCCCATACTATTCCCTTATGGCTGATATGGACGTGTCTGAGAGCTTGCTGTCGGTATCCGTGAAGATATTCACGGGACCTCCCCTGTATGCGTGGGTTACGATCTAGACGGAGCCACATCATGCCATGCAACATCCATGTCGTATACCCTCTTATCCACTCTTAATAGCACAAGATAGACAGCGGGAGTCGAAACGTCTTCCCGCATCTCTTGCATAGGTGGCAGGCTGTTACTGTTACTTGGCGATTCTACTATACAGCCAAATCATGGAGGAAAATCACCTCTAGTAGGAATGGGTGGGCCCACTTTCGCACCCCTTTCACGCCGCGCCGACATGATAAATCTTTCCTTGGTGTATGTTATCTGTACAAATATCCACGAACCGTATCCTCTGATTTCCATCCTGATGGTCCTTTTTCGTGATTGTCTAAAGTTAGAGAAGTCTTCGTCAGATCTAACCCGGATGAACCTTGCGAAATCCGACCTCGCAACGGCACAAGGCATGTAGACCTCAAATCCCTTTCTCCTGAGTGTTACTAATAGCCTTTTATGCAGCATAGCCATCTCCTCCTAACCTGTGCATAGCGATATATAAATAATGCGGGACTCGATAATGAGACCTCGACGTATTATCGGACCCGGAAGGAATATGCCAGTCCGCCCGCCGGATAATGGTACAGTTGCCCTTTGTCCACCCCTTCCCATCATCATCTAGCAGGCATTTTACTAACATCTCGTAAGACGAGCTCGAGAGGATGAACTTAGACAGGCAGATCAGGGAAGAAGCTAGGCGCCAAGCGGAAGCCCAGAGAAGGAGACTGATCCCTGGTTCCCGAATTCGATAGATCGTAGGAAGATGCTGGGCAGTTTATTCGTTAAGCTTTCCCCGGTTTCAAGTTGTACTCGGCTGGTCCCGATCTCTTGGAATTGTCCCTAGCGTCCGACAGGGGATGAGATGCTCCACATCTAACTTCAAAATCAACCGATATAATACATGTAGATGTGTTGCCGCGTGCACGTGTATATCCTTGTCAAAAGACATATGAAGCTTAGCTCTCCGGGCCATGAGTTGGGAGGAGAAGATTCACTATGTCAGAGTTATCTTCGTTTCTATAACATATAGATTAGCCCGGCACTCTTTGAATGAATTTACTTTGTATGAAAATCCGGGGGTGTAGGGGGCATCGGGGTAGTTCAAGTGAAAAGAAGTCGAGGCTATCGAGCCCGTCGAAATACGATCCATCATCCAATCTTAGGTTAGACAATCTCGACTGTTACATAATATGTTACTATCACAAGATCACATTTGACTATGGCATTGTTCTTGTTGAGTTGGTTCTACCACGCAGCCCATCTCCAAGTAAACGGGAATTCAGTATCTTCAAACGATGTTATCATGAAATAAACGCGACGTTGAGCTCACCCGTGGTTCTTATATTAGTGGATCAGCCCAGGTAACAGTGTAAATAAAGGTCTGACTGTCCATACATAGGCTATGTTGGGAAATGTGCACCTTGATCCAAGCTATTGAATTGTAACAGCTCCTTGTGATAGGTTTAGCGATCATTAAGCAGGTATTTTCAGCTCTTGAGATATTGGTCCGGCAGATGAACTAGTGGAACTCCTTGGTGGATGCGCTAATATAGTAGCTAGAAATATATTTTCTTCTTTCTATGTCCCACATATATGTTTGAATACATCACCTCCTTTAAGCTTTAGAACTCGGCTGGGCTAGACACTTGCTTGTTGAGCCACAGCCTGCCTTGCGCAAATCAAACAGCCGCAAATTGTATCACTATTTCATCAACCAATTAGTATTTTGCTAACCTTGCTTGAGTATTCCACTACCTAGTCCGAGACTCCGGATAAAAACTGACATATATATCTCTTCAAGTAAGCCTTTCGGGGTTCGGGACTTCCTTGTAGATATAGCCAAAGTGGAGTATGTAGTAGTGAGTCTAGTTTAGGTATTACATGACTGGCAGTACGGCATGAAGGTGGTGTATCTTATACGGCTGTTCCCAGCCTCAGAAACATGTTGGTGTGTGGGTCTACCATTTTCCCACTATATGCGTACATACATATACATTAGGTAGTGGTGTTCCAATCCTCCTCGACTCTCCTAAACTACTACACTTCATTCATCTTGAAAAGTCCCGACCTAGTCTGTTATCAGCCCGCAACACAGACTTCAGAGCAACGCTGTTATGCGTCCTCTAGACCGCTTGTACGTATCCTAGAGATTTGAGTCATCTCAGATCGAAATATATGTACCAAGGCCAAGGTTTCATTCGGGATATCTTCAGAGCGGGGTAGCCAGCCCTACATGCCCTACATTAAGGGGCTCTTGGGGGGGATGGAGACCATGCTTGGCGATGAGTCAATCCCACCCTTCAATAGCTAATAAAATTGAAAGCCCAAATCTTACACAATCCTTCGAGACACTAGCTCTTTCTGATCCAAGGCGACGATGGTGGATACGTTCTCCATATGAGTCAGGTCGGGTTGAGTTTAGGTCAGACGAACGTTTCCTTTAGCTTCCCAGAAGAAGATTCACTCGCTGGGCCAACCTGGAGGGAAGGTGTTTCTGTCAAAAGTGTAGCACCACATATATGATCAACTAGATATGCAGTATGGTGCTAAGTAGATTAAACAATAGCACATTCGCGTCTAGACCGTCTATTTGTAGTAGTGATGTTTGTCCCTTGCATTAAAAGTTGCCTTATTCTCCACCCCCTGCAGAAGCCTTCCACAGAACAAGAACTGTATCTCTTACGAATAACGTGCCTATCCCGTGCTGATTATCACATGGTACTAACAGCAGAGCCGCATCAATCATATCATGTAGTATGGCCATACTATCGTCATATTCACCCTAGAATTTTCGATGTATGGATGAACCTGTTACTGGTCCGGTTAATATCATAGGCAGTGGAAACCACTAACATATACCACACTAGGTAAGTGCTTACGTGCTTTGCAGTAATAGAATCAAGAGGGGATTTTTCTATGTCATGGACAGCTTACATATCATTAGGCGGAGACGTACGAAGTAGAGGGATTTTAATAACTTTCCTTGGCATCTATTCACGGCACGATACATAGCACATATGCATGTATGATAGTGTGTTGTCATGGGAGTAGTCGAACCTGCACGCCATGATCACTTATCACGTACTATCGTTTATGCTGTCAGACATCTTCATTTCTTGATTTCGTGAATAACTCTCGTTTCCAGTATGACCTCTGATCAGTAATATACTTAATTTGACCTTTTTTTTTTTTTTGCCATGTCATGATAGTTCGCGGGTACACTCCGAGGCAGGTGATCTCCATACCGTGAAGAGTGAATGAAAGCTCGGACTAGGCGCCCTTTAGCTTCACTCTCCATCATCCTTCCAATCGCCGGAAAGCTTTTTCTATTCTTTCATGCCCTTGTTAAACGTTCGCTGCAGAGAAACCACGCTAAGGGGTAGCATCACCACCATGGCCTGAGTTAGTGTGTACGCAGTTCGAACTATCCGTTCTGGATTCTATGTACCAGTAGATCAAGCTGTGGCAAATCATGCTTTTTTTTGAGCCTCATGTGGGTATCTTAGTCGTTTGAAACCAAACAACGGGGAGCCATGTATCGCTTGCATAGACCAACATCTGTAAGACAGTCCGAAGGATGGAACCTGATATCTGATTTTCTTTTCCACATACCACCATAACCATCACAATCCTCCATCATAGGTCAAAAAGCTGCACCAACTATGTTATACCTCGGACATCGACTGGCTAGATGCTCTTTCGAGTAACACCATGATATACTCCACTAGTGGTGTTCCCAACGTAAGACCTTTGCATGTAGATGGTATCCAACAGCCATGGGGAGGAATAATAGTCGTTCATGCCCATGCTGCCGTGAGTAGGGTGATCGAAAGTGGAACGATGGTGTCCATATACGGTTCTCCTATCGTGATCAGACAGCTTGAACGGAGTGGGTCCCGCTTCCCCTCCTCTCGATGCCCCATCACTAGTCAAAAACGGGGGCGAGCAAGGGCTGCTTGGCTTACACCCCATAGGGATTTATATATCGTTCAAGTATTTATTCTCTGTCTATCGTCAGTAACTCGTTCGTTCTGAATCCCGGTGTTCTCTTTGATATTTCAATAAGGATTAGGTGAATATACGCCGGGAAACCCAACCGCTTCAACACCGGTAGACCTCGAGTGTCTTCCTTCAGGACCTTCCAATAACACTCACAACGTAATTTCGACACAGCATATACCTACGATCGGTACTGATAAAATGAACCGTCCAAGGAATACCGTCGCACCTGACAGAGTCTTACCTGTCCACCGTCCGACTCCTGGTACGCAAGACTTGTATCCCCTTCCTCCTTATCATATAGCACATGGGTGGATTCCTAACATGCTAGAAGAGGAGAAGGTCCGGGCGCGCGAAGATAAATTAAAAAGAGATCAGAGACGTGCCCGTGAGGCCCAAAGGATTAGGAGTTCCCGCGGCCAGGGTTACGCAGGGAAATAACAACCTTGGGGCTTACTGTGTTAGCAATATAGGTACGAATCTATACCCGCCAAGAGTTCTATGATTAATACCTATAGGGACCGGTGATACCTGGCTAATATATGTGATAACCTATAGTTGCGATGATACAACAAGACAGGGTGAGGGTGAGGGTTCGCTTGCGAGAATCTCCCATTGCATCATTGTATTCGACTAGGTTAGTCTATATCGAATGCTCGGGGTCGTCGTTCGCTTCTAGCAAGGCCCTCAATGCTCTACATTGAACTTCAGAGTTGGTAAATGCCGTTCCTTAGGTGCGCATGGGTTCGCACGTATACCAATCGGCATGTGTCGTTATGGGCACGAGTATCAAGGCTTGGTTCGTGAGATCGATATTTGGGACGAAGGGATTCGATTGATGAAAGCCATGATAGTTGTTTGTAACTTATCTATTAACGTATTTTCTTCGATCGGCTTTGGTGTTCATGGGAGGGATCCCTTCAGGTTTATAGCCGTTGTCCTTGTCCTAGCGAGGCGTCCCATTGGGTCAGCGAAAATCTCGGTGAGTGATTCTATGGGCACACCTAAGTCGTTAGGCTACTGTCAGCTTCAGGACAATATCATATAATTCATAAGCACACCACACACCATGCGGTACAACGTAATGATCGCAGGAAATAATAGATATTAGCTTATAATCGGAGAGCTTTGGGGGGAATATATTGCTTTATCAACTTGAGACAGCTATGTCATATCAGACTTTACCCGTTGATTGTATCCCAATGCCAATGAATTGCTATGAGGAAGGCAACTCTGCTCAAGTATTTCACCTACACTGGAAATGTTTAATCCCAAGTAACCGACTTGTAAATTTGATTTCAACAATGAACAACCTGCTTCGATCGTACCCACGCACCTAGAAACACATATCAGCCATCGTGCGGGGTTGATACCACGTACAATGTCGGGTACTAAGGCAATGCCAGTCGAGTTGTCCATATCCTCATTAGGCACTAGGATGCTATTCCAGTCGCCAATGTCGCCTTCAGTACTAAGTTCCAGTTCCAGCTTCCAATCAATTACTTGGTTGATTAGGGTTAGGATTTCTAAATATGGATGGAAATGATAAAAAGGTATTGAGTTGGCAGTAGTCCTTAACTGTCGACATATATATCGTTCCATTCGATTAAGGAGCGGTGGCTTGTTTCTACGGAGAATGATCACCATAATGAGCGCATTGTGAGACGCAAAAGCCATTTTTTCTTCTTCAGAGCTTCACAAACTACAATCATTGCTTCTTTGTTGGGCGCCATCTCGCAGACCGGGCCCTGTATCAGCAATTATGAGCCTATCTTCTAACCTATTTATATGCAAGCCCACTTTCTTGATCACCTGTATGATATGCTTGCTTTTGATGCCCCAGAATGTTTTACAACTTCATGCAATAAGAACAGAGAGAGAACCCGGTAGAAGGAAGCCCTTAATGAATCAGGCACAGGTTTATTCGTCGGTCTATACTGAGGTATACAATCATCCTTGTCGAGGAGAGCAACGTAGATCGACTACTCGTCCAACTATATCTTTGCTTAAGCAATGAGCAAATACGAAGGTGAAAGTAACCTATCGGCTCTATATAACATGTGGTATCGTTCCGACGTGTTCATTCTCTCTTACAGGACGCGGGAGGTATCCATACATCTTTATAGTCGCCTATTTGACATCTCAGTATTTATAGCTGGGTTATACATACGTGGCCCCCTTGTTCATGAAAGGAATCGTGGTGGATCTATAGATACTGAAGAAAAACCCTGCTGTCCCATAAGATTGTTCTCATATGCTTAGGATGAGGGGACAATACGATTTATGACTCTTCATTTCATGGAAGAGGAACGTTATTCCCTATATTATGCCAAATAAGTGTTGGCCTTCGCTGATTTGTATAACTCACTTAGGTACTCTCAAATCACCTAGAAGCGTATCATTTTATTGATTTCATGTTATGACTCTGAGAAATCAGATAGCTATGAGGCTAAATTACACCCATTTGCCCACCTAGACAATAGGATTCCGGGTCGGGCATGTCATAGTATCGGTGATAAGTTAGGAGTACATCAGTAGAGTTGGTTGAAAGCTTGTGGTACGCCTTGCAGGGCGGGGAGGATATATTTCGCCAGGGCACTAATTAACAAGGAAAGCTTCCTATCATAGGGGGCATTCTCAGTTTATTAGATACATAAATAATGGTAGTCCTCTTGATCCCTCTTACCCCTTAAGCGGCGTATAGCCCCCCTTTAACAAGACGACACTTCGATGGCTTGGATAAGGAAGCATTATGACAATTAATATTCCAACAACAGTCCCCTCCTTTGGTTTTACTTTCGACCCATCGTATCTGAAAAAAAGGTCAGTAAGAGCGGAACGATACGGAGTGACATAAGGCACCTTGTGAATAATCATTTTTCTTTTCATGCATGAGAAAACTGCAGCCACTTCTGATACAGTAACCCAACCCCTCTCTCATACGAACCTCTATCCATTTGAACTAACCCAACACCGGTATTAGCCACGGATATTCGGAGTATGCTACCATATGTACGTTGCATGCAGTTAGTAGTGCACCTAACTACCCAGGCAGACATCCAACTTCAATAACCCCCTAGACGGAAGTCCTCTACATGACACGCCGAAATAACCGTAATAACTAGGTAGGCTATTAGGAATGTGGGTATCCCTGAAATCAAGGGATGATCAAGCCAATAGGCCGAAGTGCCTCGCAAAAGGGGGGGTAGGCTTTATATGTCGTGCTATCCTCTGGAGGGTATCCGCTTCGTCTGGAGAGATGTTTTCCCCTGTCAAGAACTAAACTATATGCCACCCATGTCTCTTCACGAGTGAGTCATGGTGGTAGCCTAAAGCTGTATCCATCTACCAATTCATCTCTCAAATAGTCCGTGCAGGATATCAGGTTTCCATATTCGAGGCATCTACTTTACATCAAAATAACATTTACCACCCCTCGACTGACAGGTGGTGCCTAGACCATGCTGGTATGAAGGAGTTATGGTGGTATGAATTGCGTGTACATCGAAGCTGTACTCGCATGGGACCACACCTGATACTACCCAAAGCTACTGACCAACTATAGAGCAACGTGGATTGTTCCCCGACCATTCCATCTTCCGGAAACCTTCCATAGTCCCATTGCATAGATAGCTCAGTGTCCTTACAGCCAAGTACGCTATGGCTGGATTTCTCCCTGCTCTAGATCCAACACGATGTAGGCTTGGTAGAGTCGTATTCCTTCGTCGTCTGCCTTTCGTTTTAGTTTTCTTCTTCGAACTTGAAACAAAGTAAACTCGAGTCAATTCTTGAAAATGAAAAGATAGCACCGTGTAAATAGTATCATATGCAGAATTCAATAGACACCTACCAACGGATCTATCCAGCTAATCACATTTTTTTGTCGAATATTCTCTTCAGGTATCATTGTCCTGTACAGCATGTCAGTGATCCACGTTGTTGCCAACTAACCTCATCATACCAACAATCGAACAACTTTGGTAATGTTGCCCTGATGATATGTAAACGTGCCATACTTCCGATGCCACATTGATACTTTATTTTCTATCGTCACCGGTTCCACTCCATCTTCGAGCAAAGGATCCACGCTAGTAACCTAGAACATTGAATTTTTTATGCGTTGTCAGTTATTCTCTGTCGACTGATGCTGCTACCTGGTAGAAGAGTAGGGGTTGGGCTCCGAAGAGAGTTGGTGCCCATTTGAATTTCGAAGTTTTGAGGGATGGTCTCTCGAGTCTCCAGTGCTATGATCTAACCATCGTTAGCCATGAACTGTTAGTAAATAAAGGCTGTACCGTAGACATTCAAACTTGCCTTCTCATCAAGCACGTCTTCTACATAGTTGCTATCGCATCCTGAAAATTTGTACCACAAAGCGAGATGCCTTCACAAATTTCCGCCAGCATGTTCCCCAGATACTACTCGGTTCCCCCGAATCGAGTTATTCCTCGTTACCCTCAGGATACTGGTAAATATTTCATGATTCCATCATCGTATATTGCATGCCCAACGGGACATTTCTAACTTCTCTCTAGATGAGGAGAATGTAGCTAGGCGGGATGAGGAAGTAAAGGAGAGGAAGCGCGCCGAATCGTTTTATCAGAGGTACCATCATCCAAGGACCGAAGCTGCAGGACTGGAGACAACGGCAGCGCCGTGTCTGCGCTAGACATTTTCCATGTGGGCACTAATCCCCTCTTTTACATGATGGATAGTTTACCAAACTAATACATTTACCCTACAGGTTCCGCAAGGAAAGATGTCGGACATCCAGCTCAGCTAGTATCAACGTTACTTCGTATCGGCCTCACCATCTTCCTGGAGAAGTGGATAATCCATGACTCGGACGTCGATGTGGAAGGATTTCTTGTGTGTGTGCTCTTAGATATTGGTCTTTTTCGTTCGATGGCGGCGTCTAAAATATTCTTTCGAGATATGGATCGGGGTAACGAAAGTAAATCGACATTGCATTGAAGTAATTCAGCGTCCCTGTTCACGATTAAAATAAATAAAAATCAGTCAACTTCTTTAACACAGACCCCATCTCGACACTAAAGAGCGAAGTGGAAGAGGTTTTTCGGATAGACCTCCAACCATACCAAATACCCTTCATTAATAGTTGTAATTAATGCGGAGTGGGAAGATGACGACTGTTCCATTGCTTCGATAATTCGGACGTCCGTTAGGGGTATAGCGAATCTGCAAGTATCATTTCGGAATGCTATAAGAGCCAAAGGAATAGTTAGCTCTAAACAAACACCATTCCGCCGGCCGTATTCTCTCTGTGAATCATGACAGTGAAGTAATGGTCGAAGGTGCTCTCATCGTCGGAGAACCTTTGTAGGTGCATGCGGGGTCATTTTCATTCCCCGAGAAAGGATAATAGCCAAAGCCACTCCAGTTTTAGCATCACGATCTGAAACTATGGTGTTAGATTCGGTCGTAAAACCTTTGGTTTCTTAGCGTTTGATACACAGCACATCGCTAGGTGAACGTGAATATAAACTTAGAATGAATACACAGAGAAAAGATGTCAAGGGATAAAAGAGGGCGTCAGAGATTAAAACCCTAAGACACTTACGCCCGACATCTACATAGAGAAATGCAAATTCCAGCCACACTCATGTTAGGAAGGTAACTATATACGTAGATCGTTCCTTTGTATCTCGTGTGTTACATCAAAAGTGTCATAAATATAGGCTTACCGCACATAAAAAGCAATCATTCGTCCCCATCCAAGCTGAACTCGTACATTCCGCCTATTATATCATTCTTCATACGTGTTGCCGTATCTCGTGAAGCAGCAGGTGAACACCATGATACAGAAGCTTTTTGAACGACTCACTAGTACACAATCTCATCTCTAGGAGGAAATCATGGAACGGGAGAAGGCTACGTGAGAGGTGTCGGCAAGAGTCTACGACTCCCAGTACCTCCCCAAGTGAGGACCATCGGTAGCTGTGTCAAAAAGGCACATAGGCTTTCTTATCTCACAGTAACAGACCGAACACTCTTTATCCCACACAAATCACGATAGCCGAAATGTGTGTGCTTCTAGCTGTCCTTACGCCCCAGCCAGGGGGTAACTATATAATACATAATTGAGCCACAATGAGCACTAGGTCATGGTGAGAACCTCTGGGCCTCATGATATAATGGGTTGCTCAACACCTATTGTAACAGCTGTTTACATAAAGTGATTAGGTAGTCAGGCTGTCACTTGATTCCATATTTATTTGATGCCTGATCTAAGTATGTATCTTTGAAGTACTCGACGTTTACTCGGCTTTCATCTGGATGGGAGAACTACTCAAAGCCCTAACGAGAAATATTAGTCTCTAACATCGATAGATATGTTTCCCATCGCGATCTTTCAAGTTATATCCCGAACAGCAGTCTACATACCTTGCAATGGATATTACTTGGGAACTTGCCAACTTGAAATATTTACCTATTGATTCTCTCCGATTTTATCTGATACCATCATGAAATATAGTGATGCTTAACTAGAGACGGGCGAAGACCTACTATCACCATCAGCTATGTGAGGCTGTGAGGGACTCGAATTAGCCTTCAGTCTACGGCACCCAACTATCATTCTGTTTATATCATAGGAGCCCATGCCTAGGGGTTATGAGAAAACAAGAAAAAGCTTAGGGTTGCCTCAATAGCTGCCTTGGTTTAAAGGAGAACAAGAAAACCGCTCATTCCCAAATCAACGCCATATATACCCTCAAGCCTTGCGGACATGCACGCAGCGCATAAAGAACATCTCCAGAGTTTTCATATTCCTCTATCTTCAACATTATTTAAGGAGGAATGGTGAGTCAACTAGAAACTACCTATTTGATCGAAAAAGGGGAGGCCATTTAGCCCCTTACAACCCGTTCCCATACTCCATATTGGTGAACCTTCTCTTAACAAAGTTTTGACGAAATGGTCGTTGACGAAGCTTCATAATAGATAAGAGTTATATAGCCCGAAAATTAGTGCCGAGAAAATACTCAATCATTTCACTCCATCTTGCATTAGATCGCGAATAGGATTCATGTGCCCCACTCGCTCGTCCCCCTTACCCTCGGCATACGAAGCTCTTCAATACGGTCCCCGATCCGCATAGCTACGGGATATCTTTATCTTGCCGAGACATCGCCTTCCCCTAATCTACCTTCGTGGGACCGACCCCGCAACCGCCCGTCGATCAAGATAGATCCCCCCTCGAAGTGATAAACTTTCCTTCATCCTATGAAATTAGATCGGCATAGGAAAGACAGAAGAAAGAAAGTAAAGGGAAGGGAAATAAAAAGAAAAGAAAAAAAAATGTCCGAGATCAAGACCTTCGACCTAGGCGACTTCGCGCTCCAGTCCGGGGCCACGATCCCCGGCGCCTACATCGCCTACAAGACGTTCGGGAGCCCCACCAACCCGGCCATCGTGTACCCGACCTGGTACAGCGGGCTGATCGCCGACAACGAGTGGCTCATCGGCGCGGGCATGGCCCTGGACCCGGGGGCCTACTACATCATCGTGCCGGCGCTGTTCGGTAACGGGCAGTCCAAGAGCCCGTCCAACAGCCCCGAGCTGCGGCCGTTCCCGGACGTCACGTTCTACGACAACGTGCGTGCGCAGCATCGGCTGGTGACGGAGGGTTTGGGCATTACGCACGTGAAGTGCGTGCTGGGCTGGAGTATGGGTATGTCGTGTACCCCACGCGGGTCGCTTTGCGAGAGCCGGAGAATGGTGGTCTAATGATGCGGACTTCGTAGGAGCGGGCCAGACGTACCAGTGGGTCACGCAGTACCCGGATTTCATGGACCTGGCCGTGCCGTTCTGCGGGAGCGCCAAGACGAGCTTGCACAACCAGGTCTTTCTCGAGGGTGTCAAGAGCGCGACGTTAGCGGCGAAGGGGGCGGCCTCCGCGGGTAGCTGCCAGGGTGAAACGACTCCGACTGCGCAGTATCGGGGCTGGACGGCTGAGGAGCGCGAGGCTGGACTGAAGGCTCTCGGGCGCGTGTATGCGGGGTGGGGGTTTAGCCAGGCTTTTTACCGCGAGAAACTGTACGAGACGGCTCTGGGATATAAGGACCTCGAGGATTGTATGGTCAAGTTCTGGGAGGGCTGGGCGTTGTCAAAGGGTAAGTGGAGTTTGCGCAATCAGACTGCATTGGGAGAACCACCTCGCTTTCTTATGCTAATTGCTTTTAGACCCGGAGAACATGTTGACGATGCTGCACACGTGGCAGGCTGGCGACTGCTCTAATCAAGAGCCGTACAATAAAGGTATGTATAAAACCATCATGGTTGATGAGAATATTAATGTTAAAGAAACTTTAGATTTCGATTTGGCGATGAAGAGCATCAAAGCCAAAACTCTCGTCCTTCCGTGCAAGACAGATCTATATTTCCCACCCGAAGATTCCGAGACCGAGGTTGAAAAGATGTCTTCCGGGGTTGGCAAGTGTATACCGTTCCCGTCGATCTGGGGTCATTGGTAAGACTACACCCTTTTCCTAGCCTTAGTACCCTAACAAGCAATGAGTATGAGCATGGCTGATGTCGACCAATAGGGCTGGCGGACCTGGACAAAGTACAGAGGATGTCAAGTGGCTCGACACCAAACTCAAGGCGTTCCTCAAGGATGGAAGCTGGTAATCGCTTATGTGCTATGCACTGATCTACATCGTTTAATATGTAGGGTATCAGTCATAATAATTAAATATTTAATCCTATGTACTATCTACAACGAAACAGGCATAGGGGGAATTATCATGTCGAATTAAAATCTTCCCACATCTCATCATCTTTCTTCGTGAAGTTACATCATCCGCCAGAGAAACCCGATAAAGGACGAAAAGGGGTGAAGGCCACGCCGTAAGACATTACGGGTCACCTCCCTTTTTCCCCCTTTCTTCTCTCACCCACTAACCTCTTCCCCCTTAATACTCACAATAGCTAGTCTGGCACGATGTCCGTGACCCCACAGCTACACCCTCAGCAGCAACCGTGCGACCAACAGACGTGTACAGGCCGCAGGCGCCGGTAGCCTCGACGAAGCTCCAAGCATAGCAGTTAACGTAGATGTCGCACTCGTTCTGGCACGCGGAGAGGCTGCTAGCGGACGTTGGGAACTCGGTGGCATCTGTGTAGCCGGTGTTGCAGGAGACCGCGTAGGTGCACTTGCACGAGTTGTTCGCGGTGCTGCTGCCCGCCGTGCACCACGCTGCTACCGTGGTGGTGGCAGTTGCGGTGGTAGTGGTAGTGGTCGTCGTGGTCACGGTGATGGTGGAAGTGGGCGTTTCCGTGATGGTGGATGTGTCGGTTACGGAGGCGGTGGCGCTGGCTAGGGGGGTGTGTTAGAAGGGGCTTGGGATTCGGATGATGAGCTGCTTACGGGTAACCGTCTCGGTGACCGTCGGGACGATAGTGGAGGTCTCGGTCGGTGTAGTGGTGACGGTGGCCAATGGCGTCGAGTAGAAAGTCGCGCGAGGAGTGGTGGTCTAAAACGGAGCTTGTCAGTATGACTCTCAAAAGTCAAGTTTCGGGGGCTGTTCAGACTGACCACGGTCGTAGTCACGGCTGTCTCGATACAGCTACAGGCCGTGCTAATCACAGTAGGTGCCGTTCTGGTGAGCGATGAGAACAGGGAGCACAGGGCATCGCCAGGAGCACAGTCCCCAGTAGCGGGAACCGACGAGGAAGCAACAGCGCTGGTGATGGTGCTGGTAGTAGCATTCGTCCCAACGGGGTAAGTCGGGGCACTAGCATTACCTCCAACGGGGTAGGTTGGGAAGGTCGTGTTGCTGTATCCCGCAGGATAAGTAGGGGCAACTGGAGAGGTCGTTGCAGTAGGAGCATCGGTCGCGACAGTGTAAGCCTCCACAGCTAGGGTGCTAGACTTAGACTTGCGGCTACACTTCTTCTTGCTGGGCTTAGGTTCAGAGGTTGCCAAAGGTGGGTATTTGGCATCTCGCTTCTGTGGAGTTTGAGCAGTGACTGTCTGAGTCGTGAAGACGGTGGAAGTGGCAGTGAGTGTAGTCGTGGTGAAGGTTGTGATAGGGGCTGCCGTTTCAGTGACGGTAGTGTCAATGGTGGTGGTGGTAGTCACAGTGTCGAGAGACAGAGTGGCCGTTACAGGCTCAACAGTGGTAGTATCTGTCAAGGGAGAATCCGTGACAGTAACACTCAGAGTCCAGTTTGCCCTGATTGTTGAGGTTACAGTTGGCGCTGTTACAATACTTTATTCAGGTGTTAGTTGAAGCTCATTGCTAGTTTTTCACGACACGAAAATAGCTTCAAGCAACTTCAGGTACTTACGATGTAACCGGAGCTATGGGGTATAGCCTTGAGCAGAAGGACTCGGCCGGAGCATAAGCCGTAAGGCTCATGAAGGGTTGATATACAGAATTAGAGCATATTATCGAAGAATTAGTGGCAGCAGCGGCAAGGGAAGTGCCGAAGCTGAGTATAGCGAGTGACGGCCGCATTTTGAGGTTTAAAAAAATGCAGATAGCGAGCGTAAAGGAGCGACTACGGTAAAAGAGCGACGACGACGTAAGAGTCGAGAGAGTGTAGTGTCTGTCTAGGACGAGTTTACAAAGCTGCGGACTTGTTAAAGATATACACGTGCGGATTTTTCAGACCATATTGTATGGCGATGCATAGACACGCCACCACGAGCGCGGTTATGCTAGCGAGTAAGTCTAGACCTAAGCAGCCACGACAGTCTACTCCTCCCGATGAACATGGAAAGGGGCAAGCTGAAAAAGTCACCACCACAAAACATCTATGGAGGCTACTTTAGCAACTCGCAATTTCCACTGGTGTGTTTACTATTCACAGTGCTAGCTCCCAATTGGATTGCGTGGTTCTTGGTAACAGAGCGTGCAACAAGGCCATCCGCGGGTTCATCAGCGGCGTTCTACATCTTCATATCTATGTATGAGGATTCACAGCGACTCGTCATATGTTCAGAGTCGTGGAGACTCGAACATGATCATTTCAGGGTATACATTTTGGTTGCTCAGAGAGAACATGTCAATATCTGTGTTTCTGTCAATCGTTTGGTGGTCATTCAGCAGGGGTAGACGAATAGTATATAGATCGGACGCTCTACCTGGATCCAGCATAGCGTATCCCACATATCCACAAGCTCGTCCGATCTCCTGGGACTATTACAACGATCCTCCGCATGGTGCGTGCCCCTTAGCTAGTGTTTAGTGTCGGGGTCTGGAAGTGCTTGTCTCTTAGCCGCCCCGTTCCCACCTGATAACCCACATGGCTTTCTCAACGTCAAGATAGGTCATTCGCGCTTAGGATTTCTCTGGTTTGGACGTGAATGGAGAAGTAATGAAAAGGTCTGATGTATATTAGACCCGAGACCATGGGTAATATTTTGGCTTGAGAACGGATGAACTTCACAAATTATAAACCATTCATCATCCTCGCTATCTAGTCTATCATTTGAGGATATATAGACTTCTCAAAGGTGTGTAAGCAACTTCAGCGTCCACTCGATAAACTATACCTATCAGGTTGCTGTAATTGACTCACGATACCCTGGACCTCATCTTGATCAACTTCTTCGCTAGGCTGCCCAGATAGACAAGCTGAGTGGACAAAGACATCCCAGGGTTCCGTTCCTAAGTTGAGCTTTTCCACTAGCTCGCTAACGTTGATCTTCCTTACACCTCCACCAACGATTATTTCCATGCATAATGGGTCTGCCTCCCTGCAAATATTCTGCAAGGTTTCCACGTTCTGTATAGCCTTGCCCAGGCCACCGGATGTGAGAATGGCGCTGAAACCACAGGACGTTACATCCTTCAGGGCTTTGTTCCAGGACCCCGGATCTTCATCCTCGCAACCACCACTGCTGCTCACTATTTCATCAAAGGCGCGATGAAAGACAGATGTGAACGGACGGGCAGCTTTCACAAGACGGGCACATCTCTGCACGTCAACCCAACATCGCTGTGTAGTAGCCCCTGTCTCTTGCGTATCGGTGTTTTCCTCCAGAATCCCAAAGACAAAGCCATCTCCCCTCTCCTTTTCCAATAAACCCGACTTTCTGAATTGGAGAATGTCTCTTTCCATCTGGGAAAACTCCTCCTCGGAATAGATGAAGTCGCGCCCCTCAGACGGAGGCCCTCGCGGCCTAATCATGACCCTCAGCGGCACACCTAGCTCAGTGACAATCCTCAGGTCTGCTAGAGACGGCGTTAACCCGCCTGCTGAGTACGATCCAGGCGCGTTCACTTCGAATCGCAATGCACCCCAGCGCACTGCTTGCTCTGCAGCGCTTGTACCGAAAATGGGCATTTCCAAGCAAACCTTCCCCGTGATTCCGGGCATATCTGAATTTGCAAAGCTTGAATGAATAATGACTTAAAAATGGGCGGGTTGGTTGATTATCAGAAATGGTTGGTGAAGTATTACTTCTTAACAATGGGTGTTGTTACTCCTTAGGTACCCAGGGCCCATTTAAGGAGTGAAGGCATGGCGTCCGTAGGGCTCCTACACACACACACACACACACATAGGGCTTCAAAAGCTCAGTCATGACGTAATAGAAGATATTAGGTACCTAGGTACAGTGCGTTGCTGTCAACCTATCAGGGTTGTAACGGTATATACAGGCCACCTGCCTACCGCGGCAAGTGCTAAGATGTGTATGTTATGCATCGATACTGCACTTTCAGAGGATTTCTACATGCCTAGGTACCCATTGGTGTAAAAGCCCCTTATCGATAATTAACACGCGCACCCCAAAGGCGTGATTGGAGACAAAAGGGGGTATCGGGCAAACAACGCTCCTCGCTTATTAGTGTTATCTACAAATGGAGGTACCTACAAAGTGCTTTTGATCTGAAAGCAAAGGTTCCTTTTCGATCTCGCAGAATACCAAGTGGTTATTCAGGATTTGGTGTTTAAGGAGTTGGTTGGTACATTCATCACACATCACTTGAGATCACGTTTCAAACACGGACAAGAAGAAAGGGGTTGGCAACTAAAAGCAACGGATGATATTCTCTGCGATGATAACTCTCTCCGAATCTACATGGGATCTGGGATCCTCAGTAGAATTTTGTGATTGAAAAAGGAAATGAAAAAAATCAACGAATATTGCGAAATTTGCTTTTTATCCTCCTCCTGGTCGTTGTGATCATTGATGTCTGCAATACTATGAGTATTGAGGGAAATAGAAAAATGCCGAATAATGATGGACTGAGTAACTCTGCGCGAAAGGACAATATCTTCCAGGCTTGCTTCTTAAAAGCAACAAGGAGATAATGGTCAACGGGGATGAATCAACCGAAACCGAAAGAAATAGAACCGCGATGATGCTATAAGTGTAGAAAAAAAAGATTGCCTTAAATGGCTTGGTTTGGCAGAAGCATTGTGCTGGGAACCATCCAGAATCATCTACTGACGAATCTCTCCCTCCTCAAGCTCGTCATCCTGAGGGACGAAGAGAGACTCCTCGTTCTCATCCCGAGCAATAGGACGTGTGCTGCCGGGAGACCAGGGCACGCCTGCAAACTCCAGATTGGCAGGACCCCGAGTCGCTGCCGGCATCGGGGCGTTGAAGTCCGGGAGTGGCAGAACTACTGGGCTGTTAGGGCTAATCGCAATGGGGTTACCCGAAGCGTCGAGGCGGGTGTTGGGGGCGTTATTGTTTCTAGTGGCGGCTGCGGCGGCAATGCTGGTTGAGGAGGGACGGCCGGGACGACGGCGACTGGGGGAGCCAGAGGAGTTTCCACGGAAGTATTGAGCTCGCCTGAGTATGTCGTTCGGTTCCCGATTAGGATCTAAGTGCATGGCAGATACAAGGTCAGTACGAGATAACCTAAGTGAGAAAAGGAAAAAGAGAAAATAAATATTAGGAGGACTTACTTAGTCTTCTCAAGTATTCGGCGACGTAGACAGCTGCATAGGGAGACCTCCGCTGGCTTTCAACGTTCTGGAAATAATGCTCGACTGTAGTTTTGGGGTCAAGAGGTGGTTAGCTAGATCAAGCCTCACAGATGGGGGTTAAGAAGGGTGGAAGGGCGCAAAGAAGGGGAAAATCAGGGTTGAAGAGTAGAGATTCATGACTTCTTACAGAGCATGGTTCCAGTGTACTCGCGGCGAGCATTATCTCCCATAGCGCGCTGCATATCCATGGCCAGCTGATCCCATGATCTCTCAGGCTTCGCAAGGTCTATGCCAACGCGCTTGGAGGAGTTGCTTATGGCGGTGCGCCAGAAGTACTTCTCCTCGTAATCAGACCAGACTTTTCCCACCATGATGGCGGTATTGATGGTGATAGTGGCGATAGTAGTTATGGTGGTGATCGAGGATAGAGTAAAGGATGTATCGAGGATGAAGAATAGTAGCAGATGGAGGGAGGACGTGGCAGTTGTTCTGGGAAGAAGAAATTGTAAAGATTAAGTAGTGAGGTATGTAGGCTTGAGGTGGTTTGGTAGGCTAACGATGATGGATCGAGTTAGTTGAGCTGGGTGCGGATGGGAGAAGTGGGAAGGAAAGAATCCAAGAGGCTCTGCACTTCTGTCTTTTATGTATTTTGGTTCCTGCCTCGTATGAGCTCACCGGGTGAAGACTTAACTTCCTACAGGACATTCAAGGCGGTAGCGTCCTCGGTGAATAGGTCAGGTGGGTAAGCCTCGTTCGGATGACGACGAATGATTCACTGCTGGATAGACAGGTCCCTAGCTTCTAGGAGAGCAATCAGGAGTTGGCGTCTACAATTATGTAGATAAGAGAGACTGCATGGAATGTTTGTATTCTTACCACAACTCTGAAGTATTTATCCATATATTCCCCCAAGCCTCGATTCGGATATTCAACCTCTTATCGAGATGACATTCTACCCAGAGCTTACTTAGGAGATACAGGGGGGGTATCGTATCCTATCTCTCTATTTTAAATCGTATATATTCGGAGACGCTACAGGAAGCCTAGAGATTAGTATCAGGCACTGGTATTGTCTTTTGAGTGGTGTAATTAAATCATTAACTTATAGTTCCTGTACACAAGAAGGTAAGAAGGCATTCATAAATGACATTGTACAAGTTTGGGGTCCTGCTTCAGCCCATGATGCTTACCTAGCAGGGTTCATTGATACAGTTCGAGTATTCAATGTCCGCTTTACATGTAGAGTACGTCTTTGAGGGGGAAACAATCCACTTAAGATAGGGAATAATGTCAATGTTTGTTGTATCACTGGCGACAGAATGCAGCCTGATGGAATTATTCTAATTCCTACAACAGCAGGTCTAATGAAAATGAAAAAGGATGGGCGACTTAGCTAATGTCTACCTAGGTGGTGCGTCTAACTCGGATTTGCTCAACAGGTACCTTACACGTAGTCTCGTAGTTCCATAAACAGTAGATATTTCAAGCCCGAGGGAATTCTCTCGTATAGGTTCGCTTCGCTTCAAGAGATCGTGTTTGGGTAACTCTATGGAAAGTTTTCATAGGTTAGATGAGTCTGTGGCTTAAAGCAGCCTTGGTGTCGAAGGAATCGGGATTCACGCTGTCTGGGTATTCTGTGTGATATTTCTTAAAATTACTATTGTTAAAAGGGATTCGGGGACTGTAGCGAGTATCGAATTTTCTCATGTTATTCACCAGTAGCCACAAATATTTCGTAGGCGAGTAAGATGTTTTTGTTTACTCAAAGGGACTTTTAGGATGAGCAGCCCGGACACCACGGGCCCTCAAGAAAAGTTCAAGCCTTTGTTCGAGCCTCGAAAACTATACACGTTCTCTCCGTCAGCATATTACGACCTTTCCTTCGAAGATCGTCTGTGCATACCACACTCTTCTCGTTTAAGGGCTTGACTCCATCCTTAATCCACAACCCCCAGCTACCCATCATGTTGGCCAGCATCATGTCCGTCATCAGTCGATCCCCGATGATGGCCACCTCGCTCGGACAGGTTACTCCAGTTTCCGGGTGTTTCTTGAAGTGGGCCATGATTTCGTCTCTGCACCCAGGCTTCTTCACACGATGGGCCAGTACCGAAACTCCAGTGGCGGACTCTAATTCCTTAGCTAGCTTCCCATGGCGGTCATAGGTTGTTGCGCCTGCTGTGTTTGATACAATCAACAGATTATTCCCTGGATATTCTTTTCGAAGCTGCTGGAAGCGCTCCTACTGAAGAGTCAGCAAATAGCAGTGAATGGGCTTGTAGCCGGTTAGGGAATACACCTACCGCATAGGCCGGATATATCTCATTCGTGTCAGGGTACGCAAAACAGTCATCTTTGTCTAGTACTACAGCTTTGATGTCTGCTTTTCTGCCCTGACCTTCGAAAGCTTTGCCCAGGGGAGTGGGTAGGTCAGCAAAGGTTGGTACAGTGGCATGAGGTAGACATAGCGATGGCTTTGCGATCAGCCTGAAGACGTTGACAAAGCCTGAGAGGTTAAGATTCATGGTTGGCATTTAATAGCGAGAAGACCGCTCTTTTTATCCCTTTCTTCTTCTTTTTTTATATGTGTTAAGGGAATTTATGTGAGAGTGAACCAATTACTATATGGACATCCTGCTAGAGATAAAGGGGAATATTCTAGTTAGTAGTTAATAGGAACAAGAATGTGAACTACAGGTACGTATAGGTACATAGATATAAAGTACATACTATGTAGTTATAGCGGCTAATAAACTCTGCTTACAGGGGGGGTCTTCAGCTGTGCTCAGCTGTTTCCCTCGGCAACCCTTACAGCGTGATACAGCGGGACCATGCGGTTAAGATGGCGCTAAGGAATGGTGGGGTGGGGATCGAATGACCTTGTCCCAAACCCAGATTCCTAGGCTAGGGGTATTAGGTAGCTGTAACCTGTATACGCGACGCGACTCTAAGAAAAAAAAAGGAAGGCGCCGTGACGTCGGTCTCTTCCTCTACTGTCACTTATACTTCTTCCTCACATATCCCAACTCGAACATAATCTTTAGTAACTTTAATTCAATTCGATCCAGTCCGGTTACCTCCAAACCCTGATTTCTGTTACCTATTACATCAAACAATGACTTCAATTCCTCCTCGAAATACCCCCAGATAACACAAGAAAGAGAAAGGATGGTCCGGCCTAAGAGATCCCAGCCCCAGGCTGCTGAGTCCAAAGCCAAACCTTTGTCGCGAAAACGAGGCCGCGATGAGCCAGAAGAAGAGGCTCCTGGAGGCACTCCCTCTAAAAAGCGAAATGCTCGATCTACAGCAAGGCAGCATTCTGAGTACGACTTTCCCTCTGACGATGAGAACAACAACAACAACACCCATACCGATGCAGAAGCGGGAATGAAGGGATTGCCGAGGAAAAGGGGGAAGAAGTTAGAGGATACAACTTCAAACGATCAGCCTGAAGTATCTACACCGCGACACCGTAAACCCAGGGCCATCGGTTATACCACCCCGTCGAGGACCAATGGCGTTACCGCTAAGGGGGAGACACCGCGCTGGAAGCGCAATGACCGCTCGGCCAAGAAGAAAAGCGCATTGGCTCTGATAGAGAGGGTTGTAGGCGGAGAGTCGAGCGATGAGGAAGCAGACGAAGAAATTGCCCAGGAGATCTACGAATCGAGCGAGGAGGAGGAGGAGGCGGACGAGGAAGGTCGGCTAGGAGTTGACGAGAGCGTGGGTGCTACAACGGACGAAGCCGCAACACCGTCGAAGAGGCCTCGAGGGCGTCCACCGACGAAAAAAGGTGGAAGGACACGCAAGAAGTCTCCAACACCACCCCGAGATCTCCCGCCCCACGAGCTCTACTTTGCCCAAAACCGACCTGGCGCCGCCAAGACATCCAACAACACCCTGACTTCTCTCAAGCTTCTCACCCACGACGAATACTTCACGCTCCTTCGGGAATACCAAGACCCCCACAAGGAAGATATCGAGTTTCTGCAGTCACTACATATCGAATCGTTCCCGCAGTGGGCCTTCGAGTTATCTCAGGGGTTCAGCGTCTGTCTCTACGGGTACGGGTCGAAGCGTGCCCTGCTACACAAGTTTGCGAATCATGTGTTTAGCAACTCACCGGATCACGATGTGCACAAAATCGTGATAGTCAATGGCTATGTCCGGACCAATTCCGTCCGGGAGATCCTAGGCACTGTCGCGGGTGCGGTAGACCCATCCCATAAACTGCCGACGGGCGGTGCCACCGTCATGCTCGACAGCGTCAAGAACCTGCTCTCGTCGCGCGAAATACACATCACCATAATACTAAACTCGATCGACGCGGCGCCGCTGCGCAAACCCGGCATGCAGCCCACGCTCGCCCAGCTCGCGGCCCACCCGCAGGTCCACCTCGTCTGCTCGACGGACACGCCGGACTTCCCGCTGATGTGGGACAGCGGCCTGCGGTCGTCCTTCAACTTCGCCTTCCACGACTGCACGACGTTCGCGTCCTACGACGCGGAGCTGGAGGTCGTCGACGACGTGCACGAGCTGCTGGGGCGCAAGTCCCGGCGCGTGGGCGGCAAGGAAGGCGTCACGTACGTGCTGCGCAGTTTGCCCGAGAACGCCAAGAACCTGTTCCGCTTGCTGGTTGGGGAGGTGCTGGCGGCGATGGATGACGAGGGAGAAGGGGGCGAGACTCCGGGAGTGGAGTACCGTATGCTGTATAATAAGGCGGTTGAGGAGTTTATCTGCAGCTCGGAGATGGCGTTCCGCACGCTGCTGAAGGAGTACGTGAAACCTGATTCTTTCATGTGTTTTTTTTTTTTTCTTCCTTTCATCGTATATGGGTATGCTAACGATATTCTACAGATTCCACGACCATCAGATGATCACGAGTCGCAAGGACGTGATGGGTACGGAGTTGCTGAGCGCGCCCTTCTGCAAAGAGGAACTCGAGGCCATCCTCGAGGACCTCATGTCATAATTCTAGTATATATAAACAGAGCTTTTAACACAGGGTGGCAGGATTGATTACGCATAAATATTAGGTAGACAAGCATATAAGGGTCATCAGGGGATAAAGCATTCTAGCGTATAAAACCAATTCACGAAATGCATACGATACCATATCTGGCTTTTGAAAGGTCCTCTTTCTTTCATTGATCTCTAAATTTCCGACTTAGCACTTGCCCGCCTCGCTCCCCGTATGCTGCAAGTCTAACCTACATCCTTCATCAGTTCGCTTTTGCCGTCTAGTCCCGTCCACTTGGGCTTCCCGTCGGGCATGTCCACGACCCGCTGGCTGTAGAAGATGTGGCACCTAGAGTACGGAATCAGAAACCCTCTCCATTAGTTTCTTTCATCTCAAAAGGGTATATTTCGTATAACAAGGCATATGTTGTTCACTGTATTGGGGTGGAAGCAAGTGGACCGAATTCGTGAATAGGGGCTAATAAGACCAGGAATGAAAAGCACATACTGCGGATCGAAAAGCTTCTTGTGCTCAGCATCCCCAAACTCGATGATAGCAGGGAACATAAGCACCATCCTCCGACCTTCATCCATGATAGGAGCACGGCACGACGCACAGCTCACCTTGACAGGGACTGGGACGGAAAGTAATCAGCACTCATCTATCTATCCCTCCTTGAAACCCCGCGTACCCTCCTTCCATCCATACCATATCCCGACTAGGCAACATAAAAAATGGGAGGGGGAAACTCACGTCGATATCGCCCCTCCCGCGTAGGCGCATGGTAAAACGCCAGCCCGCCCCCCTCCACGACCCCGGGCTCGAAGTGCAGGTCGTCCTTCTCGAAGATGGCGGCCCACTGGAAGGGCGCCCCGTGCAGCGCCTGGCAGCCGACGCAGTGGCAGAACTTGGATGCGAGCGGCCGGTCGCGGCTCAGCCAGTAGCGCACGCGGCCGCAGTGGCATTGTGCGGAGTAGTGCTTCTGCACGTCGGCGGAGGGGGAAGTGGGGAGGTAGGGGGGGCGGGTTTGCCAGGGCGGGTTGGTGGGCGGGTTGGACATGGTGCTGAAGAGGGAATGATGGTGTAAATAGTTGATGCAGTTTGTATGCGCTGCTGAGTGATGACGTCGATGTTCGAGAGCGGGTGTAAGTGAGGAGGGGAGGGATGAGGAGGAATTCAGCGATGTTCTTAGGGGCAGAAGTCTAGCTTTTAACATGCTAAAGATGGATATCTACGTGAGAGTAATGGGATAAAAAGGTAGAAGGATTATAATTAATATACAACTGTTATTCTAGGTGTTTTATCGACTTTCCATTAACGAATAGGGGATATCTATATGTTCGTGTATCATTAGGCTTGGCTGATGGCTTACAGTATCATTCACTAGTATTTACTTAGCAATGGTGACCATTTCTATAGAGCTCATAGCTAGAATCGAGTTTCAACGACACTGGGAGGCGTATTCTGCGTTCCTTGCCTGGTAGTGAACAGGGGTATAACAAAAGGGGGGATAAGATGAATCTACGATTATTAGGAACTTCCAGGTGAAGAAAAGGCTGTCAAATATCGAGAATTTCCAATATAAGTAGGAATTGGTTAGTGTTGTAGTAGGTACCTAGCAAGGACTGTATATTTACAGCGTCTACTTCAATGTTGTGACTTGTAAGTCAAACTCTTCGGTGTATAACGAACCTTTCCACATTACCACTTAGTACTCACTTTAGTGACGCAAGCTATAAACAGTGACGGAGCTTGTAAGCTCCCAAGCTCCGACTTCTCGTATGGATGTAGTGAAACTCCACTAAACAAGCTCAATTAGACTTCACCCTCGTTCCCTTTTCCGTGTTTACTTGCGCAATTCAGCTCTGCCCCGCCCAAAGTCCACCTCACACAGGACTTCAGCAAGAGCTTGTCCCGTTCACGCGATAACCCGGGCCAAAGTATACTAGACAAAGGAGAAACTCTATCCTAAACTTATTTCCCCTCCCCTCAGCAATTCATCCTCTACCTTACCTACATCTACACTCAATTCCACCTCCTTCCCTCCCGGCGCAACCAATCGCATGTCCGGGCGAGGCGACTCTCGGGATAATAGCAGTCAGTACCATAGTACCTATTCGCCACCACCATCCAACTGAACCCTCCGTCTTATGAAAAACTAAATCCAGAAGGGAAAAGTAAAGAGAACGAGAAATGCCTTCCCCCTCCTCCCGCAACCCGCTCGACCGCGCCGACGCCCAGGAAGCCCAGCGGGAGGCCGTGCGCGGCGCGGCCGTCGGCGCCGTGAAATGGGGCCTGGCCTCGGCGGTCCTGGGCGGCATCGGGTACGCGACGTCGCCCGTGTACCGGGGCTTGACGATCCAGTTCAAAGTGTGAGCCTCAGTCATGTTCGACATAATAGGACGAAACTGTAAATGTAAAAAGACAAATAAAAAAAAACTGACGCAAAAGGGCAAAAGGTACATCCAAATGTCGGGCATGATCCTCGGCAGCATGATCGAGGCCGACTACCGGATGCGCCAGTACGAGCACCAGGTGCGGATCCAGCGGCGCTTGGCCCGCGACCGGGCTATGTGGGATAGTCTTATGGACGAGGAGGACGAGAAGCTGCCGGAGAAGAAATGAATCGATTTATTTGCGCGTGGACGGATAGGGGGAGGAGAGGTGAGAAGAGGATTTTGAAGAATAGGTTATATCACCTTTTTTCGATAATGCAACGAAAACAGCAAGCAATCTCAAATGTATATAGGTCAAGAGAAGGGAAAGGGTTTTGTGGAAAAAAAAAATTTAAAAATTTCTTTCTATTCATCTAATTCTTCTTCACTGAACCCATATGAAGAGGGCCAAGAGGTGAGAAGTGCATATTTTCCTATCTCAGCTAATAAAAAACGCCGTGCCATGCAATAAAGTAGTAGAATTCTTCACCCAGGTCTCCTTTTTGGACATCACACCCCCCAAAATTCTTATTTCCTTCATCCCACCTCACAATATTCCCAGAACTCACTTCGTTTTCGTCGGCACCTTCGTCTCAAACTTCTTGGGATCCATGTTGATCTTGCACAGGCGGGCGACGCAGCCGCTGAGCTGCAGCAGGGTCTGGACGCCCTCGAGGATCTTCATGTGGGTGAAGCCGATCTCCTTGATGAACTCGAGCTTGGAGTGCTCGCTGAGGGTGGGGATGGTCTTGGTGACCTTGAACATGGTGCTGATGATGTCGTGGCTCGAGTAGCCGAGGTCCCAGAGCTCGCGTAGGGCGTCGAGCGCGGCCGCCACGTCGCCCTCGTAGCACGCCTTCAGCATGGCCTGCACCTTGATGGGGTGCGGGCTGTCGACCACCTTGAACACGTTGTCGCCGCTGACGAACCCGAACCCGGCGTGCGTGCTCTGCAGGTTGTTGATGGCCTGGCGCATGTCGCCCTCGGCGCTGAACACCAGCGCGGCGAGCCCGTCGTCGCTGTGCTGCACGCCCTCCGCCTCGATGATGCGCAGCAGCCGCTGCACCACCTGGGCGTCGGTCAGGCGGCCGTAGCGCAGGATGGCGCACCGCGACTGCAGCGGCTCGATGATCTTGTTGGACTGGTTGCAGGCGAAGGCGAAGCGCGTCGTGTTGGAGTAGATCTCCATGGTGCGCCGCAGCGCCTGCTGCGCGCCCGAGGTCATGCTGTCGGCCTCGTCGAGGATCACCAGCTTGTGCCGCCCCGGGGGCAGCGTCACCTTCTTCTGCGCGAACCCCTTGATCCGGTTCCGCACCACGTCGATGCCGCGCTCGTCGCTGGCGTTGAGCTCCAGCACCGCCTCCTTATATGCGTCGCCCAGGAGCTGCCGCGCGAGGCAGAGCACGCTCGTGGTCTTTCCGATACCAGGCATGCCCGATATGATGACGTGGGGCATGTTGCCGTCCTTGGCGATGATCTTGAGCCGCTCGATCGTCTCGGTGTTTCCGACCACATCGTCGAGGAAGACCGGGCGGTACTTTTCTACCCTGTGGAATATGTTTACATTAGCTTTCTCATCTTTGTTCCTTTGGCCAACCTTTTTCAAAATCACCACTTCTTTCTCTCTTGTAGCAAGTTCAACATCAACCAAGCTAATTAGGCAATGGGCAAAACTGGGCAAGGCAGAGAAGCAGAGTATTGCTGTGGATATGAATATGATAAAATGCTAGACTTACCATGGTAGTTCGTAGGTAGTATTCCCATTGGCGGTCGCCTTAGTAGCTGAGTTTGAAGACTCGCCCTTTTCCTCTACTGTCTTTGCGGCCGGCATTTTTTGTCTTTTTTCTATGCTGTAGATTTGACGAGGTCTGGGGTAGGTGATGTAGCTGGCTAAGCTCAAGTTCAATTCAAAAATCACTTTACGCGTGTTTGGTTGCTAAGAGGACCGCGTCTAGTGCGCTAGTCCAAGTTAGGGAAGGCGTCGATAAAGCTTAAAGCTTGCCCCCCTTTTCTTGTTGCACAGTGGAAGCTTCCAAGGCAGGTTCTCTTTTCCTTAAATGCATATGCAATACTATGGGTAGAGGTATACTTTGATCCAATCCTTCATGCTTCATGAGTTATATTCGTCTAACTACTATATCACTTTCGCTAGTGCCCGGCTACATCGTCAAGAAAAACAATCAAGTATTTACTTCTATCCCTTCCGCCATTATTTTATGTTCGGTAGTCCCCATTAATCGTTCTGCAGTCTGTTGTTAGCTATCAAAATCTAAAAGCAGCGTGGGCTATCCTTTCTTGCACTTACATGTACTCATGGCTGTAGTCGCAAGTCCAATACGTAGCCTCCTTGTCACCAGTTCCTAGCCTCACTAGGATTTCGAGGTCCTCCAGTTCCAGGATCTCCGCTGCTCGGGCCTCATTGACCAACTCGGGCTCGCCGTTCACCAGCAGCTTCAATTCCGGGCTACCATCGGTCGGAATAAACGAGACGTTGGTCTTCTCCGGTATGATCTCGGCCACGTCGTTGATAGGCGATCCGGGCTCCGTGATCAACGAATAGCCGGTCGCGCAGAGGATGCGGCCCCAGTTAGCGTCCTTGCCGTAAAGTGCTGTCTTGACGAGGGGCGATCTGGCAATGGTGCTGGCTATCGTCCGTGCCCCTTTCTCGCTTGACGATTCGACCACCCGAATCGTGACAAATTTGGTGGCGCCTTCGCCATCTCTGACGATCAGCTTAGCAAGGTCGGTTGCGAACTCGGTGAGAACTGCCTGGAAGGCCTTGAAGTCGGCCGAGCTCTCGGATGTGATCTCCTGGCCACCAGCGGCTCCGTTAGCTAGCAAAGCCACGGTGTCGTTCGTGGATGTGTCTCCGTCGATGGTAATACTATTGAATGATCTGTCGACTGCGTGCTTGAGTACAGCAGGCATAACAGCAGGCGCGATAGGTGCATCCGTCGCAATGACACCCAACAGCGTGGCCATGTTCGGGTGAATCATGCCAGCACCCTTCGTCATACCAGCAATGCGGTACTCGATCGAGGGTGAGGAAGGTAGGGTAAACGTCTTAGATATTAGCTTGGGGAATGTGTCAGTTGTGCATATGGCCGTGGCGCAGGTCATCCAGTGCTTGTGCGAATCACCGAGACCCCGGTGCGCCTCGGGGACTTTGTCAAGAATCTTCTTGATGGGGAGCCTATCCATCTATTAGTAAAAAAAACTACTTGATTGGATTTTCTAGCATATTGTGAGGGCTGTATATAATAACCTTTGCCCGATGACCCCAGTACTCATGACGATGGTGGCCTTCTCCGCCTTCAGTGACTTGTCAGCCTCCTTGGCCATGGCCTCCGCATCTTCGAGACCGCCCTTGCCCGTTACTGCATTGGCACAACCCGAGTTGATGAGGACACCCTGAAGTCCATCATTCTTCTGCTCCTGGAGCAATGCGCGGCTAAAAGTGACAGGCGCAGCCTGGAACTTGTTCTTGGTGAAAACCGCGGCGGCAGCACATGGCGTTTCCGAAGTAATGAAGGCCAGGTCTGGTTTGGTCTTATTGCTCGGCTTCACCCCTACGAGGGTACCGGAGACCTTGAAGCCCTTGGGGTATGTGCCGCTGGTCGGGACGTATTTCTTCTTAGCGGCGGGAATACTTCCGTTGACCGGAGCTGAGTAGGAGCGTGCTCCGGACCCTTTAGAAGCCAGCGAGATGCCTCGTTTGGCCAATTGACTCGAAGCCCGCTGCCACGAAGCTTGGAAGGCCATGATAAAGGCTCTGGGGCTTTCCTAGGCCCGACGAGGAGGAAGAAATGACTCAATGGCCCGTTGTAGGATAGGTAAGTTGGAGTCGAAACGGACTTTATGAGTTGGAAATTTGGCGGTCGATGTTGGCAGGAATTTGTTAACCGTAGTACATAAGCTAACCTTTAGCCAATTTGCAAGTTACCGGCCTGCCATCAACTGGCATCATCACGTCGAGGTCTAGCGTACAGCTGCCAGGTCCTAAAGTAGAAATCTTGACTTACACGGTTTTATTTATTTAACCTACGATACTACATCATGTAAGTCCATACACAAGCAAAAAATGAGATAAAGTAACACGATGCAATAAACACAATTGGAGACACTCAGGTAATATATTGATATTCCTCAGTTCCTATGATTGAAACCTGATTGTTGAACCAGTTGAACTAACTTGGGTAGATATCCCATCTTCTTTTCGCCACTCGTCCCTTCATCATGGAACATCTGAATGGAAGAGTGTAAATAAACGAGTGTTAAAATACTCAAAATATCTTCCAAAGTAGAGATTACACCAAGATTATTTGCTGCGATGGACTATCGTAACTCTCATCCGTGCTCCTTTTCTCGTTCTCATTTTCCATCTCGTCCCCGTTTCCAAAGTCACCAATAGTATAGGCCGGGCTCGTCTTATTGGGGGCCTCGATACCACCCGCGATCTCCCAGTCGTCGAAACCGAACCAGGCCGAGACCTCTTCTTCGATGTTCGTGAAGCACAGTACGATGGAGTGATTTGACGCCCAGGCGCCGTTGACGCGGTGGGTGTCGGCGGCGCCGTGGCAGACCGCGGCCTCGAAGTGCGTCTGGTCCGGGGGCACCTCGTGGGAGTGGACAGTGAAGTCGCAGGCGTAGGTCCGGAGCTGCTCGTCCTCGAAGAGGTTGAACGCGTAGTCGCAGGACATGGGGCCGCAGTTGATGCTGCTGTCGAAGAGAGACCAGTTACCTACTCTCATGAACTTGTGGCCAATATCTGCGGGCTCACGGGCGAGGAACCATGCTGCGAGAGTGCGAAGGGCTAGCATCGTGTTCGTGTATATTAATTTGTATATAAGAGTATGGAGAGGTAGAAAGAGAATGTTGGTTTAGTAAAGTAGATGGTTCCTTTTAGACCACGAATAATAGCTAGGGACTTTATACTGTCTATCAATATCTCATGTCCCCCCTCCCCTCCCCCCCTCCCCAAACCCCAATATCTACTTACCCATATGCCTTCGACGAGGACCACGTTACTCTTCGCTTCGGCAACCGCAAGAAGCCGCGTGTTTGCTGTGACGGCTATACTGCAAATCTATGGCATGTTGTTGAAGTATGGCAAGTCGCATACGCGAATAGGGGGTAAAGGGGTACTAGCATGAGATGGAAACTCTCTTCGATGTAACATATCTACTACCTAGACAACCTCTGCATGGACTATGAAAAGGTTGAAATGAACTTGGCTAACATTACTATACAATAATCTTGATTTTCCTTTTATAGCTAGATTTAGGTGTTTATCTAACCTAGGACTAGGTAGAGGTCGCTATCATGTTATAAGATTTAACCTAGGTAGAAGGTTGCTTACCAAGCCACGATAGCTAACGCCACTATGACTTGTGTGGCTTAGGCAGAACCCCACTACAACTAGGTAGGTACTAAAGTAATATTTTCTTCGCTTTGAAATTGACACGAAACCAAAATCCTCCACCATAAAAAATCCTTCCGCATTTCTTTTTCCTTCCTTTCTTCTTCCTCACCCCCTTCAATTTTACCACACACCACACCACACCACACCGAAGACCCCTTCTCCCGGGTAATTGGCCAACCAACATGCGATTCGGATCGCGGTTGGCTACCTGCTTGCCTACTGTGCCACAATTAAGCCTAGTTTGAAAGCTCATTCCTCATTGAACCGAGCAAACGTGTCATTCCCGAGCCTTGCGCTTTGTGGGCGTTGCCTCGTTGCCTCGTTTATTATTATTCTTCTTCTTCCTCATATCGCCATCTTTCCCATCGTCTTCTTGTTTGTTTACTATACAAGATTCGATACATTTTCCTGGTAGCTTAGTTCTATTACAGCAACTAGCCAACCGTCACCAAGATGTCGGATGTCGTGAGCTACTACATGTCCGCTCCTCCCATCGCGAGGTAAGCCATCCACCTTACATCTATCCGGTATGCGCCGGTATGCGCCGGTATGTGTATGTGTATGTGTATTAGTTTGCTAACGTCACCTCGACAGGACGGTCGCAACGGTCGTGTTTGTCGCTTCTCTCGGCGTGTACACGGGCATGCTGAACATCTATGGATTCGTCTTCCACTACTCGTTCCTCATGAAGTTCCCTCCCGGCATCCACCGATTCGTGACGAGCTTCCTCATAACGTCGAAAGACTTGGGCGTGCTCTTCGATACCTATTTCGGTATGGACTACACCTATGACAACATGTTTGAGGGCGTCAACTAACCAGCTATGTCTACAGTCTACACCTATCTCAGTCAGCTAGAGCGGAATACCTCCAAGTTCATGAAGAAGGAAGACCTAATATGGTATCTGATATTCGTCGGCGGCACCATTACTGTAGGTCCTACTCCTTACTCTTTCTGCTCTTATTTTCCCTTGTTTTCTTCTTTTCCACCTACCACTGCCCCCCAAGCACCTCATATATCTGCCCGCATAGTGAAACTGCTCCTACAGCTATCGCGGTTCCTGGAACTGAGGAAGATTACCCCTGCACTGCGGCCGTCCCGTCATTCGCATACCTCTTTTAGGGGCGGTCCGCAGTGTGGGCATGGTGGGATGTCTATTCGACTACTCGCGTGAGGTCTTTTGACTATTCACTCGGGTTATGGGTAGCGCCCTACATCCTTTCATCATCTTCCTTGCTTTGGTTTAGTCCTTTGTTATATACGTATATGTTATACGTCTCATCATCGCCGTAGCGAGTACAACGAACATGATGCTAACCAAGCCATTAGTTCCTCAACCAGATATGGACTGGGGCATTGCTGTACTTGCACGCCCTACTCATTGCGCTCTGCTATACCGCGAATCAAGATGCTAGAGGGATGCAGGCGCATTTTTACATCATCACCGTCCCAGCCCAACTCATGCCCTGGTGTATGCTGCTAGCTCAGCTACTATTCACAGGCTGGGACTCCTTCCAGGTGGGATTGACCGGTATACTTGCCGCTCATCTACACGACTTCTTGACCCGCATATACCCCGAGTTCGGGAGTGGGCCCAATCTGGCCCCGACTCCGTGGTTCCTCTCGTGGATCATAAGCACCCCAAGAACGCGCCATACCTCTTATGGAACATCGTACGCCCCTCCGAAGAGCGGAGGAGAGGGAAGCGGCCCTCTGCCAGACTCGTGGAGAACCAAGGGACCTGGCAGACGCCTAGGTTAGAGAGCAGCTTTATTCATAGCTTTTAACACAACGAATATAATGGTTAATTGACAGCATGGAAATTTTATTGTGTTTTCTATGGTCTCGCATTGTTTAATGCTGTGAAAGGTAACTATCTAACTCCGCTACTAAATAAACGAAAGGATATCCATTGCTGTAAAAATGTACTGACTTTTTGCCCGGGTACTGACTTATTGACCTTGTACTGACTTATTAACCTATTGACCGTGTGCTGACTTATTAACCGTGTATCAGTCTAAAACTCACTTATGATTCGAAACATTAAGAAGGAAAGGTATTCAAAGACAAGATGTAACAGACTATCCACCTCCCAACAGATTAACCCATCTATCTCTAGCCACAGTTACATGGGGAGACAGGATTCGGCCCTGCAGACCCAAGACTCTCAACCGAGTTGATATTAGCAAAGCCAAAATAGGCATTGCTATCTCTCGCTGGGCTATAGTTCGTTAGTCAGTATCTTATCTACTCCTAGCGGCAGGTATCGAAAGGAGAGAGTAGACCTACTTCACCAGCGTCATGATCCCCGCGTCTGCAGCGTTCATGTAGCCCCAGGAGGCGTAGTAGTCGCTGCCCTCGCACTGCTGGTCGTACCACTGCCAGGTGGCTAGGTCTGCGCCCTCGGGGGCAGCGAGGTTCAGCTCACAGGGGGTGAGCTCGGGGTTGTCGCCTTCGAGGATGAAGAAGCTGATATTTACGGCGTTGATGGCGGGGTCGGTGTCTATTGGGAGTGGTTAGGCAGGTATGTTCTTGGATGTTCACTCGAGAATTGAATAAGGGAAAGGGACTAAGGGATAAGGGTACGTACGTCTATACATGTCGGACACGGACCACACCATATCCTCCCCAGTAGCTGTGCGTCTCGTATTGCCGCCGTTGTTGACGGGGTACACGGACGCCGCTTGTGCCGGGATCGCCACCGCGCCGTCGAGGTCCGTGTCCGCGAACCCGAAGTACGCCTGCGTCCCGCGGTCCTCGTCGACGGCGACCACGACCACGAAGCCTTGGTCGCTGTGCCCGCCGCCGACGATGAGGGGGGAGTCCATCTCGCCGGCTTCCCCCCCTGCTGATTGCATGGCACCCATGCACGTGTTACGGTCGCCTAGGGACTGCAGGCCGCAGTCGGTGCCGGATGGGGAGTGCACGTCGAAGTGGCACGTGGTGTTGGAGGATGGGGTGGTGATCTCGAGGTGCCAGGTGCAGACTGTTTGGTCGGGGTTCTTGGAGCGGTGGACGTTGTGCGCGGTCCAGGTTGTGGCGGGGGAGGCGGAGACGAGGGAGAAGAGGAGGAAAAGGGGGATGAGGGGATGCATGGTTGGTTGGTTGGGGTGGGAGGTGGGAAGGTAACGAACGAGTGTGGTTTAAGGAACGTGGTGAAGAGTGTTTGTCTCTGGAGGACACTTTGGGTATTGCTAAAAGCTCTGGTTACTTGGGCCTTTTATAGAGGATGTTGTTCGCTCCCTGCCTCATCATCGACGCATCTGTCGGTATTAGCTAGTAAGCATCATCGATGAATACCAGTGAGTAACCGTGATAACCTCGTAAATGCAGAAACCCACTAGCCTCGCTGATGCCTAACAGGAGCCTAAGCATCGGCATCTCCTGATAATGACTCCTATATTCTGTCACGACTACGCGGGTTCTTACATCTACCCTAGGTTGCTTGGTGATGTGTGGACCGTAGGACTGTGGCAATCCTAAAGATCCCAGCCCCGTATCACTCGCATGCAGTCTTTGATGTTTGCTTAGATCCTGCATCGTTGGAGAAAGGGAAAGGCCACTTGCAGAGCACATTTATTTCTCGATATAGGCACGATCCCGCCCTCACCCTCTCCCTTATTGGAGAATATGGGCGGTCACTCGGCTCCCCGCAGGTTCGATCTAGCTGGAGTGGGTCGATTTGGGGGATATGGAGATCTGGACTCCTCGATAGGTATGCAGGTAGATGATAGAGATAGGGTTTCTTTCTAGAAACCTGATACATACCAAGGCGGATGTACGCGTTATTGCGGTCACGATCCGTGCCCCGGGCACCTACATCTGCCATCCGCCTCGCCTCGCTGTATTAACAGCATCACTAGAGAGTTGTTGCCGATTTGTGAACTCTCAGTTACCTACGTATTCGCCACTCCTGCAGCAATACGCATATGATAGATCATGCCGTCAAGTTTGCTCATGCATATTATTGTTACCTGTCAAAACGCAAGATTTGCCAAACGTAGGACGGTCTGGAATAGAGACTCGAGACGAATAAGAGATCGCATGGTTATTAGGGATCCAAGTACGAAGTGAGGGGTGACGGGACACAGCTGCTGTGGAACTGCATAGTGACGGATTTGGGAATCATGGCTTGTGTATTATTGCCTCAGTGTGAAGATTAATCCATTAACCTAGTAGGTGGGATGATATCCTTCAGTGTCACACAGTGGTGTGAAAGGCAGTCAGTATAGGACTAGAATTTCTGGAATCCTCTAATCCACATGGATGGGTAGGTAGGATAGAATTATTTTGGATGCTTTACTCTAGTAAAGTGGTAGAATGAATAGCAACACCCATTGATTCATCTCGAATGTAAAGGTAACGAAGGCTTGATAATATTATGCATATAATAACTCGCTAACAAATGACCTGACCTGTTCCATACGTATCGATCATGACCATGCGCTAAGCATGTTAGAGAACTCCCAATCCGTAACCCTAAGCTTCTATATCGCTTCGACAGATCATGTTTTATTTCCAAAAATCAAGATACGCCATTTCCCATGCGTTATTATACACATTAACGAATGAATATCCCCCAGTCTTTCACCCCTTTTTATTTCATCCGTACATTCCACTGGTCCCAGTGTTGGCCCCAGCATCCTCTACAACCCATCGAGGTGACCTGCGGTCCTGGGCAACCTGCGGAATGATTAACGGAGGAGGGGGCTCCTTCTTGCGTCGCTCCCAGGAGCCTTCCCCGAAGCGCGGCTCGTGGCTGACGATAGGCTGGCTGATATCCACGCCTGTAGCAAGGCTACCTTGGGCCGGCTGATGTTCTTGGTGCTGTAATCCCAATGCGTTATCCACCGGCACCCCGCGGCCAACTACGATGTTAGGCGGGGAGTACTTCTTGGGTATGCGTATCCGGGGCACTGATGGTAGGCTTAAGGAGGGCACTTGGGGTGGAGGAGGCGGAGGCGGAGGGATATTAAGTAGTGGCATAGAGGAAACTTCGGAAACTTGCGGGGCTTGAGGGGCCTGAGAGATTTGTGGTGCTTGTATACCCATGGTAGACATCTGGGTACTGCGCGGAGGTGATGGGTTACGTAGCGGTGAAGGTCCACGGGCTGTCGCTGCTTGGGGAGGCGTACGTGGTAGGGCTGCAGTAGCATCCGCAACTGAATTAAGGTATATCTCCATCGCATATGAATCTGGCTTATTGGTTCTGACGGGCTGATTCGCCCAAAACACTGAATCCCCTGAGGCTTGACGGCTGTGAGCTTGGGGTACATATGCGAAATGCGTAGGCAGAGCTCCTCCGGGTCCAGTCCCTGGGTTGCTAGGGTCGTAAGCATAGTTGGGCCGCCGCAGCTGAATCTCCTTCTCCAATGCGTCATGGTATTGTGGATTATCCGCGTAAGCCCGTTGAGCTCGAAGTTCGTACTCACTCATGGCTGGCAGTGGCTTGTTCTCACGGGTGTAAGAGGCACCGATCAGGGGTGGCGTGATCGACTGACAGCCGTTCCGAGGGTCGTAGTCCGATCCGATAGGGGCACCATACAATCGCTTTTGTTTACGATGGTAAACCCAAAATAGCGCCGTGCCACCAATGAATAGGAGTGCTGCTCCAATAGCAATGCCGGCAATGGCCCCTGTTGTCATGACTCCTGAGTCATCCTTGTTATCATCCGATGTTTGCTGTACTGGTGGATCGGTGATATTGACCAGCGAACTCGTAAAGAGTGATCCGCTGAGGCCAAGCAGAGTTCCCGGTTGTGGCTTTTGTTGGCAACCAGCCTGGAGTGCGATGATGACTATATCTGCATTAGCTAGACATCATGAAGGGTCTTGCAGAAGCCCTACAGTTAGCCATGTATTCCTGGTTCGAACTCGAAGCGAAACACTGGACGCAGGAGTCGAGCTGGGTAGCTGTAAATCTCCCCCCATCTGCCGTGCAGTATTCATATTGACCAGCTGTCGAGTTGAGAATCCCCGTTTCCAGGGCTTTCTTCAACGGTGCGCATCCATAATCGATATCACATGGCGAGGATATTTCCTGTGATACGTTTGGAAATCCAAATAGGCAAACATCTACGGAATATCGAACATTATCTAGTGGAGTGGTGTCAGCTCAATCTCCAGGAAACAGGGCAATAGTTCATACAGAGGAACCATGCGGTATCACTCTCAGTTCCAGAGGTTGCATTGCTCTTTTGTAGGCAATCAAGGCAGTTCTTGTACTTGATACCGGTACTAACAGAGTCATAATCCTCGTCGCTACATACGATATCGCTAGATCTGGTATTCGAGGAGGCGGGATCCAGCGGGTCCGACTCCGGATTGTCTAGACAAAGAGCAGCACAAGTTGACCCCGGCGTGACTTGTAACGCTATTACATGATGCTGGACGAGGACGGTGGCAAAGAGTAGGACAAGAAGAGATATCATCGTGCCCGGTGAGGGGCTAGTGTTTGGCGGAGGGGAGCGAAGATGAGAAGGGTGATGTGACGGTTCCTCAAGAACTTAAACATGACAAACAGTAGGGAGAATATGGTTCGAGGGAATAATACCGTCAACTATTGCAGGAAATCCCAACGAAGAGGAACCCGTCTTACGGGAGCAAGGCCGGGAGTAAGACGCAAAGTCAAGCACGTTAAGTTTGGAGGGATCATCATCTCTATATGTTGTACCGGTCCCGCCTTATAGGCTAGGACGATTTGGCATGCCCAGGGTAGAGCTCATCTATGGGAAAACAAACCTATACACCTGGAATGGTCCATTGAGCGGCACGAATAGCCGCGTGTGGGGCATAACCCTCGTCGAGGACCTTTGTCGTATGCCTAGATGAACGGCCTGACTGGGCCAATGAGAGTAGCTTGAGCCCAAGATCGCGCACGCGATTCTATGAGATGCAGATTTTGGCTGCAAGTCTGGCCTGATAGCCAGAAAATTTGGAGCTCTGGCGCTCCTGTTTATTCATGTCATTGGCGGGCATAGCTAGACGGGCGTAGCTGAATTGGGACTTAGTATTCAAGTGGATAGCTTTCGGTAGGGGTTCTTTGATCCCTAGGCGCCTGAGAACCCTGGAAAAAAAGAAGCAACGAGAGAAACATCAACTAGGGTCGTGAATGGTCGTGCAGACGCCGGCCAGTTACGGCGACCCAAATGATCGCCGCTCGACAAAACATGAGCTCAACGGATTTACACTAGAAGCAACCTCCAATCTCGGCTACCCCAGATCTTGGCTTCCTCGGGAGAGAAGTTCTTCAGCATATCTTCATCCTTTTTAAAATAGATATAGATATACGATCGATTCATTAAGATCCAGAAGTTACTAGCTTTCTCTACGGGGGGAACATTCGTAGCATTGACAGTAAAAGTCCTACATAACCTTACGTAGTTTACGTACGGACAGGACAGTCTTCTCCCCCTGTCGAACTTCACCTTGGCTTCTGACCTAACAGCGTAACATGTCACTTCAAACGATGACTGCATGCAGTACAGCTATTGATATTCTGCTTGGAGTATGCATTGGTTTTCGTACATAGACGGCTTCAAACCGAACAAGTCCTTATCAGAAAAAAGGCTACCTACATGTCTTTTCTTTGACAGCGGGAAGATATTGATTCCGTCAATATTTCCATACCGAAATGTATAGCCCAAATTAATTTGTATAAGGCAACTTACAGACAGAAATATTGACCTTCTCTATGCAGCTAGCAGCTGCCAGCGACTCTACCCGTAGCCCGGTCCCATTTATAGAAATGTGATAGTGACACGGTCTGCATAGCGCATGCGTTGCCGACTTGGCGGGTGATTAGCGCCAACATATTAGACACCAACCCCTCATCCATATAATATTCTCAACTTACATACCTCTTATAGTAATGTTGAGACCGCCACCATCGCCGCCGACGTCAACTTATAAGTCTGTGATCATACCTACCTATCTTACACTAGAACATTTTAGCCATATTTTTTGCTTTTCAAACTCACATCATGAGATACTTCTGCACAATTTGGAAAAAGATGGGTTCTGGCAATTTCGAAATAGGAGAAAAATGATGAGTTCCAAGGTGGCTTGGAAAGAAGAATAGGGGTCTGCAGCCCAAGGAGGTAATCCGGACCTACCCTTTGAGAATGTTGAGAGATGACCAGTATGATCCCGAAAGTTTAGATCGTTGCCGCACATAGTTGTTTTCATATGTCAATATTATATCGTCACATGTGATTTTCTCCCTTTGTGCACGCAGGGAGACATCGTTCTAGATAAGGGATGGTATTCCTCGATATCGAATACCGCCGGTCGTTTTACCAAACTCATATTTAGGCTGTCGTATATCTCTGAAGTAACTATACAAGTACAAAATTCGGCTTGAGCAATATCACTCATTCGAGCTCGGAGACCATCGATAGTAAGACTCGAAAAGAATCCCCTTCTCCTGACAGAGGAATTATGTATAGGGGGTCTCGTTTAACGAAGCTTGGGGAATATTGCACTTGTTTAGATCATATTATATCCTCTGGGATATGAGTTAATAAAGTGACATCTGCGGATCTAAGGGAAATTGATGTTATCCAAGGGATGAGTGAAAGCAAGGGGCAGTTGTCCTCTCTAGAAGAAAACACACGTCGCGATTTTCTTCAGTTGTACAGAGAAATAGTATCATCTCTCCCCCTTGCGGTTATTCCAGGATATTAACAAATAAAAATAGAATAGATACTGACTACAATTCCGAGGTTGTTAGTTAGGAGGTTTGTGATGGAATGTCTAGCTATACACTGCTACCATTGGTTTTTGGTGGCTTGAGGTCATGGGGAAATTCTATGCGGTTAATATTGAAGCCTTATTGGAGTACTACAAGGTTGGTGCAAGACTCCTAGGTTAGAAAGGAATGCGGGAATAAGTAAGTGAAACGGGGCTGGCTACTGGCCTAGGTTAAGTAGGTACCCATTCATGGTAAGGGGCAGATGCCTTAAAATAATCTTTTTACAATGATCTCGTGGATCCATTCTAGTGTATACTGTTCTTTGTATAGACGTCTTGTTAGTGATATGCTATAAACTTTTCACCAACACATCTAAAATGCAAGTATATGCTGGTGCCATGCGCGCTAACTATCACTTGCCATTATATGCCTTCTTCCGGAATATTGGTAATCTTACCAGTTGACAGGTATAAGTAGGTCCCGCTGATAGGGGATATTTACATTTTCACAATTTAATATACGGGTTCCCCTCATAATTCGGTGATTTATTACATAAAGATAAATGCTGAATTTACAGTATATATCACTCCAGATTCAAATGACTCTTAGTATGCCCTTCGACCGCTTATCAACGAGTTGTCAATCCAGCCCGTTTAGAATACGGAACTAAAGGAACGGATAAGGTCATATATAATAATACTAGCACTATGCAACAAGTTCCAATCTATCAAGGTACCCATTCGTACTCTATATGTAGTGAATTATGAATCCCTAATTCACACTTCTAACATGGGAGCCTTGCCTGATAGTCGATATGCTTCTTTCCATGTATAGGGGTAACCAAGATCATGTCAAAGGCTTTTAACAATAAGGGTCCAAGCAAGGTATCCATAGTGAAAGGCTCCCATTTCCTATATATTTCGCTGTATACGTGTAATTCATGGACACACCAATACCCCTTTCTCTCGTTGTATTCCTGAAATCCAGCTTCAAACATTTCTTTATTGAAACATTGTCTCCTAATAGTTGAATGCCTTCTACTTAGTGGCTGACCCCCTGACAGCTTTTCTTTTTAGTATATTCTATGTGATTTCCCCTTTAAATTGTGAGAGAAGTACTCTTCATCCACGTATGAGAGCGTGTCTTTCCTAATATCGAATAGGTCAAGCAAGTAATGCATTTTGTCTTCTCAGTTAGATACTTTGAATCACTTTCAAACCCCTATTCGGTGTCTGATATTGCTACATATAACTCTGCTGTAGAGTTATACATATACCATGTTAACACTTATTCGATATGACGGTCATAAAACCTGTTATATATGGAGCAAATCATCTATGCATCAAGAACCATAACTACAGGTAAATACTATTGCAATCAATGTGCGCAGATATAGACTCCTTGTTTCTTCAGACTCAAATTCTCAGGTCCTTGCCTCCGAAGTATCATATTTGCCGAAGATTTCTGTGAGTTTATGCCACGATACACCTCCTATTGGGAGAAGGCATAGTTGTGGCGTGAAGAACTAGAACCAAAAGGGTATGCCGGCATGAGACATATACATGCAACAAGGCTCTTTGCTCACCGGAAAGCCTTGCACTTCTTGATTTTGGCGCTCAGTTCTCACGTTCCGGCCCCGGAACTCCCTCGTGGTATATCGCTATTTTCTGAACTCTATAATGCTCCAAACTTGCCGTGGAAAGCCAGGGGAAATTCGAGGAACGACTGTGAGATGTGGTTAGAAATGATTTCCAGTCTGTGATTCTAGAATGTGTGGGCATTGGGATATATCGATCACCGACTGAAGAACACTAGGGAATACCTTCAATACTTCAACACAAGGCCTAACGATATGCGTTCGACACATAACTGGAGGGATACGCAAGTAGACCTAGGGAACATGCATAGCTATTGACGGTGAAGGCCCCGATGTATTGACCAGTCCCGGTGCAAGAAATCCGGTCAGTCTCTTATGACGAAATAATATTGGGAGGCAATGGTCAGGAAGGAAAATTGACCTTTTAAGTATTTAGGTAGGCTCTCTCTAAATGGTGGCACATATATGCATATACCCGCTGCACGTCGGTATCAGGCGACTATTAAAACACTCAATCACTGTCCCGGGATTAATGCCGAATACCCTGGATGCTCATCGTGTAACCCCCCTTCAACTCCATCAACGTTGTTGGTGTTGGGTTGGATGTTACCGGGTCCAGACCCTTTCCATGGTAGTTCTAAGCTAGTTGGACTTGCAATGTCCACCAGGATCAAGCTCCTTTACGCTTCAGTTTAACTACCTAGGTGAAGTTGACTTGATATCATTAATTGATGCCAAATATTAGGCTCGTAATAGTTGGTTATATCAGGGCAATGCCTATCAAATGAAGGATGTATGTTTAGGATTCCCCCTATCCCCTATTTCCAACTTTGGTCACGGCCATATTCATAGGAGGAATATCTCATGATGTGCACCAATGTTACATGTATCGGACCGTTACATACCTGCGTAACGAAGTAGATAAGACTCGAAATGGTTGCACGGAATATCTATGAGCCTGGTTGATATCGCTGCTGCGGCTGTCCACACTTGTTGGTTGAAGCTTTCAGGGCCTAGACGCGATAAAGCGCTTTTAGCGCTATCTTCTCAGAGCCATGGTGTGGCCGAATTGTAGGTTAGCGCCCATATACCTGGGTAAGTATGTACCTAGGTTACCTATCTATGCCAGGGTGAATATTTGATTACGACTGATTGAAAACCTCAAGGGCCTGGCCATCTTTCAGTAAAGCCTTACATTAATCATGCATCGCTATTAAGAACACCAGCGAAACAACATGTAGCGATGGCTTGATGACGGGATGAATGAATATTCCGCTGAAGACTTTCTGTGGGTAGGGTCTGGTAGAAAATGTCACCATGATAGTCCCCCATAAGACCTCAACTATACCCACTAATAAGTGGATGATTTAAGGGGGGGGACGATCAGGGCGTGGGCGCGTAAATTTACACACACAACTATAACCTCCACTATGTATGTATGAATTGAAGTCTATCACGAGGCTAATTGGGCTAGGGTCCCCCGCGCGGTGATGAAAGGTGGTGTAGGTAGTGCACACGGTGGTATAAAATGGTGTGTGTGTGTGTGTGTGTGGTTGAGCTGGTTAAGGTGGTCTGGAAGATAGAGCAGTTGATGAAACCCGCTTCTGGTTGCTAAACGGACTATTCTAGATGTTCGCTCAGTAGGAGTATATAACGTGAACTAAGTATGACTTATATAGTATGACATGAGTCGCGGAGTGTCCAGAGAGCCGGGATGATATATAAATGTATGTTGGTTGTTTCTGCATACAACAACCGTTCCTCTGGGAATGCTACTAACCTGGATACGTGATGAGGTTGCTAAACTACATGGTATACCTATAGTCTAATTTGTGCTGAAGAAATTCAAGCATCATCCCACATATACTCCGAAATGGACGTGCACATACATAAAGGCTTGGGTAGGTAAGTAATTTACCTATTCCCTGGGCAGCGTCTAGATCATACGAGAGAAGTCGTCAATCAGCTCAAGATACTACAGAATATATCGTCATCTCAGTCCAGGAGTTGCTGTAACTTTGTGCCTACACGTGGGTGCTGCCGATTACGACCCAACTCAACGCCCTTGATTTGCTCATAATCGTTGGAGGTCTTTGCAGGTGGCGCTTAACGGGCCCTTATAAGTGGCCGAGTCGATGCCCACCCCAACCGAAATCCCACCCAGGCCATCCGGTATATTTAGTACTATGCAGTGACGATTAGCTGTGAAGCATCTGGCTCAGGCATTCCTAAACATCCTAGTCGCTGACTGCACTTTGCTGACCTTAGCCTTTCTATTTGGTCCCGCTAAGGCTACTAGTAATTCACTACTAGGCTAGGTTTAACTAGCTCTCTTTCTTTGAGTTCACGATCGTGTCTTGCGTTGTCGGGTTGAATGGGCCAGGCTCTCTCTCTCCCCCCTTTCGACTTAACCCCACCACATATCTTCTTTCTACTAACCAAATTATATCTTACTTGGTCCCGAGTCTGTGGTAACAAGTTTTTAAACAACTTACCTTCCTACCTACCTAGTGTCTGGCGCTATGATGTTTACTTGCTTTCTCTGAATGCATCTGGCCGCATTAGCTAGCAGCTGTAGGGAATAGGCGGAGACCACTGATTGAGAGGGGGATCGTCGGCGTAGAGGCTTCGACAAATTCATCTCCCGCCACACCTGCAAGATGAAGATAGCCTGTTTGCAGTTTGCGCCCCAAGTTGGCGATGTGGACAACAACCTGAACCGAGCCGATTCCATCCTCAACAGGTCCAATCCTGGGGAATTAGATCTTCTGGTCCTGCCTGAACTGGCATTTACTGGTACGTCATGGTGGCGCCCTAAACTTGGGGGTAGCGCAAAGACCCAACCCCGCGCTGTGCGATATCGAGCTTGAGAGATGGGTGTAGGTGAACCTCGATCGAAGCTGACTTGTTGTAGGATACAATTTCAAGTCCCTCCATGCGATTTCCCCTTTTCTCGAACCGACCGGGTCGGGCATTACTTCGGTCTGGGCTCGCACAACAGCCCTGAAGCACAACTGCAAAGTCGTCGTTGGATATCCGGAGACGGCAGATGTTTCGTACAAGTGGCCAACCTCGCCCGAGTATTATAACTCCGCCATTGTCGTAAACGAAGATGGGGATACCTGTGGTCATTATAGGAAATCCCATCTGTACTATACTGATGAGACTTGGGCCTTAGAAGGCACTGGTTTCTTCAAGCGCCAGATTCCTGGTCTTGGCAAGGTTGCCATGGGTATTTGTACGTTTTTCTTTCCCTTGTTCGTTGGTCATCCAAGTCCCAAGTACTAACGACTGAGGATGTATAGGTATGGATATCAAGTAAGCATTTCAGTCGCGCTGGGCTATGCACGTAGAGTTCACTGACCTTTCTTAGTCCATACAGATTCGAAGCACCATGGAACGTTTATGAATTCGGGCGCCATGTCCTGGATGTATCCGCCAGGGTAGTAATCGTATCGATGGCGTGGCTGACCCGTGAAGATGGAGTATCCTTTAGCTGTAGGCCTAAAGAGCCAGATATGGAAACCCTCACATATTGGATTACGCGACTCGAACCGTTGATCAGAGCTGAAACCGACGAAGAGATCATCGTCATTTTTGCTAACCGCACTGGAATCGAGGACGATGCTGTCTATGCGGGAACAAGCGCCGTGATCGGCATCAAAAATGGTGAGGTGACAGTATACGGTCTTCTTGGTCGCGGCGAGAAAGAATTATTAGTTGTCGACACGGATAAACCAGGTTTTGCTAAGCTGGTGTATCGTCCGGATGATGATGAAGAAGAAGAAGAGAGCCAATCCGTTGAAGCACCAGGGAGTAGGCCGGGAAGTGAGTTGAGCCATAAAGACCCCCCGTCCAAGTCACCAGGAGGCTCAGAGTTATCCTCAGCACCTCGTCTTGGTGGCGGAGGGGCTGCCGAGGACCTTCACACAACATCAAAGATTTCCAAGTCTTCAAAAGAGGCTAATAGAAGGTCTTTCGGCGGTCATATTCTGGTTGATGCGGATGCGATTTCGCCTCCAACCTCGGGCTTGTCGGAGAAGGTATATAACGAGTCCCCTATATCGCCTCGTTATTTCTGGGAAGAATCTCTCGAAAGAGCACCCCTACCCTCACAATTCCCCAACATGGGGATTCATACCAATTTTGAAGAATGGCGAGACTCTCTTAAAGCTGACTATCGCGACGTTGATTATGACGCTTTAAGAGATAACCCAACCTCACCGCAGACCGACCTTGGTTCAGGAGATGAGTTCTCATCGTTGGTGAAGGCCTTGGATGATCCTGCTTCTACCACGACGGCATCGATAAACCGCCCATTCTCTACCAAGTCGCGTAATGCAAGCAAGAGCGAACTCTCCGGTTCGAAAAGCGATATTCGGAACGAGCAGCCGAACAACCGGAGCTGGCAAGACTCTAGCAATCATTCTTCACCACTTTCGGATAAAGCCTCTCGATCGAGACCTTGGCATTCTACACATCAGAGCTTAGATGCCACCCGTGGCCAAATGAACCCACAGCCGCAACCTGTATTGCCCAGCGAACGATATTGGACTATGTCTCCCGACCTTGACAAAATAGGTGCAGAGCTCATGGTCTTTGAAGAGGAGAGCGCAAATCGCACCAAGCGCGATAGCCTAGTGTGCCATGTAGACGAAGACAACTATATTGCGCTCCGGGCTGCGCGTAAAGATGCCACTGGCAGGAAAAACGAAACTCATCGGGACGAACGCAGCGAGCGCTCACGTTCGCGGCACTCGCCGCGGCACCCGGATTCTTCCAAACAGCATAGTGGGAGGTCTCGGACAAATAGTCGAGCAGCTGTCGAATCACCACCGATGAAGACAACAGAAAAATCATCTGCGAGAACATCAAGTCGCGGCCGTCATCGAGATGGGGATAGCGCAAAACCGAGGAACTTGTCTAAGAAGACATCTCATGGTACCGTAGCGGCTGGGGCCACGTCGCCGCCGGTGCATTATGCAGGAACACCAAAACAACATCGGCATAGGCACCGTGGCTCGGGTATTTCTGACATGGACTCACTACAGTTCGGCTCATCCAAACATGATGCTCCGCAGTCTAGAACTTCTCACCATCATAGGCCAGAGCCCACCACCGAACAGAAGTCTGGACTGCCCATCAGGACTGCTAGACATTCCAAGCGAGAGTCTGACACAACCCGCGCGAAGATAGCGTTGCCGTCATCGGACTCTACCATCATGTTTTCTCCTGATATACTAGGATATAGCCCTGGAAGGGATTCCGCATATGTGACATCCATTGAGACACACGAGACGGGGCTCACTATGCCGGATCGGATCCTAGACCGTCCGCTACCAACCCCGAAAGCAATGGTACTGCCTCGAGACTATGATAGCGGAGCCAACGGTCACCAGAGCGCTCCTCTTCCACCAAGGAACCAGGCACCGGTGGTACCCCTCAAGTGCCTGGATGAGAAGAATGATGTTCAGATAGAGAGACCTAGAAGTGCTGTGTGGTAGGATCTTTTTGAGGGGGGGGGGGGGGGGGGGTCTTTCCCTAGGTTGAGGCCTTCTGATATGTACACTTGTTTGATTATGTAGCGAGGTGTTTAGGAAGACGAGAACTTCGTCTATATGTTTTTATAAAAGAAATGAATGTTCAATGAGGAAATGCTTTTATGTTGATTAAGAAAAGGTTCTTAGACCCCTAGTGATGCCGGTACCTAGTACGGCACAGTATCTTCAAATAGGACCTATCTAGCGTGAGGCTACGCCTGTGAAAAGGGGATTCCTTCATGGAACTTACCTTATGAATAACCATCTAGCTGTTGGTTGATGAGATCAACGGAGAGAATATCCAAGTCCGATCGAAGCTAAAGCTGGGTCCAGCTCATTTTCGCACAAGACTCTTGTAAGTGTTTAGAAGACATGGCAAAGAAAGACAAGACATGTTTAAAATGATAAGAGAATGGTTGCTATTTTGGTTCTGCTCTCTCCTACTCTCTCCCTTTGCTCCGAATCAGTTTTGATTGTGTAAAATGAAAGTGAAATCTAGAGACGAGGCTCGTTCCTTTTAAGGGGAATAGCCTTAACAATTACGAGACAAACTGCTACGATGGCTTTTTCTGGCCTTTGACTTAGACGTTCCCGTCCCGGCCCGAGAATACATGAAGGGCAGAGATGGCTGAGGAAGCGCCCAAGGGAGAGCAGATGGCTCCCATCATCGAATAATCTACATTACCATACCGTCGGTTCTAGGACTACCATCCAGTAATATCCCAGCAAAAAATGCGTGTTGGTAATGCACCTTGTGAAGCTTGCATATAACAGCTCTGCCAGCTCTACACAATTACCCAATCCATGGAACCATTCAGTAGATCCTTATGCAATGAAGTATCCTCCGGCGCTTAAAAACCCCATTATACCAGATCAGGTAACAGCAGAATAGCAACCGGCTCGCTATACGAAGAACGTTCGGCTCGATTAAGTTTTTTTTTTCGGCTTGCCGACTCTTCACTGGCAAAAGCTGTTGTTGATGTAACCGACCGGTCGGCAGGCCGTGCCAGGGTGCACCTGTTTGAGCCTGGTTACTCATGTTCGCATGAACGGGTTTAATGATTAGACGAGAGGCTTTCATTGATAACTTTCACATCGTCGTCGCGTCGTCTATGCGAATGACTAGCCATTGACTGCCACACAACCTCGCTTCTTGAACATGCTTATTGGCTATTCACCAAGCTGAACGAGTCGAAGTTATCAATCTTAGAGCAAACAATTACATATCACTAGTTTCGCTTCATAGTATTCGTCGATTTGACCAGGCGAACTAGGTTATTGAGGCATAGTCCCGACGGTGTGGGTAACCGAGAGGACTGAAGTGTCTGAGCGGCTCGTCGATAGGGTGGTAATCGCTACGATCGAGTTCCAGCGAAATATATCGCCTAGGTCAGAGAAGAGGTAGGACTAAAACTCCCGATCTGGAGTTGGTGTATTCTGGATAATCACAGATTAGGCGTGATCAGCCAGTAGGGCCGTGCGGTAGGCCGCCGTGATGTTACATAGAACACTTGGCTCTGCCGTGATTGACACATGACACGACACTCAGCTATAATAGTAATCAGGTCGGTGTTCATGACCGTTTAGTAGTGTCAATGTTCTCTAAGTTAGTTACCTCCTATGTAGATGTATCTTTAGACGTCGTTGGAGAACGACAGCAAAAGACAGTAGTTCCTGGGGATAACATCCGATAATCTACACTCAAAAGCGTCGATGGTTCGACATATCGTCTGAGCCATCGAGGCTGTCTCTTTATTTAATACTTTCACCTTTGATAACTTCGTGAGATTTTGGGGGCCTCGGCAGGGGCTCCCAATTAAGGCTAGGACTGCCTAGGATGGTGATTGGATATTGCGATTACTGGGCATCTCGAAAGATCTCCAATGAGACGGCCGAGGCCGAACGCAGCCAGTCAACGCCTCCACCAGGGAAAAAAGGAACTTGCAGGGAATCGTGCAGCTGGTAGGGTGACAAGCACAAGTGCTGCGAATGCTCAGTGGACGAGATTCTGCTCACCTTGCGTCTGGCCCCCATCCTCGACCAGAAAACTCCGCACCCTCGTCAAATCAATAGATCCGGCCCCTGGAACTCCTCTCCATGATTGACATGGGGTCGTCTTTTGCTCCGCTCTCTCACACATCTTACCGGGTCAATTTAAACTGCCCACGACATCAGAACAACTATCCCAGCCCCGGGGCCCTTCGCCGAGCTTCACCTCTGCATCTCGGACAGCCGCTGAAGGGGGCTCAAGCATCACACGTTTCTTCTCTCGCTGAAGCGCCATCATATCTCCCTTGCGCCCCCTGTTCTACCATCCAACAGAGAGATATTTCTAGAGTGGCTATACGCACAGATCGCTTCCCTTCTCAGCCGAGCCTTTGCGGTTCAATCGCGACAGCTTCATTCATATAAGGCTGAGAGCCGTCCTATCAGTCATGAACTGCGGATCTCCATCTTGAACTAGGGTAACGCAGAGCTGGGCTCTCTATATCTGTGCCACATCAGCAAGATCAGATCTTGCGGACCGCCGCGACCCACTTGAGCAATCCATTCTATGCAAACTACCTACGATACGGATCGACAACTATACAGGTTTTTGTCCCCTTGTTAAGGACGGGAGCGGTCATGGCGCGAGCTTTGATATTCGCTGCGCTCCTGCGCTCGTCGGCTGCGCTGTTAGTAGCCGACGGTTCGCCATGCGGGACGGACTGTGGCAACGTCCTCGACTCGACGACGAGTGACATGATAGTATGCGACGAGGGAACCTACCGTCTCACGTCGGCCGGACAAGTGTTCCAATCCTGCATCACCTGCGAATCCACGAGCTCATATTATACAACCGAGGGCTCTAGAAATACCTCGGACTTGCAGGGCATGCTTTGTATGTTCCAACAGATTGTCTCCTGCTCCGTTGCAGTACCATTGCTAATATTCACTCGCTTTCTCGACGGTAGACAACATGCGCTTCGCGGTATCGCAATGTCTATATGATACGGGCGCAAGCCCCTGCATCACTACGTGCGTCCGCGGCAAGAACTTGTAGATGATGACATCCGCAGCTAATTCTCACCTAGAACTGCCTGTGGGCCTCTCCAAGACGCCGTCAAATATGGCAATCTCAGCTCGCACGTCACTGCATATGGCTACTGTAGTCTCTGGAGTGACTACCAGCTAGATAAATGTAACGATTGCCTAAGCCAGGAGGACAATGGGCATTATCTTCGCAATTGTGCGTCAAGTCGACCCGTCTCGTTTTTACCTAACACCAAGCTTTGCTAACCCTCAGTATTTAGTCATGTCGATTTTGTCCGGAGCATGCAGGCTGCAACTCGAGCCGCCAGCCACCCTTCCCCTGCAGGGGAGCATATTCTCGACCAACGTGGTGAACGTGACGGACCCGACGCCCACCGCAACCTTCAACGTGGACAACTCCACGGGCGCCCTCGGCAACGGCGAAATCGCCGGCATCGTCATCGGCGGCGTGGTCGTCCTCCTAGCGCTCATGGGCTGCGGCGTGGTCATCAACGGCAAGCGGCGGCGGAGAGCGTACCTGCGCCGGCGCGGGGAGCTCAGTAAGAACTGGCCCACGCCGCCGCAAGGCGGAAACGGCAGCGGCGCCGCGGGCGAGATGTTCGAGACGCCGATCAGCCAGCGGCCGCTGCGCGGCTGGGAGGACTCGCCCATCAGCGCAGCGACGCCGAGCACGTTCCCGCCGTACTTCTCGCCCTACGCGTCGCAGTACAACAGCCCCGTCAGCGCGGCCGGGGGGCCCAGCAGCAAAAACGGCAACGGCAACAACCAAGCCTGGCCGGTGGAGAATGCGGTGGCGGCGGCGCAGAACATCGGCGTGGCGATCAGCCCCGACCACGACGGCTCGGTGACGCACTGGGGCGACAAGAAGGGCAAGGAGAAGGCGGATCTGGATAGGGAGGGGTATGAGCTCCAGGAGGGGGTCAGCAGTGCGGGTGGGTACGGGGCTCCGGTTCCGATACCCCCTCCGCCTTCGTCATTGCCGCAGCAGACGCCGATGCTAGGCCACCCCGGGTATGGGAGATATGGGCCGTCGCAGAAGGTGCAGCAGAATGGCTCGTGGGAGGGTTACGAGGACCAGCGTGTCGAGGGGGGTTCAGGGAGGGCTAATGGGTTCCCATAGCCTTGCTGCTCTGGTAGGAGAAATGTGTGTACGCGCACACACATGCACACATATATTTATACATATAAATATGGACTTGGGATCTGGTGGGAAGTGTTCGAGTAGGTTTTTGGCGTTTGGGCTGTGGGTTAAGGGGGCATATGAGATACCAGAACGGTCTTGAGAGCGAGATCATGGGATGGTGGGTAAAGGAGATGTTTTTGCTTATGGCGATACCACAACAATACTTATGATCTGTATACTTAGTTGAGGTCTGAATGACCTTCCATAAATACTTGCTAATTCTTTTTTTATGTATTGATTATCTGACATCTAAAATATGAAATGTGAACTATTCCGACTTACACCATAGGTACCTAGGTACTTTAACCTAAAAGCTGTACACTATCAGCTAAAGATGGCAGATTAGATAACCTTAACCCCGTTTACCCGACCATCATTCAGTGTGGCTAAAGCATTTGGGAGTTCATAGTTCATGTGGCTAAAGTACGCTTAAATTCGCAAGCACGGACGCTAGATTCACCAACTAAACCAAGAGGGGTTTGGGGTTCCTGTGGCTGGAGCTCTATTTTCCCCACAGCGGTGAAGTTCGCAGCCAAAAAAAATTTGGAGCTTTGAATTTTTTTAGATTTTTTTTAGATTTTTTTTTTACGTCTCGTTACATCTTCCAACTTACCAAGAGGAAAAGAAAAAACCCATTATTCAACACCACCACACCCTTCTTTTTCTTCTTTCTTCTTGACCTGTCGCTCATTTCTCTATACATAATCACATTTCCACAAGTATAGATATTGCGACAAGTGCAAACAAGTACAACCATGGCTCTTGTAATGAGAGACAGCAAGCCCGAAGAGGACGAGTTCTCTATCAAGCCAACCGCTGCCACTCCGTCCGTCGACACGAGCACATGGCCGCTGTTGCTGAAGAACTATGACAAGCGTATGTTCCTTTTTGATCCCATAGAATCACTAGATTGGCGCAAAAGAGATCGAACTGCCCGCTAACCTCCAATTGGACCAAACCACACACAGTCCTCGTCCGCACCGGACACTTCACCCCCATCCCCTGCGGAAGCTCGCCTCTGACGCGCGACCTCAAGTCGTACATTAGCTCTGGTGTGATCAACCTCGACAAGCCCAGCAACCCCTCTTCCCACGAGGTTGTCGCCTGGGTCAAGAGAATTCTGCGTGCAGAGAAGACGGGTCATTCTGGAACGCTTGAGTGAGCAATACTCTGAAGTCTTGTCTTGTCTTTTTTACTAACCCAATACCTTCCTAATCCTACAGCCCCAAGGTCACTGGATGTCTTATTGTCTGCATTGACCGCGCTACTAGACTCGTGAAGAGTCAACAGGGTGCTGGTAAGGAATATGTTGCTGTCATTCGCCTACACGGAAAGCTCCCAGGTGGCGAGGCCCAGGTACATACCCCCCCTCCAATGCTATGAAAATCGTGCCATTGACAGGCTATATTGTCAATTGATTGATTGTTCTGTGTTCTAATCCTTAATATAGTTCTCTCGTGCCCTCGAGACCTTGACTGGTGCCCTCTTCCAGCGACCTCCCCTAATTTCTGCCGTCAAGCGACAGCTCCGTATCCGAACCATTCACGAAAGCAAAGTCATTGAATTCGACAATGACAGACACCTCGGTGTTTTCTGGGTGTCCTGCGAGGCCGGTACCTATATCCGAACTCTGTGTGTGCACATGGGTCTCCTCCTCGGTGTTGGGGCCCACATGCAGGAACTCCGCCGTGTTCGATCCGGTGCTATGGACGAGACCAAGGGCATGGTCACCCTTCACGATGTCTTGGACGCCCAGTACCTCATGGACAACATGAGAGACGAATCCTACCTCCGAACTGTCATCTCTCCCCTCGAGACCCTCCTCACTTCGTACAAGAGAATTGTTGTGAAGGACAGCACCGTGAATGCTATCTGCTATGGTGCCAAGCTCATGATTCCAGGTCTTTTGCGATACGGTACGCACAACCATACCCCCCTTTGGTAGAACAAAGAACTAACATGTTTCTACAGAGGCTGGCATAGAAGCACATGAAGAAGTTGTCATGATCACCACCAAGGGAGAAGCCATTGCCATTGGTATCGCCATGATGTCAACTGTGGAGATGTCATCTTGCGACCATGGCGTCGTCTGCAAGGTCAAGCGATGTGTAAGTCACCCTATCAACCAAAAACCATTGAATTTTTGATTTCCTCGAAACTTGCCACCAACAAAACAATTGCTGACTCTCCATTATAGATCATGGAGCGCGATCTCTACCCGAGACGATGGGGCCTGGGTCCCACTGCTACGGAGAAGAAGAAGCTGAAGGCTTCCGGCAAGCTCGACAAGTACGGACGCACCAACGAAGCGACCCCCGCCAAGTGGACTTCCGAATACAAGGACTACAGCGCTCCCGCTCAACCTACCACAACCACTCCTGCTGCCGATGTCACCATGTCGGAAGCTCCTGCGGCAGCTGCTGCCCCCGCTGCTGAGACTGCAGCACCGGCTGCTGAGGACACCACCGCTGACGACGACAAGAAGAAGCGCAAGAAGCATGATGGTGAGACCGCCGAGGACAAGGCCGAGCGCAAGCGGCGGAAGGCTGAGAAGAAGGCTGCCAAGGAAGCCAAACGAGCCTCGATTGGCAAGAAGGCCGACTCTGACTCTGAATAAATCGCCTGAATCCTGCGAGGGTTTGTTCAGGTTAATTGTGGTTGTTAGCATCTTCAAAGTTGCATTCCAGAGTTCTTATTCCGGCGTTATCTTGCTGTAATATTCAATCTGAGGGTCTGGAAAAACAAAACTGGCGTTCCGGGCTTCATTGCTTTTTTTTTTCTGGCCATAGTCCTGTCGGTCGCATTGTGGGGGACGAATGAAGGACTGAGCTGTCTGTCCTAGGTAGATAGTAGGAAGTCTTTCGATATGAAAATACTACTGAACTGAATGAACTGTTCATCCTAATCTGACCTCTCTGCAGAACTATATGCGCGCTTACGTCTTGAAGGTCATGATAAAGGGGAGGTTGCAGAGCCATGGCTTCTGCATGCTTACCTACACACCTTGACTAGACATTATACGCCGCAAATGTGACCTGGGTAATAAGATGGGTTCCACGACACGAAACTATGCGTAGAGAATACAACGGGTTCATGGGTCAAGTTATTTTATGCAGGGGATACTCGACTCGGCCAGGGTAGAATAAGATGCAAGGTGCACATCTATCCAGATGTCTATCCGTGTGCCGCGGTCCACGCGAGTCCCTCTTATTATCCCAATGCATACGTATCTATGCACATCCCAAGTGATCATTATTAGGTTTTTTTTATCGTTGCTATTTCTCAGCTCGGAGCTATTTCCGCCCTTTTTTTTTTCGTTGAGAAGCTGAACGAGGTAAGGAGCTACATAACTATAGACATGAGGGCAAGAAAAAGGATAGAAAGAAAAAAGAAGAAGAATAGGAGAGCCAAGAAAAACAAAAATGCGGCTCTGTAGAAAAGAAGGTTGGGTTGGGGATCCGGAAGCTCCTCTTCCCCGAACCAGATCGGCAGCTGACTATACGCGAATATGGTAACTGCTGGATTGGGATCTTCAAATAGTTTTAGTCATGCGATGGAGATGGGAAGGCTACTACACTCTACGCTAGAAGAAAAAGAAGAATTGAGAAAACCAATAAAAAAGGAGAAGCACGAGCCGCCTTGGGGAGGGCGCGGTTTGGCTTATGATGTCACCGACTCGACGACATGACAACGGCACGGAGCGGAGACGCAGCTTACCTACCTTAGGGTTGAAGCTTACCGTGGAGGAGGGAGGGATGGTTCGGTTTGGGCATGGGGAAGAGGTGGTAGGGACGGGACGGAGGCGCACACTTCGGGTTTTCGGGCTTGAAGAGGATGGGACGAGATGCTCGTGGGTAGATGGGATGGTTTAGAGTAATGACAGAGAAGGGATTACAGGCAGGTAATGATGAGGAAGAGAGGCACACGGGATGGAAGAGAGACGGGAGGAAACTACCTAGGTAAGGAAGCATCGGGAGAAGAAAGATAAGGTACAGCGGAATGCCAACTTAAGTTTCTTTCCTGATGCACATTGTCAAGCAGTGTAGAGTTTCTCTAGTGTGGTTTGGAGCTAGCTGGTTTATCTAGATGTAAATAGCATGCGGAAGAGGAGAGCTTCTATCCCAGCCTCGTTGTTTTTATTATTGCTGCCTCTGAGGCTCGTTGGTGTTTTTTGATGAAGTAGCGGTCGGTCAATATTTTGTTATTTATTTATTTATTTCGGTTCAAGTCTATGTAAGGATACTAATCCACTCCTATTACTACCATCACTCTTCTTCCCAATCCTCCTAGACGGGGCTTTTGCTTTGCTTCTTATTTTCTTGCTCCTGTGTAACTTAGTGGCAAGTCTGGTCTGCATTTTACTTACTCTATAGCAAGGCATGCCTTCGAAATGTCTGGGCAGTCAGCTATCTACCTACCTAGCGTAGCAATGGGTAGATGGGAGGTGTATCACAGCCTTGGAAGAGCTTTGGTGCATAGCGCTATGTACGAGACTTTCTGGTTCTTTTTTTCCTTTCTATTTCTTTTCCGTTTTCTATGCCGCCGCTACTTCTTCTACTGTAGCTTTAGAAAAGAATGAGAAAAAGATCGACTTGCGGCCTCAGCGTGTGGATCTTTGTGCGGTGTGTAGTGCAGTGGTAGGTGCTTCGCCACCAATCCTTCGCTCGCTTTGGGAATCCTATAATTTTTTTTTTAAAGCTGTCTTCTGTGCTGTCGTTTTTCTTCAACTCTTGGCGCGTGGGAAGGGAGGGGCGCGGACACGTTTCGGAGACTTGACTAGAAAAGAAGAGAGAATATATTGTTGAATGTTCTGTGCCGGCTGCTAGTAATAACGCATCTTGGCTGTCATGCGTGTATTATACCTAGTCTTCGAGGGATCTGAAGTCTGTCAGTCTATCAGTCAGGTCGACCATGAGTCTGTTCTGTCATAACGCCGAGGCGTGAGCATCCACACCAGACGTCGTGATTCTGGTTCCGTGTTAACCGACCGACTACCTGCCCCGGCCGGGATACCGGAAAACGGGGAAATGGGTCATAAGTAAGCATAGTGTAGCATCTGCCTAACCTGTCCCAGTGTTGCTACTGAGGCGGCGCGGGAAGGGGAAGAGAAAAGAGAAAAAAGCCCAGGTTCTGTCTTTGCCAAGTCACTACCACTAGAGCGGGTATTGAGTGAGGCGCGCGTGGAGTGAGGTTTGACATGCAGGTAGGGAATCAATTGATGACCTACCTATGCAGTCGAGCCTAGTCTATAGTCGGCGATCCGATGGATGATCGATCATCGCCCGGTAGATAGCGTAGTTAGCTGAAGTCCAGCATCTCATCTATTATAAGCAATTCTTGGCAGACAAGCCTTTGCCGTGTATGCGTGCACTTTGCCAGTCTAAATGGACCAGCTACCGGGGTAGTTTTAGTTGAAATGTTACCTGAATAACTCAGCCTTATTCCAACGAACTTATGCGGACTCGCTTCGGTCGGCCCTGAACCATGCGCTCAAGCTGTCTAGTTATAGAGTTGAGTACTTATGCGGCATACCTCGTATATGTGAACGAAGGCGCAAAACATCGCTACTTACCTCTGTTAGGGAAAGTTAGTTCGAGTTATTCCCGACTACTTGCATTGAAAGACTAACTCAATATATCAACGATGAGAACTGTTTCATTGAAAACGGCGTTTAGATCTAGCTAGATGATACCCAGAAACTTTTCCAATTAGGTTGGCTAAAACCTAGTGTGGGCTTGAACGATGTGTTGTCTACGTGTACGTATGTACGAGTACACCTAGGTACCCTGGCTGGTGCAGAGAAGGTGTCAATGTCGTCAGGTTCCATTACTTGGGCTTGTGTAGAACTTCCCACGTTTTTTGAAACTCTCAACTCTCCTTTCGAGCTGGGCGTGATAACAAGGAATAGTGGAGAGGTATGTATCATTCTCCTTTCCCTGTCCAAGCGTCGAAATCTTCCCACCTCAGAGAAGGTTCGTCACTTGGATCATGAATGAGGCAACCCGTCAATATGCTTTGATGTTTTGATGTTTGAAAGAGCAGGTTCTTAAGTGTTCTGTTTCTTGTTTCTCGTTAAAACCTTACAAAACAAAACTGCCTGGAGTGAGAGTAGGTGATACGCCGGTTAGAGTCATCCCGGCCCATTTCAGCAACTGTCCCTGGCAATCCTGACACGAAAGGGGAAATCACCTAACACATGGGACCCTACAAACTTCATCCCATAAACTCCCCACCAAGATCTCCTCGAGGAAGGCCGGTGCCGATCCCGACCCGCGGCCCCGTTCTTTATTTTTCTCTGCTTTGTTCTGGCCCGTTCAGGGTCTATCTTTCGCTGAACGGCGGTTGCTACACTATGTGGCTAGAACCGGTGGCCAGCTCCCATAATGGGCCCCCGTCTATCGTAATTCGCACGTAGACATAAGAACGGAATTTCCCATCACAAGTCTAGCATATGACAACAATAAGAGAGCAGATCCTGTTTTAATTGCGTAACTTGTGATTCCGTAACGGTTCATGGAATGTTTTGCGTCTTTGTACCTGTCTGTGCAGCAAGGATAAGAAGTTTGATGATATGAGAGGAGGATGAGTTGTAATGCGGGAGAGAGAATTGAATTAGATTCATCTGCATTGAATCATGTCCTTGAGAAATTGAGCTCTTACAAGAGATACCTAGTCTAGTGTATAAGTTAACTTCATAAAGGCTTGCATACTTCGAGTTTATGCAAAGAGTCGAGTTTTTGCGCTTGCTGGGATTGCCTAGAACGATACTAAAAATGGACCTACAACGAATGGTGATTGGTTGGAACTATCGCGGCTATATTAGTGCCACACTAACCTATGCAAATGGTGTTACTGTTTACTGCATTCTGGATTGGTGTAGGTTAACCTAGGTTGTTACCTATCTACTTTATTTCCAAGCCTGGGCAATAGAGTTTGGCGCAATAGGTATGTAGGATTGGCGTCTTGAATTCTCCGACTTACACAGCTTCAAAAGTGAACGATGTCTGTGCCATAGCGCGTAACAAGCAAAGCACGTTCACCCTCCAACTACCGACCCTATAGATTCTTCAAGTATATATCCCTTTTGTCCGATGATGTTTTGTTTCTCGCATCTATGCCTGTCATGAATCTCCCGGCAGGGATAATGACATTCGGGAATTTTGTGCGGCGTGGCTTGACAACTAACTCACTCACTCACAAACTCACTTCCAATACATGCGCATGCGTCAGATTCGTTCCGCACCGCATCTCTTGGGCCCCCCCCCCTTTGCTTTAGCTTCACAGGGTTCTGCAGTCCCTAAAACGGGCATAAGAGACTGATCAAGACATGGGACGGTAAAGCTAAAGTCGATGTATTATAAGGGATTGCTTCTCAGCCTCCATATTCGGGAAAGTCAAAAGAACCCACCCAGCCAAGTCTGTGCCTCAGATCCCCTTGTCGATCCTATAGCATTCCCACAAGGTCAGCAGCGTAGCTCCATCCTCCGCCAGGTACAGATGTACAGATTCTCTTATTTTCTCAATCTTGCGCCCCTCTTTATTTCAATGGAATATATAAACATATGAGAACTCCTGGCAGGTATAGGAATGATGTTAATTCTTCCCCCTCTCTCCTTTATTTCTCATCCTCTCTTTCCCCCCTCTCACCCCATAGAGTCATTCCTCTCCTCTCCACACCCCCCCAGAACGGATAGTCCGTTCAGAGTGTCATAGTGTCTAGATCGTCGTATCAACGAACTCTCGGACGAAACGAAGTGCTCGGCTCTGTTTACACATGAGACGGCACACGAGACGAACATCAAGAGCACGAATAATCGCCACAGGTTCGTTGGTCGCGAACACGGTTAACTCGGCTCACTGTCGTTCCTTTTAAAAGGGATTCACATTCCGACATAATCCTAGTCATAGTCGACCAGTATAACATCATAACATCATAATATTATTCCCAAAAGGAAAAGATGCAGTTCTTCTCTACATTCGCTGCCCTGGGGCAGATGCTTATATTAGCCCAACCAGTGCTCTCGACGCCAATAGCCAGTCGTCCACCACAAGGACTAGGCGAGGGCCCCGCTCTCTCTGCTGACTTCCCGGACCCTTCTATCATCAAAGTCGATGACCAGTGGTACGCGTTTGCAACAGCTCACGGCAGTACACAGGTGCAGGTCGCCACCGCAAGCAAGCTCTACGGGGTATGGGAACTTATTGCCAACGACGCCTTACCGGTGTCTCCCACTTGGACTACTGGAAAGAACACCTGGGCCCCCGATGTACGGCAGGTGGGCAATGGCTCGTTTGTCATGTACTTCAGCGGCCAGTCTGCCGTCAACAAGGCACATCACTGCATCGGCGTGGCTACTTCTGAGACGATATTAGGGCCTTATCAGCCGGTGGACGAGCCATTTGCTTGTGACCTGACTGTCGGTGGTGCTATTGACCCATCCGGATTCAAGGATATAGACGGGAAGCATTACGTCGTGTACAAGATTGACGGCAACAGTATTGGCAATGGCGGCAGTTGCGGTAATACCGTAGCTCCTATCATGAAGACTCCGATCATGCTGCAAGAGGTGGCCGACGACGGCGTGACCAAGATCGGCGCGCCGGTGCAGATCCTCGATCGCATCGCGGAGGACGGCCCGCTCGTCGAGGCGCCGTCCATCATGCGCACCTCTGGCGGCATTTACGTTATGACCTTCAGCAGCGGATGCTTCACCGCGCCATCGTACGACCTTGACTACGCGTGGGCAGAAAGCGTCAAGGGCCCTTACTTGCGTGCTGCGAGTCCCGTCGCAAAGACAAAGTCGTTCGGCCTCACGTCGCCTGGCGGTGCTACTGTAGTGTCCTATGGAGACGTCAACAATCAGCAGCCCTCAATAGCGTTCCATGCCAATTGCCCGCAGGGGCGGTGTCTGTACACGTCCGAGATCGACTTCGACGAACAGGATTTTACCATCAGTCTAGTGATGTGACGAAGCCATCATGTGAAAGGGGAGGAAACATTCATTTCTTCATTTTCTTCTATTTCATTCATACGCATGTTAATCTTTACTTGGTTTATATTTCTCTCTTGATAAAGCTATAAAGCGCAGGCGGTAGAAAAAGCAAAACCTGGATTGGAACGGCGTAACGGGGGGGGAGGGTTTCATAACCACCGTCATGATCATTTCTTATTTGTATATAATGTGGAATTGGTGTTTTGGATTAGGGAGGGGGGCATTTGCATTTAGACGCCCTCCCCCTATATGTGTCTACGTTGGTGTGTATTTGGGCAGGCAGGATGTAAAAAACAGAAACGATACCATCATGGCTTTTTTTATATGGAGTTCTTAGATAAAACGCACGATACCAACACCGCACTTTTTTTTTTATAGCGTTCTCATAGAATCACATTGTAATGAAAGCTTTCAATGTTCTGCTTCGCTACCTACCTACCTACCTTCTATCATATCGGCATCCTAGGATCACAAGGGAAAAAAGAACTCGCTCGTGTTTACTTGTTGATTGACTTGTCATCAATGTAGCTTGAATAGTAGCCAATTCCCACACGGCAAGAGTAACTTTCACGATGTGAAGTAAGGAAGAGCCCTAAATTGGGCTGGGGTGGACAAGATGTATTCGAATCGATGCGAATGACGACATACCAGCAACCCGCGTTGAGCACGGTCAGCCAGAGCGACACAATGATTCGTGCCTGGCCTGTGTGCGGTTCCTCCCACGTAAACCGGGCCGAGCTGTCATGAACAGGAGCACGGATTTGCGAGATTGAGATGAGAGAGAGGCGAACAGGGAACCCTCAAAATACCCTCAAGGGCAGGAGTTTTCGTCGATGATCAAGCGCGCGAAAGTGCTCTCCTCTTGGCGGTACCGGCGAATTGGGCATTGTAACCTCGTCGCTTGTTCAGGGCTGACAGATTTTGACTGATTGATGTCCTACCCATGTCCCTGTCCTGTCCATCCCATTCCATAGTTTCGTTCGGAACTCCCCTGTCTATCCCTAACCCATTCCCAGCCAGCTCTAGGCTACTTACATGCATACCTATGTAGGTATGTATATATGGGAAGATGGTGGTGGTCACTTGGCGCAACCGATTTAGCGCTCGAGTCCCGCTAGTTAGTACGTTACGGTCGCAGTGTAGGTATAATAGAGGGGAGATAACCGAACCGAACCTGTAAGCCACCATCGTGACATGCCTGACCTCGGGGGTTAGTCCAAAAATAAGCGCCCATCGATTCTCGCCGCCCGCCAATCTGCACGCTTCTCATTACGGTCACAATTCTGCTGCCGCCACTTGTTTCCTCACCTATACTGTTTTTTGTTTTAACGGCCGAAGTGAAGGAGGAGGGGAAGGGGAAGACGAGAAAAAACGGCTTGGCTTTCAAATGCCCATGTGTCCACGCATTGCCCATCTCTTCCTGTCGGTATTCGCATCATTCAACCAATCCCCATGGCTGATTTTTCTTGTTCCTGTTTCTCTTTTCCTTCAAGCGCCCCGCGATCACGTATCTCACCGTGTTCCTTGCAGGATGACCGGCAGTTCCTTGCTGATCAGGGCCCGCTTCTTCGGATGGGATGAATTACCAGGTATGTAAAAGCTCGCCAGTATTCGTCTTCGGCAACTTGCGATCAATGAACGAGTGAGTCTATCTTTCGATCGGTTCATCTCAACGTGATGTTTTTTCTCTCTTTCCCGGTAGTCAATGGTTGATTGGCACATGGCCGTCCGTATACCATGTGTTTTTCGTTCCTTTCACTTATGGTTTGCAATCCATTGGTCATCAATTTATCTTGTATATGAGCTGGTATGATATATTGTGTGGAGAGATAATCGGTACGTAGATTCCGAGGAAGCAAGTGAACTAAACCATCTCATGGTTGTTTGATTCGGAGGTTTTCTAGACAGAACTGGTGCTGATGGTGTTGTGAGATGGCCATGGGCCTTGCCGCCGGTGACCTGCCTGCGACCCACCTGAGTGTCCCGGTCGGACGGGCAGTCGACGAATCATATTGCTTGGAGACGGAGAGCAATGCTTCTCCTCTCTGTTAGTTACTGGTTTGGTTTGGTTTCCTCTGGGGTGCAGTGCTTCCACACATCCCCTGTTTGATGAGCATATTCGATCGCTTGCACACTTACTCAAAGTATGTGTGCCTCTCGGAGTGTCTAGTCAATAGCGTGGGCGGCACGATGCTGTTCACATCTGCGATACTACCGTGATCGTGGGCGGCATGGTGTAAGGTGGATAGTTCTGCATGATCGCACCAACATTGGGCACTGCGACTATTGACCAACTAGAGATATGGTCTAGCCCATCGTCGTTTTCACTTACTATATGACTTGGGCGTTCCCGATGTCTGTGCCTTCTCTCACATTCGAGTGTTGGCACATTTGATCTTTTACGTTCCAGGTAATACATTCGTTCACTCTTTGATTCTATTTCGACTGTATAGTATACTGTTCATCTAGCTGGCTAGTTGACAGTGTTTCCGACTATCTTTTTTTAATATCTTTGCGATACGAATTGTAATACTATTCATTCCGGCCCTCGACCTATCCACTACGACCACTCCATTCTCTTAAATTTATGAGCTTAACTATTTCACTCAACAACATGGGTTTCGTTACATCCCTACCGGCTTTCGCTTTACTCGTTTCCTATGCAATGGCCTTGCAGGTCACTCCTAACTCCCCTTGCGCCTCATTCTGCGTTGATTCTAATGACCTCGACTTTTCCGACCCTAATTCATCTACCACGGGAAGTGACGATATAACGTGTTACGACTCGGACTACTCAAGTACATCGGCTGGCCAGAAGTTCCAAAGGTGCATCAGTTGTCTCCAGGACAGTACCTTTTCTCAGGGTAGTGAAAACGACCAGCTATGGTTTTTATGTATGCTTGCTCTTACCCTTACCTTCTAAGCCTTCTTGTGCTATTAAGAGTCTAATGTTTCACTAGATAATCTCAGATATTCATTTGACTACTGCATCTTCGGCTTTCCCAATGCTACAGATATTGCATCTACACCATGTTCGACCTCAACAGCTTGTGGTCAACTAGAGTCTGCCTTGACAGACGGGATATTAGACCCTATTAATCTTGATTATTCTTATTGTGGGGTAGATGGAGGAGCTATGACAAGCGACTTGATTCCCAAGTGTCTCTCCTGTGTCCACGCTTCCGACGACCAGAGCTTCTTAGCTAACTGTAAGCATAACTACCCTACTAGGCTTATACAATATTGCAAAAATCTAACAGTATGACAAAGACCTCATTGCTTTAGAAGCTGGCTGTCAACAACAGCCACCTACTGGCACGGTAGTAGGGTTAAACGATACGGTCTTCTCACAGACCACAATTGGCGCTGTAGACCCAAGCGCCGAGGCCTCAGCTCATAATAATCAATCCTCCATGTCTATACCACAGATCGTAGGCATAGCCGTCGGGGCTGTAGTTGTCGCGCTAGCTGCAGGAGGTTTCTGGTTCGTGTGCTACCGGAAGCGACGCAACCGTCGCCTCCGACTCGGCGGAAACCTGCCGGGGAAGACCGGTCGTCGCCGGCCGGCCTCTCCACTATCCTTCCGCTGCCAGACCCACCTATCGCCGAGGTCTCCGGCTTTCTTCCATAACTCTTCCGACTCAGCGATTGAAGAAGAGAAAGCGGCCTCTTCTCCGGCATGGGGTTTCCAAACCACCATCAGCGCACAGGGAAAGCAAGGCTTCCGGTCCTACTCAAGCCACGGAGACGGAAGCCCCCTGCCCCTGCACTCCATCAGTACGACGGCAATCCCATCTATGCCGGGCTCCGTCCACTACTCCACCTCTCCCAAGGCTGCGCGGTTCTCGCCCATTGATGTAGAAGACCACACGCCCATCAGCACGACGAGCACCAAGAGCACTGCGCAGCTCCTACCCCTGAGGTCCTACAACCCCGCCGAGTACGGGTTCACGACGTCGGTTCACGCTGACGGTAGTAGTGGCGGTGGCGGCTACTCTGCTTACACGAGTCCCATCTCCGGCTCAACAGCTAGTCCATTATTGAGTCGGGCGTGGGAACAGAATCAGCAGCAACAGTCGAAGACGCCGGCGGCAGCGCCAACATGGGATTTGCCGCCGCGGAGGTCGAGCCGGTCGGTGCCGAAGCCTAGCGGTGCGCTAGAGAGGGCTGCAAGTGTTGTTGCAGGCACAGCTGAAGGGAAGGGTGGCCGCATGAGTGGTCGTACTGGGAGCCCAGTAGAGTCGAAGCAGATTAATATGATTTTTCCCGGGCCCCCAACGAGGCGTTAGTTAGTGTAGATACCCCCCCTCCCCTAGGATCAATATGACCAGGAAAGACAGTATAACTAGTTACTTTCCGCATTGAAGTCAGAATAACACCCTGAGAATCAATGAGTAAAAAAACTCTCTCGCCTCAAGTTGCTGGCACCACTCTCCTGTGAACTGTGACTGGTCTAAAATGTGCACGTTTCATGCAGGTCTTAGTGTAGCACTCTATAGGTTGATAGTCCTGCGTTTATGTAGGTTATAACATTGTGCAGGTCTTGCAAGGTATTGGGCGGTTAGCGACCATGTGAGGTAGTGAGGAGAAGTGCTTCGGCCATAAGGCTCTTCCTACCAGCCTGCTTGGGAATCATCCTTCTCCTTTTCATAACCATCATACATCTTTTTGTCTAAGCATCAATTTATATAGAGCTATTTACACAAATATACAGAAGATCTTTCTTTCTCTTGATGATTTCCGTTCACGGCCATGGCCGATCCAATTGGTGTCCTTGGAACAGCTGTCGGCGTGGTTTCGTTGGGTATCCAGGTCGGCGGGGCCTTGAAAGAATACATTGGAGACTTCCGGAGTCGCGGAGAGCATGTTGACGGGGCTCTGGCTCGCGTGAAAGTATTCGAAGAAGCACTTGGCGTGATCAATACCGCCATTACAGCATTTGAAAATGAGCACCGGATCCCGAGCGCCAGGGCAATATCCTGTCTCCAGATTTGCAGAACGGAGCTCATGGCTTTCAAATCGGAGCTTCAGCGCCACGAAACCACTACTCAGAAAGATGCTAAAGGCAAGATGAAAGAAATCAAGAAGAAGTTCGGATACCCATTCCACCGAAAACAGTTGGTCGAACTGGAGGATCGGATCCATCAGATAAGCCAAACACTCTCGTTGGCTGTCGAGGCACTTGAATTGTAATACCTTCAAAAGCCATTGTCGACCCTCTCGGACAGTGTTATTCGATGCTAACATGTCACCTAGAAACGCTCTATCCGCACTCCATGATAAAACTGCCAGCCTCCAACATATGACACAGACAAATGCAGCTACGCTCGCCTCTCTTTCAGCCAGTTCAAATACACTCGGGTTGGAACAGGCAGCAACCAACGCTCGGCTGACCCTCAATCAGTCAACACTGTATTCTATGTCTGATGGCATTATGAATATCAACTCACAGATGTCAACCAGCTTCTTTGACACGAATGACAGGATTCAACATGCGGTAACCGACACGACGAGCCGCATAGACTCCCTGCATGCGTATACGCAGTCATCGAATGAGAAGCAGACCGAAGTCTTGACTGAAATACATAATATGCTTCAAGTTTTGACATCTACAACCCCATTATCTGATGGCGACTTACTCCGGAGACGACTTGCAGTAATGGTGACATCTAAGCCTAGCTTACTCAAGGACGTTCGAGAGACGGCTGGTTCTCTCGAGGTATCGCCGCAATTGAATAGTCCTATAGGGCCTCAAGCGGTCCGCAAGGAGCACTATGCGACAGACCAACTTCTTGAATCATTAGAACCGTTAATGATGTGCGGTTGTCATCGCCATCGTCGCACCACCCGCAGCTCGGCTCGTTGGGGGTCAGTAGTATTTTTCGCCGAGACCATCAGCGGCGCCAGACATAGACCATGGTGTCCTCGAGCCAAAGGCCACATAGACGAGCAACAGCGGACCATCGGCATTAACTATTACTGCCTCCGTTGGCTTACATCTATGGCAGTATCAGCAAGCCTCAAGTTAAGCTATGGTGCAGGTGGATATAGTATTAGTCCGGTGCTGCGGTACTTTGCGACGATAGATCGATACAGATCGCCAGCTTTTCGAATTTTTAGATTAGTAGAGGGGGCTGATGTACGTACTAGTAATAAATCATTTGCACACGCAGAATCTATGAGAAGATTAATTATGCATGCAACGACGGCAATACGACGAGTTTACCAAAATCACGCTGCTATGCCAACAGATGTCACGCAGGATGGAAACACTTTATTGGAGGAAGCTTGCATGGCTAGAGTGAGCATAATTCAGCCTTGAACAAATTTTTGCATAGGAAAGCACACCTAATAAGTTTCAACAATAATCTCTTTAGCTTTCTCGAGACGTTTTCTATACGTTGGTGCTAGAGCTTTCAGACTTGGGTATACCCTCAAGGTCAGCGATAACCAAGAGGTAAGTACCTACAGACCTTTCCTAGTGCATAGTTTTGTAGCGATTAGGTATCTAATGACATGTATAACCTAGCTATGATACATTTCTTCCCCGGAATCCAATAACGAATGTAGAAGTAGATTTGGTATCGAGAGTACATTTTGCTGCGAACGTTCAATGGGAGATAAGCAATCCGCTCATCTATATACGTTATGAGGATTGTATCAGGAGTTCTAGACTTCTACCCATAGGTTGTCCAGTTTTCCTCTTTTTCTTCTCATCCAAAATCATGCGCTAACCCTGGTCTTAGTATTTGGCCTTGACCATCCTATATTATTTGCTCTTATACAAAAAGACGAGCCCAAGCTCCGCAGGCTACTTCAGGAGCACCCAACCATATTCGTACAACATCTGATAGACTATTACCAGTGGTCAGTCTTCCTAGTTGCGCTGAACTGGGCTGTTGGCCTCAACATCCTTATGAGCATGAACCTGTATTTCTCAGAGTATATCAAAGGAGCGAGTGGGAAGGCATTAAGTGATGTCGTGGGTCATTCCAAACCACAATGCTCCAAGTGTCCTGGCGTCCCCCAGTCTAGCTTTTGTGATTATGCCGATGCCTTTGTCGTTCTATTAAACCATGGATGCGAGCTCAATATTCATTTCGTGGGGGGGTTTGAAAATCTTCGGCCCTGCCAATGTTGCTATATCGTGCTATTGCGACACATCCGGGAATGGCGTCAAAAGTTACGCTCTCTGGCCCAAACTCATTTGCGCGAGGAAGATCAACATCGAAATGGAATTTGGGATACAAAGATTCTTGACGCGAAAGCATCCAAAATAGTCGCTATTCTCGAAGATAAAGGAATATCCCCTTATAGTCTATTTGGGATTCGACCAGGAGACTATCGGCTGAGTAGCCGGCACGCTAGGACTGAATCTGTTGCCATCTACCATGATCTCAACTCTAAACATGCAGCCCAACTTGCCTTTGAAATGGGATTCCAAGATGTCGATGTGCCCTTCCATGGACTTACACCCTTGATGATAAAAGGGAGCGGATCTAGTAAGTAACCTCACTGTCTCTTCAAAAGCCTTGTTGGAAATAGATCTTGCCTATACTGGCTAGCACCAGGAAACTTCCCTCCTCGGACAGGTTTCTCCATTTAGTATTAGGGGAGGTGGGGAAAACTTAGCATACTATTTACTAACTTTATAGTAGGGCCTGCATGGGACTTCTGTTTATGGCTGATCGATCGCGGTGCGGATTGTACTCGCCCTTTCCCACTAGACTTTTACTACAGAAAAACCTCTCCTCGTTATGGAAAGGACTGTCCTCCACGGAGTCTCGAGCCCATACCAAAGCGCACTATGGCACACCAACTGTCAAGACCAAATAGAAATCTTCGCGTGAAGGGCGAGGAAAATTCTTTCCGGCTTCTCCAGGTCTCGCTCCTGAGCCTAGAATCAGGGGATGGGTGCAATTGTGGTTGTTCATCGTCGTCTCGTGGGTGTTCTATGCTAACAATGTATCTCAATGAATTTCATGACGTGGGTTTTATAAGATACCACACCCTAGAATATATACAGAACTGCCTGTCATTCGTTACTAGCATAGCGGACGACAGCGGCTCACCGGCTCTCGTGGAAGACGTAATTCGAGCATTGACGTTTCACCGTCTTAGGATTCGGCATACATGTTGCAGTACGGTCTATTGGAAGTCATTCATTCTTGACGATGAATACGGTGACGACTTTGCTGAGTTGCGAGACGAGGACCATGATCATCTCGTCCAGCTAGAGGAGCTTGTTGCTGAGTCAATGGATGAGTTTACACAATATGGGGGGAGCTTAGAGTCATTCATACGGGGGCCTTGGGAAGCTAAAATGGACAAGGTCGATAGAGAGTCAAGAGAGTCAAGATTGTCGCAGAAGGAAATTAGCTCAATCAAGTCTCTCGGGGTCAGGCTAGATATCGTCGACGAGGAGGACAGCCGAGACGACCAGTGTCGAATTGATTACACACGCCGCAACAAGATCTTCCGATATAAGAAAGATCCACACAGCTTCGGTCCAACCCAGTTTAGAAGCTTCGAATGGCAGATCGATGCCATTGCAAGTGGTAAGGCTTGAGTGTGTGAAGTCTTCCATCTCATGATGTAAATAATGTAAATAATATATACCTATCGATGATAACAGAATACCTAGGTATCTTACGAATAATTAATAATCAAATAGAAGATTTTTATACTTCGTCACGAAGCTGCTGAGGTGTGTTTATTATTTGGATTGAATGTCTAGCCCTATAGTGAGATTGACTTATTTCACGACGCATAGAACTACGCGTTCTCTCAATCATTGACCTCATAAGTATTGAAATTAACTGACTATCTAGTAGCATCTGCTATGTTATTACCGCAAAGTATATGTTAAATCCAAGGGCCCGTTACATATATGGAATAGCAGACTGGGCGTTATTTCCAGTGTTTGCAGCCAAGCTAGTATGTATGGTATATATGTAGATGCAGTGGGAATAGAATCAGGTCCCAGATTTGTCAGCTGTCGGCTTTGGTGGTAATGCACCTATCCATGGGTGTCGTAATAGGTCGTTAGCCTGGGCACGTTCTGCAGGGTTTATTCTCATCAGTGCTTCCAGAAAGGAGACGAACACGTCTCTGTCTTTCTGTTTAAGGCTAGGTAGGAATTCTTCTGAATTTAAACCCGGTCTGTTTATTGGGATGGCGTCCTTAATTGTTCCATCATCGTTGAAGATATCCTGGACAATCTCCTGGTTTCCTTTCTCTAGGAGCTCCTTGGGGAACGGACCAAAGAAATCTACGATCTCGTTCAAATGCTCCTTGAGCTCATAACGGCCATTTTGTGGGACTCTTCCGTTGAACATGCGGATAGCTTGGAAGATCTCAAAAATTATGGCACCGAGGTTCCAGAAGTCGATCTTTGCATCCCAGGGCGCCCCGATCAGAACCTCAGGTGATCGTAAGGCCTCAGGCTGAATCTCCCCACAAAGATTTCCAGTGTCCCATAACGAGACCCCCCAATCTCCGAGGACAATATCAAGCTCAAAAAAACTAGCGGCTTCTTTGAAATAAAAGAGATGCAGAGGGGCAGAGGGGATAACGGTATACCGTTCCTCGGATCTATTCTGCTGCGGAATAGGAACTTCGGTCAAATAGCCAGATTCTATCATCGAATAATCCTTGAATTTGACAAATATGTTTTCTGCTTTGATATCTAGAGAAATTGTTTAGCGAGAGACAAGACTATTGACAACAGGAACGAACCTGCATGGATCACTTTATGATCGTGCGCGAAATCAAGCGCAAGTAGGAGCTGGATAATACACCTGTGCATGACTAATGTTGGCACTCTGTCATGAGGAGGCCACCAGACTCCTAAGGACCTCAGTGTCTCCCCCATAAGCTCAAAGACGAGACACACATGGGTTCCATTGGGGCCATGATGTTCGAAATCATCTAGGAGATGACAGACATAGGGATATCCAAAATGCTCCCGGTTTCCGTCACGGAGATGAGTCAATATGTCTTTTTCGAACATAAGGCTTGTGCCATCATTATTATAATTGGAGCGCAATATCTTCAGGGCACGAAATTCGGGCTCATCGCTTGATCTACGACTTAACAATTAAAATATTTTCTCTCTCTCTTGATTGTATAGACGTACCTTGGAGATAAGACCCGGACGAGCCAGACTGTAGAATGGCGTCCATATCCGATCTTATTTAGGACTTTGTATTTGTCTTTGAATACATCGCCTATATAGACCGGATGAAACCCCCCCGGCCGATACTCATTTGGGTTTTCTTCTCGATGGCCAGACTCTTGTGATGTCGGGGAATTATGTGCCGTATTGTCCTCGATCATTGTATGATTTAAAGGTGACGGGGATGGTTCCTGAACTGGGCTCTTTTCGTCAGTCATCATAATCTTAAAGTTGAATCAATTATGCGTACTGGTACCTAGATAGAATAGAATTTTCACTGGGACATTTTGCCCTTATAAATAGAGAGTATTAAATAGTTCAACAACCAACATATGCTTCCAATGACCAGTCAGTCCGTATTTGTTAAACTCCATAGTATATATGTCGAGGCTGTGAGGGTGTTGTGTTATTCGGTGAAAAGGGGCTGTGAGCACAAGAATGCCGGGATATGACGAATGAGATGGCACCGCCGAGCACGACACACAAGTTCACACGACGCAGAAGTTCATTCGCAGGGAGCAAAAATTCTTTCCAACAACTCGATATATGTTATGAGTCACCGGCGAGGGTTTGAATTGTAACCTCGACTGCTACCTGTGGGACAAATATGGAGACTATACCTACCTAACCTAGTTAAGTACACACTACGTCGCTTCACATCAGTAATTGAATCGTTTTCATGGCTTCCTCTGAATAGCCGACGAGCTGTCCCTATTGTAGATAGGGGGTGGAGTATGCCCCTGGTAGGGACAGTGGTCACGTGATCTCCAGAAATAGGGGTACCTATTGCTGCGAATAGCTTCATCCAATATTATATCAGGAGCAGATTAAACAGAATTGGGTGTGAAAACTGACGAGTTAGCTAAAAAGGTAATATAATCTTGAAGTTACAGTGCGGTAGCAGTCACCCGTTTATACCAGGTCACATATATCATTGAAGTCTATCTCAATTGAACTGATCAACGTCGCGAAACGCCGAAGCTTGAAGAGAAGAACAGGAACATTAGGTCTGAGAGCCGGTACAATTGTAATAAAAAGGGTATAAAATGTATCACAGTTTATAAGTCTCGGAACCTCCACAGTCTAACCAATGGGTACCTATGTCTTGTCTGACTTTTCAAAAATGAAAAGCTTCAACCATCGAAAATAACTTGATATGACGTATCTGCACTTTGCTCCCACTGATTTATTAACAATACTTGCATGTACCTACCTAGGTAGACGGGGTTCTGGGAAGCGGGTACGTCGACACCGCTCGAGAACTGGGGACCCCAAAGATCTGGGAACGCCCGGCCCGTATATTACCCAAAACGTTGTTATAATCGGGAATGATCTTCTTGTGATGCCGAAGCCGGAGTGAAGGTTTATGGAGTACGTAAGAGACGTTCAACACCCTCCTCTTCCGAGCTTGGACATTTGAGTTGGCGTATGCCTCTAAGTACGTAAGGACTTAGTAGCATACACTTGAGCATGTCGCTAACTGATTATACTATTAGAAGTAGTAGGAGACGAAGGACGTAGTTTTCGAGAGTATCACATAAAGCCGAATTAGGATATTTGGTCATAGATCTGGTATCTGGTATTTGCCTAGCGAGGTCTACGGAGATCTAGAGCTCGTTGTAGCTATATAGAGACTTGAAAGAAAGGCACGAGGCGCCGTGCGCGAAGTGTAAACGAAATGCATGGGATATTTTTTCTAAAAAAAACTCCAATAAAACCTCCAGAATTGTATATCCGTAACACCTTATATCACCATCTCCCCCCCCCCCTTTTTTTTTTTTTGGAATTATTAGCCTAATTTTGAAATTTTTTATGTCCGACTCTCTGTTCTCTCTGTAGCTTCATGGTTGCCGGCATTCGCTGGCATCTCATGATAGTCTACTTGGCTGCCCATCTCGTGCGCGTACTCTTGGTTAGGCATCTCATAAACCACTTGGGGGCCTGTAGCCGGCTGATACGGCTGGGGGCTTTGCCATTGCTCCTCCGGCTTGTTCTGGTTCTGGCTTGGGTAGAATCTTCCATCAATCCACTGGCCTTCGGCGCCGTCGGCCGTATAAGCTGGTGCGGGCGAAGGGTACGAAGAAGGAGGTTGTTGTTGATTTCCAACCACCGCTGCGACTGCTTCGGCCTCGGCCTCGGCCTTTTCCTTTTCCTTCCGCCCCTTTCTACGCCGGAGGAAAAAGAACACCGCTATCCCAATAAGTGCTAATCCCGCGACACCTGCACCAACGCCAATCCCTGCCTTAGCTCCAGTTGAGAGACCACTCTGAGTCGCAGGCGGCTCCGTCGGAAGTCTATTGGCGACATCCCAATTATTCCCGGCACCTCGGTGTATTTGAGTCAAATTTCCTCCGCTCATATAATATATCCACAGCTCGTTGAGGGTAAAGTCAAATGTCGAGGCGAACTGAGCGTTTGGTGCGTCTGCCTGGGGCCAGATGCTACTATCCTGTTGCGTCGAGGCTTGCCATGTATCGTTGACCTCGTTGACCTGGTGTAATAATGAATCGTTCCCAATATAGAATATGTTGCGGCTCCCATCGCTGTTCACAGTTAATCCAATACCGGCTGCATTTCCATCCCATGCCTCCAAGGACCAATCCACTTGAGCACTACTGTTCAGACTGAAGGAAGAAGAGTTCGTGTTATTTGTTACAGATACATTAGTTTCGTTTCTAGAATTAGTGACAGTCTCAAAGGGGGTGGGGAAGCTGGCTATAAGATGTTAGTGTCCGCAACGCCCTATTATTATAAAGCGTGAGTACTTACTAATTAGCCACGTTCCGTTTGACTCCAAAGAAGCTACTTCAATATTGCTTCCGTCCCTTGGGGTGACAACAGTGATCGCATTCACATCTGGGTTGGCACCAGAGATGGGTGTTCCTTCTACATGGTCTTGAGAGACGAACGGGCCCGTGTCCCAGCCAGTCGCTGTAGTATATATAAGATACCGAGTTGCCATGTCCTCATCATGGAAGTAAACGCGATATCCTGAAGTTTCACCAAGGTTTATAGCCACCAGGCCAGTATTGGGGTGTATTGATGTCACACTACGGGACACAAGCCACTGATTTGGAACAGAAGCGGCAACGAAGTGACCTCCTTCATCGCAACGCCATACTGAATTTACGACGTCGTTACGATCTGTCATGTGCCATATTGAAGCCTGAATTATGTCAATGCCACTGCAAAGCTGCGTCGTGACAGATCTTGGTAACTTACCCATGCGCCATCATCGGCCACCCAACCTACGCCGGTGAGGCTCGTACCATTCTTAGGAGTGATGCCATTGTTGAAAACGAAGGTTTCTGAATCGGTTCCTGGGAAAACTGCAACATCCCCGCTGTTGCATAGGCTGTAGTATATATTTCCTGTCGCATCGTCTTGCATTATGACCTGGGGGGAATCCGCCCCGGTAGTCCAGGTGGCTATTGACCCGGCTGCGACCCATTCCGACCACAAAGCCCATATCGATATGTGAATCAACGTCCGGAACGCGAATAGCGACATCATGTTGGCAGTTACACCGTCATATCCTTAGCTGTGAGGGTGTAGGAGGAAAGGTGGGACGGGAAATTAGAAAGGAGAGTTGCTCGGCGGATGCACAGGAAAAGAAAAGGAAGACCCAGAGCCTAGGCGGGTTGCAGTAAGCAAATGAAGTCCTGGAGGGAGCGAGCTGAGCTCAGTTGACCATCAGCGTGGTGGAACGCGGACGCTGCTTCGCCTTATGGTTCTAGCTCGGGGGATGTTCAGCATGTAGGTTAATGTACAAGACACGCAAAAGCCTCGTTGGGCGAGTTGAAGCTGGCTTGCGCTAGTAGCTGCAGTCATGTACGTCCTGTAAGCGATGGGCATAATATGCTGATCATTACTGAAGTATGAAGCAAATGACCCTTAGTTTCGTCCTAGATAGCCAGGTGTTGGTCGCGGTACGTGCGTGGCCCTCCTCAGCCGTTTGGCCCCCGTCAGATCAGATGATTCCATCCGGGAGCCCAACTCGGGGTAGAGTAGCATGACTATCAAAACAAAGCCCGGGTGTGAGCCTCATCAACTCAAGATATATATGTAATACCATCTCACCACCACTACATACTTCTCTATAACCCAGTCTATCTCATACTTGTCCACTTGGCAATCTGAAGAATTTCAAAATATTCGGAGATTCCATGTTTTATGCAAGTGTCGAAGTCGCATGTTGGTTCCCTTTGTTTCTAGAGTCAATAGTATTACATATAGCTTTGGGTTGATTCTTAGCCAAGTTCGTGTCAGCACTATTGAGAGAGTAAGCGGTAGCACAGAGAAATGGCACAGCACCAGCTTGCTTGGCTTTTGCCGACCAACCGACTACTGTATGCTGTAAAGGAATCACCTAGTAGACGTGCTTCTATGGCCGAGTTTTACGATGTTTATTTGCGGTGGAACGAATAGGACGCCAGTAGGAACTCGCTGTTTTTACCAACACTTCTTAAAACAAATGCAGTTGGTCCGTGGTGCGAATCGCGGACGTCCCCAGAGCGGGAGCCATGTGGATACATAAGGAGATGCCCTAGTTCCTGTGTCCACTTGTTCAGCTAAACCTCATTTATCAAGAAACGAGATGTTGGAAGGCAGTAGGCTATTACCTACCTGGGATTCTCAGGCGAAGAATTAAACATGGTTATACGTAATAACCCAGGTTATCTGTGTTTCACGATGTATATTAAAGAGTGCCAGTTGTCTGTCTTGTTCGTCTATGGAGGTGTCGTACTACAATGCAAGACCTACATACATAGCTAGGGAGTTAGGAGGCTAGGAGGCTAGGAGGCTAGGAGGCAAAGAGATATTTCTAAATTCTTCCCAAATCCCGGTTCTAACCCAGCCACGATCCTCCTCATAAAGACATTCGTGGAAGCAAGCCCCGACATCGCCACAGCCACGATCCGGTCTCTCCATACTTAGGTTGGGTAGTGCAAATTTCCCCAGCATTCTGTGGTCCCAACTCTGTCTCAAAGGAATGCGAAGTGGGAACGATGATACATCGGTTACAGCCACTTTCTGCACCTTGTGGTTATGTATAGACAACGTAGGGTAGCAAGTACGCGTCGCTCCCGCCTTCAACTTATGAGCAACTAGAGTGAATACCGGTGGCGAGCACTTAGTGCTGAGCTGAGTGATATCGTAGGTGTGATCGACAACACAGACCAGCCTCTCATCATGAATGGTCCGGTGACGTTTTTGTAACCCGAGCGTGGGATAGGTAGTAATCCGCCATGCTAATGCCACGTGAACTTTCTTATCTTTTCTAGAATATTGACTCAAGGCCATTTCTAACAGGTTTCTAGGATGAACCAATTTATCTCTAGGTGTGCGCTAACTATCCGCATGTCTCACAAGAAAATAGTTGCCCATTATGCAGTTTGCTGAATGGGTTGTGGAGGCGACTCTTCCTCCACGTTAGGTGAGAGAACCTTGGCTGACCCTTTAAAGGTCTCATAGGCTGCGAGCCAGTCTGCATCCATTCCTTCGATCAGCTCTAGTCCAGCTTTTTTCAAGTCCCCATTGATCCAGTCTAGAACTTCGCTTATATACACCTTCTCCCCCGCTGGTATGGTATGAAACTTATCTCCGGGCTGGAAGCGGGCTTTTCTCTCCTGGTGTTCCCTTTTCATCTCTGACTTTGACGGCAGATGAGCTTTCCCGGAGAACACCTTGGCTAGAGCCTTGGCCTGGAAGTCGAACAAGGAAAATGTCGAAACAAGATGCGAGACGCCAATGAATGCCAAGGATGGGTCTGGGATGTAGAAGATGTCCTTATGTAGATTATGGGTGGTGTAGCCATCAGAAGTTATAAGCACCTGCTCATCAGCATCCTCCCATTTCACCGATGGTTGTTCTAGGTCTCCGAGGAATGGGTAAGTAGTGATATACCCAGTAGCCACCACGACGTAGTCGATGTTCTCCAGAAATTCCCCGTCTTCTAACCTTACCCTCCCCGGTATTGTGTAGTCGTCTTCAAGCGGCGGGGTGCTTTCCCGACCAGTCGCCTCCTCGTTAAGAATAAACTCGGCAGACATTGCTACTCTCTTGACGCTCTTGGGGAGACGCGATGCCGTTAAGTCGTACTTTGTCTCACGTCGGCTTTGATACACCTTGCCCCCAAGCTGTTCAACCTCCTTAGCCACATCTAGGGATGAAGCTCCGGCACCGATCAAGAGGACTGTTTTACCCCTGAAAGGTTCAGGGTCCCTGTATTTCTTCGAATGCATGACGCGGTCGGGAAACCGTGCTTTCCAAGTAGATAGCCCGGGTATATCTGGCACGTATGGAACATGATAATGGCCGCTTGCCACAACGACTGCATCAAATTTCCAGTTCTTCTTTGTGATGGAATGCGAGGACCCTGTAGTCACGAGAGTTTTTGATTCCACATCCCACTGGTGTCCATTCTTGGGTTTGTCTACCCTCTCAACTCGAGTGTGAAATAGAATCTTATCTATAACGCCATGGAGTCTGGCAATTTCCTCAATGTATCTCTTTAATTCCCCCTGGTCGATGAACTCCTCGGTACCTTTCGGCCACCGTAACAGACTACTTCGCAATAGAGATGTCGGAACGTTATTCTTTAAACCGGCGTAGCATGGGCCGGGTGGAGCATGTATCAAAGACGCTTCCGCAGTACTCAACCCGGCTCGTTCAATCTCGCCCCAGTTCGGATTGGGGGGAATGAGGTTCGGGAACGGGGGGTCTCTGTCTACTCTAGCATCAAAATGCCACACTCCTCCTATAACGCCTGTCCGCTCAAAGACAGTAACGTTGAAGCCTTCTTGTATGAGATGGGCTGCTGATACCACTCCACTGATACCGGCGCCAATGACAGCAACATCTTTGATAGCGCCACTAGAAGTGAACTCGGACACGGTGCTAATGCTACTGAGCGAGCCCATGACCTTTTATTATGACTAAGATAGATATAGTAGGCTTGGGATATTTGGAGAAATGGGTTGTCTGAGATGCATGGATTTATCTAACTTGGCAGGATTGAAGGTTGAGCGAAGCTGTGGAGTTTTTATAGAACGATTACAAAACGGAAGTCATGTGTGGTTAAAGATATGTTGCATCGCATATTGTGTGATGTAGGCCAGAGGATGAGCTCATTCTGAGTACATATGGCGTATTGGCTCTTCTATCCGTAACAGTCCGCCTGAACGTGATGTACGGCAGATATCACAAGATACCACTGTCAGAATCGTAAGAGACAATATGTAAAGCCTATCAATTGTATATCTAATTAATCTAGATTAAAGACATCCTGGGGTGATTCGTAATGTAATCATCCCTTGAGAGGAGACGGATTATAAATCTTGGAAGAAAACGCAAAAGTATCCGCATGAATATCACATGTCGAGTCTACCAGGGATCTCCTCTAGCTGGCTAATATACACAAGATAATGCATTCAGCTTATATACAACTGTCGCAGAGAGCTACCGTATAAGCAGACTTAGTTTCCAGGTTACTATATTAACAACAAAAGACACACTACTATGTATAATTTTACAAGAGCTGTCTTGGAAGAGTAGGCTTTAGTTAATTACCTGCTCTAATGCTTATATATCTATACGGTTACATGCTTGCTTCCACGAAGGTACATCAGACTATTCTATAGAGGCTTCTTGACGCTTTTTAGCGACTTCTCGGTGGTGTAAGTAGCGGATGGTAAAAGCACTGATGATCAGTGCAGTCGCTACGAATACCATGGTAATGAAGCCCTTCCGGTACTGCGGCGACTCAACCTGTTGCCAGATGAGCAGAGGCAACCACGCCTGCACCACATAGGCCATCTGGTTCATGGACGCTACGACGAGGGCTCGCTCTTCGTTATCATCGCTGCAAATCTCGTGAGCCCACGCGAACGTCAGTCCACTGATTCCGCCCCCTATCAGTCCGATGAGATAGCAAGTCCATTTCCACCCCAGCGGAATGTCCCATACCGCCAAGCTCACATTAGTGATGATGTTGACGACCCCCGAAAATACCATAGGCGGCCACCTAGCTCCCCTGAATATCGTATCTGACGTCCAAGCGTATATAAACGTGAAGATCACCGCGAGTGCGGATGCGATCGTCGGATAGCTGTTTATAGCTGTGACACTGTATCCTTCCGACTTAAGCCACAGCGCAAAAGCCGGCTGGCTGCCGTAGCCGCTCCCATTGTTGAAGAATATATATAGCAGCGTCAAAGCATAGATGTGCCACGAAGTGAATATCTTGTGGAATTTAGCCTTGTTGTAGGTGCCGCGGTTAGCACGTCCCTCGAGCTCCATCCGCTTCTTCGCGAGTGCTATCTCGTCCTTGGTCAGCCACCACGCACGGGTGATCTCTGGCACATCGGGCATGAAGAAGAAGCCCGCAATAGCAATGGGAAGCGAAATCACAGTGTTGATGATGAACAGCCATTGCCATCCGTGGAAACCACTGGTCGAATCAAGATTGTAAACGGCTGACATGAGATATCCTGAGAACATGGTGCCAATGGAGCCGCTCGCGTGGAAAATACATGATCGTTTGGCGAGCTCGTCCTTCCGGTACCAGCTCCCGATCACGTACTGCATCCCTGGGTAAAACGCGCTCTCTGCAAGTCCAATAAAAAACCGAAGCGCATAGATCTGATTTGCCGTGTGACACTTCGCCAGCAAGATTGTGAGGACGGACCAAACCACCTATTTCATGTCAGTACATGGCACATAAAATATAGTTCAGATTGGAGGTACATACCTCACAAGCCGGAATCCATATCGAAGGCCTGATCTTCGTGAGCAACATGTTGCTGTGACGCTGTTAGTTATCTGAGACCCAAGTTTGGACAGAAAATATCACATACCTGGGGATTTCGCCAATAACGTAGCCAACCGTCCAGCATGTTACCATATAATTCAGCTGGTTGCCGTAAAGCCCCAAGTCCTCCTTCATGCCCGAGACGAAAGCGCTATTCACATTGACTTGGTCCAGGTACTTGATGAAGTAGCCCAGCGAGGCAAAGGTGAGGATAACGCCATCGAGCTTGAACAAGAAGTACCGCTCTTCTGGAGACTTGTCAAAGGTATCCCAGACATAGGACTTCCATGTTCGCTCAGGGACAATAGCCACAGGGGGAGTAGACTCCTCGTTAGAAGAGCTAAAGCCGCTCTTGTCTGGGCCGAGGGAGGACACTTCCGCGTCGTTCTCAATCGCGCCCTTTGCTATAGAGCTGCCTTGGGTCGCCATGGTGTCTCTGAGCCGCGAGCGAGTCCTTGTGGTTAGGGGATATGGTGCATCACGTCGAGGTAGTCTACGTGCATTTGAACCCATTATAGCATCTCACAAGATCTGGTCTCGACAATCTTTACCCCCCTAGCGAAACGTCGTACCACTACATTCCGTCACGTACAAGGTGTCATTGCGTGCGAGACTTATCAGAGACATGCTTCCCTGAATCGATCCTTAGCAACGTAAACTATATCCGAAAGTGTGGATGCGCATCCAGATAAGCCATCCCCCAAAACCTCGTGGTCCCCGTTACGGAGTGACAGGGCGACAGGGTGAAGCTCTAGAGGCCGGCGGATTTGTAAGCCCAAAAGCTCAAAGCTCCGATATGAATGGTGACTATCATCGATCTCACAACTTGTGCGTCAGATTGCGACAGTGCGGGGGCTTGACAAGCATTTGGGGAATGAGGCTTGTTTGGAGGGTGGCGATCACATCAACGTCGAGCACCATCACGCAATACTCCCCTCACGAAATGCCTCGACGGGCATTGGACAATGGCACTGAGAGCTTGTTTCCCGACGCTGCATCTTTACGCGATGTTGTCTCATGATCATGTCTATCGGAGAAAATCCGATAGTCTCCACGACCAGATCCCTTGGAGAAGCTCTCCTCCTTGGAGTACGACTCTGCTGCGGAGACCAATCACGACGACATTTCCGCCATGGTGCATGCGTTCGGAGGGATGCCGCATCCAACCATAATATATCCAATTGTAACATCGGCCACTATCTTTCTGGGGGAATCTTTACGGGTAAAATAAACCACATGGCGCCGGATACGGGGGGACTCCTTGAGTCTATCCATGCTAGTATATATAACATGCTCGGACTAGTAGGCTCGAGCTGAGGAGATATTCCCTGAACCTTGGATATTATCACAGACCTGGTCGCCGCCGATACTTCCGTCTACTATATCTCTTAACCTTTGTCAATTATACTATTATCAACTCTCCAGAGTTTGTCATTCGAACATGGCGCCCGCTCCCATAGACGAACGCATCACCGACGTGGCGGAGCCCCGTAAGGATACCCTCGGCCTGCCGGAGCCCACGGTGCTGCGGCTGAAGAAAGCCGGCATTGACCTCTCGAACGGGTACCCTTACCGCCCTTCGCGGCCCCTCTACCTCCAGGACGTGTACGAAATCCGCAACAAGGAATGGGTGCACAACGACGCGGGCGCGCGCGCCGACAAGTCCAAGTCGGCTCTCCTCTCCGCCGCCACCAAGGTCACGGACCTGACCACCTACATCGGGACTGAGATCGAGGGCATTCAGCTCAAGGACCTCACCGACCAGCAGAAGGACGAGCTCGCGCTGCTCATCGCGGAAAGGAGCGTCGTCTTCTTCCGGAACCAGGACCTCTCGCCGCAGCAGCAGCTCGAGCTCGGGAAGTACTATGGTGTTCCTGAAGTGCACGTGAGACTCCCCTTTCCTTGTCCCTCCCCCCTTCCCCCTTTTTCAACATCCCCCAAAAAGACGAAAACATACTAACCCGCACCCCCCTCCCCCTCTCCAGCCCCAAGTCGCCCAAGTGCCCGGCCACCTCGGCGTAACCGTCATCTGGCCAGACCTGCAAGCGACGGAGCGGGCGGCCAACTTCCGGCAGCCAGGGGGCGCGTCGCGCTGGCACACGGACCTGGTGCACGAGCTGCAGCCGGCGGGGATCACGCACCTGCACAACGACACGGTGCCGCCGGTGGGCGGGGACACGCTGTGGGCGAGCGGGTACGCGGCGTACGAGAAGCTGTCGCCGGGGTTCCGGCGCATCATCGACGGGCGGGAGGCGGTGTACCGGTCGGCGCACCCGTACCTGGACCGGGAGAACCCGGCCGCGGGGCCGAAGTACATCGAGCGCGTGCACCCGCTGGTGCGCGTGCACCCGGCGACGGGGTGGAAGGCGCTGTGGGTCAACCGGGCGATGACGGACCGCATCGTGGGGCTGGACCGGGCCGAGAGCGACGTGATCCTGGGGTACCTGTTCGATGTGTATGAGCGCAACGTGGATATCCAGGTGCGGTTCAAGTGGACGCCGGGCACGAGCGCGCTGTGGGATAACCGGTGAGTAGAAGTTCCCTGTCCCTTTTTTTTCCCTCACGGCCTTTCCATCTCTTCTCTTATCACCTCATCCAAGCACCCGCTAATAAAACATGTACAGAATCACGATACACAACGCGAGCTGGGACTACGGTGGCAAGCACCCGCGGCACGGGACGCGTGTGACGTCTCTGGCCGAGAAGCCGTACTTCGATGCTTCCGCGCCCACGAGGCGCGAGGCCCTCGGGTTGCTCGACGAGTCGGAGAAGCAGGAAGTCGACGGGCCGACTTACGGATAAAGTCATTTTTGTTCCTAGCTCAAGCAGTATTACTTGGTGTTCCTATATCGAGTTCTGAGTGAATAGGTAAAATGAATGAATGAATGAATGAAAAAAAAAATCGAAAGAAAAAAATCAATTAGTCAAATCGAGGGTTAACCCCTGGCATCCATACCATACTGTACTTCAAGGATGTTAGAACTTGATTTTACGTGATTCCAATACCTCAACACACCTACAATAAGCATGTATCATTTGATACCGATTAAAGAGTATTAGAGCAGCTCGATATACGATTTAATTGGGTCGAGGAAGACACTATAGTCATGACCGAATTACCCAACTACCTACCCAAGGTATCATATGATACGTTCACGTTATGAACTCAACTCTTCAATTCTCAAAACGGTAATATCATTTTATCGTGCTTGTCGTGCCTTTATATAACACAACAAGGATCTTTCTACCTCTCTCTACCTTCGATGTCTAAGGCCACCATCAAAAATCATCAAAAATCTAAGACAAGTCAATTGACCAATCAGCGCCAATCTTCGCACCGACCCGTCCCAGGACCGCGAAGGCGCCCCGGCTGCTGTCCGCCTTGAAGTACTCGAGCTTGACTGTCGACTTCTGGCCCTCGGACTCGAGCTGCACCTCCTTCTTGTTGGCCCACGACGAGGGTGCACCCACGACGATGATCTTGTCAACAGCCACGTCGTTCATGCGCTTGAGCCAATCACCCTCCTTGATGCTCTTGATGTCGCGGCCCTCTGCATCGGTTGACGTGAGCACGGATCCGTCGAGCTTGAAGGCTCGGTGGATGTATTGACCCTTCTCGTAGTCAAAGGATTCGCCATCATCCACGTAAAGTTCACCCTCTGCTTTTCCATTCTTGCCGAGCACAACGACCAGAGTGTAGTCATCAAATCGCATGAGTTGAGCCGAGCGGCGTGGTATATCACGACGGGGGAAGATGTGGCCGCCCCGCATCAGGATAGGGATGGTTTCAAGCGGTGCCTGAACGGTGACTTGCTTCCCCTTGGAGGTAGAAACCTTGTTGTAGGTGAAGTAGTCGTAGTACACTTCGTCATCGGGGATGAAGATGTCTTGTGTCACCTTATCCTTCTCCACAACAGGCTTGACAAGAAGACCGGTTGAACCGACGAAGAACTGGTCATCAATGCCAAAGCCAGACTCCTGACTCGGGTGGGTCCAGTACATCGGGCGGACAATGGGGCTACCATCCTGGTTCGCCTGGTAGAATGCAGTGTACCAAGCGGGAAGCAAAGCATATCGGAGACGCAGGGCAGCAGTTACTATCGATCGGTGCGGCTCTGAGAGCATGAAAGGCTCCCGACGACGCGCATCAATGTGCGCATGGCCTCGGAAAAACGGGTAGAAAGCACCCGCTTGGAACCAACGGCTCTGCAGATCGGGCTCTGGGTTACCGAAGAAACCACCAACATCAGCACCAGCAAAGGGGAAGCCGGAGATACCCTGGTTGAGAACCATGGCGGTCGCAGCTCCTAAGTACTCCCAGCTAGCCTGGTTGTCGCCCGTCCACATGGCACCAAGACGTTGCGAGCCAGCGTAAAACGACCTGGTAAGGATGAAGGGACGTCGCTCTTCGCCTTTCTTGCGAGAGACAAGGGCGTGGAAAGTGGCGTTGTGGAAAGTAAGACCGTTCAGGTTGTGAACGTCACGATGCTCCCAACCCTCGTGGTGGATATTATCCTTCGGCATGGTGACCTCAGGGCCGTTAAACACCGACGGCTCATTCATGTCGTTCCAAATCCAAGTGTTCTCCATGGTGCCCTTGAATCTGTCGTAGGTGAATAGTGTCTTCCACCACTCAATGGCAGCCGGGTTGAAACAGTCAACCCAGAGCGATGAACCCGGCCAACACCAACCGTCAAAGTCCTTTCCTTCCTTGTTCTTGACGGCCAGTCCTTTGGACTTGAGCTCGTCCGAAACCGGATAGCTCCCGGCATTTTTAATGTGGGGGTCGATGATGACAACTAATTTTCTGCCATGGACATCAAGATGTTGACCCATAGACATGGGGTCCTTGAACATATCGTAGTCCCAAGTGAAGTATTTCCTGTCATCGGTATACTCAATGTCGAGCCAGATGACATCATAGGGGATCTTATAGCGGTCCATCTTGCGGTCAACCTCCTTCACGTCATCGTCCGAGATGTAGTTCCAGCGGCACTGGTGGTAGCCGATCGAGAACTCCTGAGGCATGGCAGTGGTTCCGGTCAGCTCACCGTAGTTCTTAGTAATGTCGTGAGGGGTAGGTCCAAGGAAGACGAAGACATCCATCAGGCCAGCCTCGGAGATCCAGTGCGTGTGGGTGTTGGTCTTGGCCCCAGACCCGAGAGAGAGAGGATTCTTCGACTCCTTAGCTTTAGTAATGTCAATCCAGGTTTCGGCAGCATTCAGCCAGAACACACCAACCGTGGAGTCCTTGCGTTGGGCTTGCATGAGGGGAATGGCCCCGTAGAGGGTCATGGGGCTGTCCAGAATATACTCGAAGACGTCCGAGTTGTACAGCCTATACGGCTCAGCATGGTTGCCTTCGCCGCCCCTCGTCTCCTTCAAGGACATGGGCCCGGTGTGTTCGGGAATGCCATACACGTGTTCATAGCCGAAGAAAGTGATGTCGAGAGCAACACTTTCCGGCCCACGTGGCTTGGAATCCGTGTTGCCTCCAAAAGTTTCTTCCCACCAGGTGCTCTCATCCTCGGTGGGGGCCACCTCAACGGGTTCCTCCTCCTTTTTCTCTCCCTCCCCGCCTTCCTTGGCCTCGTTCTCTTCGGGAGCTGGCTTCTCGATCTTGGGGCGCCAGTGTTCCATGTTCATCAAGCCCCGGTCGTTCAGCTTAAGCTGGGACACGCCATCCCGCTTGAACTCAATTGAATAAGGCTCATACTTGATGTCTGCCTCGAAGGAGAAGTTGGGGCCATATTGGATCCTCATGCCGGCCTTGCCCTCGGAGGCAACCTTGGCATCGGTGTCAACGGTTAGACCGCCCACAATGGCCCACTTCTCTGCTTCATTATAACGTTCTTTCCTCGCGGGACTGTTGTTTCGAAGTTCGATATCCTTCTCTATGCGCCTCTGCTCGTCGACGGTGACGCGGGCAGTGCCGGACTTGAGGAAGGAGACGGTCAGAGGCAGCTTAACGGTAGTGCCTTGGTTGTCGATGGTCTTTAATATGGTGGCGTGGAATTGGCCGTCTTTGAACTCAGCCAGCTCGGAGGGGATCTTATATGGGGCTTCCCATGAGGAGCCCTGGGCAATGGCGTTATCGGCATAAGCCCTATTTCGTTTGCAGAAGCCCGACTGGTGGCACTTCTTGAAATCGTGTTCCTTAACCGCAACTATATAGAGCCAGCGTGGTTAGGATTGGGACTTGGAATAAATATAGGTATATGTCTGGGTCAGGTGGGGGAGTAATTGTGACTTTAATTACCTCCTAAAGTAAATAATGAACATAGGATAGTAACGAGACACAACATAGCTATCCATCTCGAGGACAGCTGGCTTGGTGTGCGCATCTTGGCTTTGGTTGGGTTGTGATACATCCCGAAAGCCCAACGGCAGACGGTGTATCGAAGATGAGATGTCACACAAAATCAGGAAGAAGAGAGGGAAGAGAGCGAATCAAATCATTGAGCAAGATGGAAATGACAAAAAAACAAAAACAAAAAGAACCGAGTAATGTCCGGTTACTGATACTTCGATGTTGTTTTTGTGTTTGTTTGTTTGTTTTTTTTCTTGTGCAATTGCCAGCAATTGGTGTATGGTGCAATGTGAGTTGTAGAATCGAGGAAATGCTTCAAGTCGAGTCCTGGTGTAAGTTAAAGTATGTACTAAGTTGTGGTAGTTTAACCTAAAAGCTGTAGTGTAAGCAAGCTGTCCCTTTTTTTTTAGTGTAAGTGTTCCGACCACTAAGAAGCAGGGGCGCATTCAATTGGGTAGCAGGCTGGCAGGTTTATCCTGAGCTGTCCTTATCGGATTACTCTATTAGGAGGTTGTTACAGGTGCCTATACTTTAGCCACCCTACTATTCGGTAGTATTGTAGTGTACACGACATATATGTACTACGTATATGTAACCTCGATGCTTATCGCTTATCGCCTGGTACTACATGTATATACCTACCTATTGGGACATCTGGAGCTGTCAATCAATTAGTTTAAGGTTAAATGATTCCAAACGGGAACGCCAGTAGTGATCGCAGAAGTTGAGTTATCTATTGTGCTAACCTATGTACCAACTAGACCTAGGTACCTAGGTAGTTAGGCTTTTACCACCTCCTTTCCTACCTCCCACCAATGAATCAGAATATCCTACACCCAACAACTCACTGCCACCACCCGTGCCTATAGTACATCATCGTGAGCTGAATTAGAGCAAAGTAGAAGGCATCAGTCAAACTACTTGATCAATGGGAGAGTTGCTAACATTTCTAGCGGGTGATTAGGGTTTAAACAGGATCTATATCCCCCCTTGCTCTATCGAGGTACATTTCAGGGGCCTGACCTTAACTTAGGAAAGGCTAAATAGTTGAATGCTCACTGTTGATGACCTTCCTTACCGTCATCCTCTTCTTCCAGATACTTGTTTTCGTCTTCCTCTTCTTCCAGATACTTATTTTCGTCTTCCTCTGCTAGCTTGCCGTCTTCGCCCTCTTCTGCCACCTTCTGCTCACCCTCTTCCACCACCTTGTCGTGCTGGTCTTCCTCTGTAATCTCAGCGACATCTCCTTCCGCCGCCGTCTTGTTCTGTTCGTCTTCGGCCACCTCCTGGTCACCCTCTTCTGCCACCTCGTCATGTCCCCCTTCTTCTGCTCCCTCGGGGTATTCGTTTTCATCCTCATCTTCCTCTTCAACCCCGTAGTCTTTAGCATCAGCACTACTTTCGAGCGCACTTTCAAGCGATTTTTTGAGAATAATTGGCTTTCTGAAAACATCGTGCCATTTCAGGGGCTCGCGAAGTCCCATGACATGTACAGGTCTGCCTTGGGCTCGGACAGTCTCCAAAGCCCTGTGCTTTCGGCCACGCTTTGTGAGCGAAGCAAGCTTGCCCTGCCACATCTTGTACCATTCCTTATCTTTGTCCTCGGTATCCTGGAAGGTTTTGCGGCGCCTCTCCTTACATTGTGAGTAAATGTTGCGCGCCCGCTTTGGCTCGAGCTCCTCAATATTGTATTCTACAGTCCAATCGTCCTCTTTTCCTAGCCTTTCCGGCCGTATAACGTATCGGCCATTTACTTTATTCTTCACCGTCAAGACCAACCCCATTAGCGGCCGTCCAGGGTCCTCTTCACCTTCAACCTGTTCGCTTAGCACCTCAGCAGTATGCTCGGCCAACTTCTCGACAGATTGGTCTAGTGAAATATTTTCCTGTGCTTCAGCTGGCGGTTTGTCTGCTGCTTGCTCAGTGCTTGTACCATCAGATCGCAATTGAGCTTGTTCGTCCTTGGATAGAGAGATGAGTTTCCCTAATATTTGCTCAAATGCTTGGAGTTTGGAAGTATCCTCTGCTGATGTCTCGGCGCTATCTCCCGGTGGTGGCTTTTGATGAATCCTTCGGGCCATGCGCACAATGAGATCTTTCAGGGGTGACAGGCTTTGAGAAGAATCGGCCTCTTCTCCCGATTCAACTTCACCACTTTCGGCTTCCATCTTATCAGCGTCATCTTCCTTTTCAGTCACCGACTCCTCGACAATAGCCACTTCGGATGCTTCTACAGAGATAACCTCATCGAGATCGGAGTCCTTTTCCGCCTTCATTGTAGCGTTATTTTGGTCGGTATCGATATCGGTGGCGTCTCCCTGAGCTTCAGCTGCAGTCTCCAGTTGATTGTCGGCTTCCTGCACTTGACTTTCCGCGAGCCCTTCTTCAGCTTGTCCCTCGGCAGCAACTCTCGACGCTTCGACCTCACGTGATGTATCGAGGTCAGATTCTTGTGCGATCGTTGTTTCGTCTTGGGAAGCGGGCTCGGCTTCCTGTAGCGCAATATTCTCTGACCCGGAAGCTGAGTTGTCTGGGATTGATTCGTCTTCATCTTCGCATGCATCCTGCTCTTCGGCCTGAGTAGTTGACGATCTAACCAGCTGAGAAGGATGGCTGCCAATTAGAGCCGCTAGCAAGCCGTCGACATATTCTTCTGCCTCCTCCGCAGATCTAGCGTGCAGCAGTCCGCTTTGTTCAAGGGCATCTTCAATAGCCTCACGTACGGTGCCTACGCCTAATTCGTCATCATCCATGGCATCGTCAACCATCTGCCGTGCTTCTTCCCACGCCGTTAAGCTTGCCGTTTCCTCGGAAGCTTTAGGCACTTCTACCACAGGCTCTTCCTCAATTACATCCTCTGCTTCATCTGCCACATCTGCCACATCTGCCGCATCTGCCGGTTCAGGTTCGGGACTATCCTCCTCTTTGACGCCAAGACCAAGGATTTCCCGCTCAAAAGCCTCTATGGATGCTTTGCTAGCACTTTGGACGGCTTCCACATCTTCTGGCTCAACGGGCTCAGCAAATACATACATGTACGGGGCGACAGTGGAGGGTCTTGTCTCGAAATGGAGTCGCAATGACTTCTCGGGCCATCTCTTGGTAGCCCGGTTGAGGATATCACTAAGAAGCTTCAAACTGAGCTTGAACTCTTTGTGACCAATGGTGGTGTTAGACGTCCCGTGCAAAGCCAGATCCATTTCACTCAGTGGGATGTACTGGAAACCGAAAATTCGTTCGGTGTTGTGGAATGCGACGAAAATTCCATCCATGCGACCCATACGGACTTGAAGAGAGTATTTCAAAAAGGCAGACCGAATCATATCGAAGTACTCTCGTTCAAAAGACTCCCATTGCCCGAAACGTTTCCGAATTTCGTAACCGAGACCTTTCTGGAAGCCTTTGGCATCCATGCGAATGGAAATGACGGCACGAGTCTTCAAATCAAACATGCCAGTACCAGGGACCCGCGAATCGTGAGCATCCAACTGGGAGCGCATCATGAAATCTAGGAAGCGCGTATAGTGGAAAGCTTCTTCGGCATTCCGCTCTTCTTCGGAGATCATGTCCGAATTGACGTGCCGATATCTCTCATAGTCCTCTTTGGTGAGCGTCAAGAGCTTCTCCATGGATTTACCAAGCATACTAAGGATGTTTGCCGTATCAAACTCCTTATCGGCATCGATGGCGTAGGTGCCATCCTTCCAATGGAGGAAAGTTGCGGCCGGTGCCCTCATAATTTTCGTATAACGGCGCGACTCGGGCTCGAATTCCTGCGACAGCATCTGGGTATTGACATCCCGCCATGAGGATAGAAGGTAGTGGAAGTGCGCCAGCATTGATGTCATACTGGAAGTTGAGCCAGTATACTTGCTGTTGAACTTCTTTGCGATGGAGATTAGATTAACATCCTTGGACGATGTCACATATTGTTTCAAAGCGTTGAAGTCAAACTCCTGGATGGGCATGATCTCGGATAGATAGGGGTCAAAGTTGTAAACGCGGGACCGAGGATCTTGAAGCTGATATACGCCTTGGTTGAATAGAACCCTCTCCAAGCCATAGGACAAGCCGGGCACATCCAACTTGCCCGTCTTGACAGGGATGAGGTGCAGCTTGGATGGGTCTATTGTGAGAATATTCATGGCCGCCTTCTTATCCTTTTTGGACTTGCCCTTTTCCTTGGTCTTATCCTTCTCCGACTCCTTTTTACTTTTCTTCGTGAGCGGTACCCCCATCTTGAGTAGAACCTGATCTGAGGGTGTATCACCGGTGAATGGGACTGGGCCCCCGGCGGCAATCGGTGCTATGGGTTCGGCGCTGCCCAGCGCACCGTCCTCGTCATATATTTCGGGGTTTGCATCTTCTTCCTTTTGCTCATCCCACACCTTCTTCCCAGAATCAGGTCGGGATTTAGCCTTATCTCCTGACTTTGCGGCGGCGGCCTGCGATTTCTTGGATGCTTTTGCGGACTTGGAGGGGCTTGCGGAGTCGGGGGTCTCGGTGGGTGATGTAGAGTCGGTGGCAGCTTTTTTCCCGGCTGCTTGTTTCCTTTTGGCCTCTTTAGCAGCCCTCTTAGCACTCTTCGCTGTGGCCTTCTTCTCCTTCAGCGTGGCATGGTTGGAATCGGTTGTCGCCTTCGCCGTCGCCGTCGACTCGGTATTTAGGGGTTCGGGTAGTTGGCTGAGCTTCGCAATTTGCGAAACATCAATGTTCTGAGCAGCAAGGACATTCTTCAATGCCTCCAATGCGCCTTGGAGAATATTCAATTGGCGCTGGGTGTCGGTCTGGCCTTTGACAGACTTTTCCGGGCTGGAGTTGTCTTTCTTGGACGCCTTCTTCTTAGCCTTTTTGGAGTTTGGCTTCTGAGAAGGAGGCTCAGAAGGAGGCTCAGAAGGAGGCTCAGAAGGGGGCGCCGCGGATTCTACGCCAGCAGGTGTTTCGGACTGGGTCGACGCTGATTCTCGGCGTGGAGTGCTCGTCGAGAGAGATTGGCTATGTTGAGAAGATAATATCGTGGCCCGGCGGGTGCGTAGAGAGTGGGCATGGGTTGCAGAAAGACATGAAGCACATGTATATGATGCTCCAAGACGTCTCGCTCCCCGGCTTCCCAACTGAAGCATTGCAAAGACTAGCTTGATATTTTCCAACACAGACAATATTGATGATGTCTTGATATACAATGCGACTTGGAAACCTTTTTATGAAAAGGTGTGGGAGGTGAAAATGAAAAAGAGAGAGAGGATGGGAGAGAGAGAGAAAATTCACAAATTCCCTAAACTAGAAGTAGAGGTAGAGAAAGTTCGCGACGGGGCAATGATTGGAGGGAAAGAAAAAAAAATTGATGGTTATCCTTAGTATCGATAATGATAAACCCCACGATAAACTACTTATCTTTCTATCTATTGGAGGGGCAGTTCTAGGTACATATGTACATATGCATGGATGTGTGAGCTATGTATGTACCTACGTACATAAAGTGCTACTAGTACATAGTAGTAAATACTACCTACATCTCACTGCATACATACCTTATTGTACCTAACCTGCTAACCTACTATATTACACAAGCCTATGAATTGATCTTATTAGTGTCCGATAACTTCAACTTATTCATACAACCATATCTAACCACTAACCTACATCTTCAAGCTCTACCAAGTCATAGGAGAGATTCAGCAGTAACCTGCCATCTTTCCAAAACCCAACCCATGATATAAACATGGACTATATATAATCATGGCTTTTCCCGACAAGCCCGTAGCCCATCTCCTGGGTTCGAACGGTAAGATTTTCTCTTTCTACTCTACTACCTTTACCACAAAACCTCTCTTCGTCCTATCCATTCTCCCTTCCAAACGAACCACCCCCGACTAACCCTCCCAGGACCCGTCCACGCGCTCGCCTACTCCGCCTCGCCGGGGACTTACATCCTAGCCGGGTCCTCCGACCGCTCGATCCGGCTCTACAACCCACAGCCCAGCACGGCCATCCACCCGTCCTCCTCGCACCTCTCCTCGAAGAAACTCCCCTCGCCCCCCACGCCGCAAGGGCGTCTGATTCAGACCTACGCCGCGCACGGGTACGAAGTCCTCTCGCTCAGCGTGTCGACGGACAACGCGCGGTTCGCCTCGTCGGGGGGCGACCGCAGCGTGTTCCTCTGGGACGTGGCGTCGGCGCAAACGCTGCGGCGCTTCGGGGGCCACAGCGCGCGGGTGAACTGCGTTTCCTTCGGGGGGGAGGACGACAGCCTCCTCGTGAGCGGGAGCCTGGACGCGAGCGTGCGCGTGTGGGACGTGCGCAGCGGGGCGGGGAAACCCGTGCAGGTGCTGGGCGAGGCGCGGGACGCGGTGTCGTGCGTGGCGGTGCGGGGGGCGGAGATCGTGAGCGGGAGCGTGGACGGGCGCGTGCGCACGTACGATGTGCGCGTGGGGCGGTGCGTCACCGATGTGGTCGGGCCCAGCGTGACGAGCTTGTGCCTCACGAAAGACGGGAAGGCGGTGCTGGTGGGTGGGCTCGATAGCAAGCTGCGGCTGATGGATCGCGAGAGCGGTGGCTGCTTGAAGACGTATAGCGATCCCGAGTGGAAGAACGAGAATCTGCGTATCCAGTCCATGCTGGGTGGTAAGGAGCAGTACGTGCTTGTAGGGGATGAGATGGTGACTCCCCCGAGTCAGAGCGGCGAAGGGAGGCTCTGGGTATGGGATATCCTCTCGGGCAACCTGAAAGCAAAAGTACGAGTGCCATGGGGCCCGGTCGGATCCGAGCCCAAGAAGAAGTTCATTGGGAAGGATGGCAAAGAGAAAGAGCGTAGTAATGTAATCAGCTGCATGGCATGGAGAGAGGATGGGTTTGGGGATCAGTTCTGCATCAGCGGCACCTCTGGTATCGTCACCGTGTTCGGTTACCATTAAGCAAAAGGGCAGGCGTTTTACTATTTATTTATTCATTTAGTTATTTATTTCATTGAACATGTCTTGGATACGGGTACCAAAAAAGGAATTCAGGGCGGTTTTGCTTCAAGAGCACTAAGAGAATACAATCCCTAAACCTGGATTTGTACAGTAGTGGTCGAACTATACCACGATATACCTGTTCCGACACAAAACAATCCGCCTCTTGGTCATACAACCCTCTACGCCGAGAACACCCCGAACCACCATGCTAACCAATATCCGTTTTGGGACTACCCAGGACCTTACTGCAGTTATTAACCACCGCCATAGAACTGTCCTCCTATTTCAAAAATAAAAAAGTCATCACATCTTAGTCCATGTGCGCAAACTTAAACCAATTCGGCCGGCAGTCTTCCTTGTTGAGCCAGGCTTCACCATCCGTCAAACGTCCCGTCACACAGCCTCTGCACTTGGGAGAGTTGGGGCAATTGAAGAAGGGAATGTGTTGGTATCCGATATCACGGAACCTGGGCCGCCAAGTTAGCAATTAATTACTTAGTGCATTGTCAAATCAAGCGGTGCATCTTACCAGTGGACCTTGCTCTTGTCCTCGAACAGGCCTAGAGCAATGCTGTGTACCGGCGCATCTCCCCACCGTTCGTAGAAGAAACCACCGGCTCGGTCTAGATGGTTGAAATAATCTTCATATGCCTGACTCCGCCAAAAGTTCATGTCCGCAATCTCGAAATTAGTCCAGAAGTGGCAGGTTGAGTAGCCGTTTGCTTGGTCATTGTGGATGGGACGGCGTGTTCGGTCTGTTAACCATTCCTCCGCCCTGTTCTCGTGCAAGTATTCCGGGTGTTGGGAGATAAACTTGGATGTTTCGGGCCATAGGGTGGGGATCGATTTGGGCGCATCATACAGGGTGATGGTGAAACCGTAGGTCTTGTTGTTGTCCTGCATATACCGGAAAACGTCGTAGTCCACATCGCAGAAGAAATGTACCTTGGGTTCGACCCGCCAGTAGTACTGTATGTCTTTCAGGGCAGGGTGCTTGTAGAAAAGGCCGCTGTTCCAACGACACATCTGGTGGTACGATAGCTTGTCTGCGTACTGAATGTCGTTTTCCTGGAGTATCTTGACAGATTCCTTGTATAGGTCGTCGTTGATCCACGAGGGGACTTCCCAATGCTCCTTCGGAATGACCTCTGCCCAATCTTCGTTAGCAAATGTCACATATACCAAGGAGGCATTTATCTACACCACCGTACCGTATCTGCATTCTGCCTTGGTTGCTGCCTTGGTCTTGCGCTTGAATTCCTCGGTGAAGGGCACGTCATTGAAGAAGGTCCAGGGGTAGTTGAATTTGGAGTTCCATGTTCGCTCGAGATCATGCATCGACTGCAGCATTCCTTCGAGTTCTTCGTTCCGGACGAGGGCTAGGAGGGTAGCGGGGATTCGGGCGGTACCAGCTACGCCGGGCGCATAGCCTTCCGTCGCACGAACGAGTTTGCCTTCAGGCTCCCCCGTGGCTGGATAGAGGTTAGATAGAGACAGGGAGAGCGGCGAGACAAGAAACATACGATCTAGATTGGGGTCCCTAGGAATGGTGCCGTGGAAATCGGCGGTACTCGATATATCTTGACCAGGTCGGAAAAGCGTGTATAGACAGAAAAAGAACACCATAACGGCGGCTAGCGCCAAGGCGCGAACCGGCCTTGCGATGGCCATGTTGTAAAGCAGTTATCGGATTGCGGTCATGAACTCAGATGGTGTTAAGTGGTATCTAATAAAATAAAATAAAAAGACGGGGCAAAAGAAGAAGAATAAAGACGGAATATCCGGTGGGATGCAAAACGGGTATAAATGAAGCAATCGGAAAATAGAAAAAAAGAGGCAATGTCAGAAGAACTTGAACATTAATGAATGACTCAGGGAAGTGAACCAGGACGTAATGTTCTGGCTCTATCGAATAGAGGTATTGAGGGGGGAGGAGAGGAGGAGCAGTGAAGTTGTCGAGAAACTGTATTTCATATATGTAGGTAAGGTACAAGAAACACGAAACCTTTGGCCACGCCTTCAAGCCCGGGCCTGGAAATGGATAAGAAAAGTTTAGTAAGACGTTCGGAAAATCTAATTGTGCAACGTCAACTGGTGCACAAGGGGGGGCACCCGATAACCTGTGGGCGGGAGATCTGGGAAAAGGAGAATAATTTTGTATCTATACTAACAGTACCGTGTGAATGTAGAGTAAATGCTCAACTGTAAGTCGCATAAATTGTATGGGTTCTGAGTTAGTCTTGACCTAGGTCGCACTGTCTAAAATATGTACCTGTCTTACCTACCAAGAAAGGCAAGGTAGCATTATACAGCGATTATGTATGCAGGGGGGCTCTACCGTAGCTGTCTGGGTAACTTGAAGTAGGTAAATTTTGCCAAGTTGCCTACTGATAAGCACAATCACGCGTCAACGCGTGCATGCTATGTACGGACTGACGGAGTAGGTACATACACCATGTACAGAGCCAAATACCAAATACGCATGGATTATACTTTACTTAGGTACGTACTCCGTACATGTTCTATACTAAGATATTTACAATACATACTTAGATGCATATCGTGATAAAACAGACTAACGGCCAGGGCTACAATACATCAACTCCGTATCTAACTTTAGATATTCTACCACTTCCGATACTTTACTTAGTATAAGCACTTACACTGCATCTCATTAATTGAAGTCAATGCGTCGCCCAAGCTTTATGCCAATCCCCTCTCCGTACCCCAAGTTTATCTACCACGACTTATCTCTTTGGGTATTTGCTCCGATCAGCGCATAGCATCTACACTATATGTAAAAGACAAAATGGGTTTCGCTGCAAAGCTGAGTGCTCTGACGGAGGAGTTGATCGAAGTCATCACATCAACCTCGAACCAGGTAGGCATTAACTTCATTCATATGAGATATGATCAACACTAAGGCGCTATCATTTTCACCCATTGTAGTCAGAAGCAGATCGTTTCAATGCTCTAAGAGAGACTAGCCTACGAAGGCTACGCCATCATAGCTACCTACGCACAAATCATTTCGAGGTAGAGGAGGCCCTCGATGGATACGAGGAGCACTTCAGGGTTGTCAATCGAGATGGCCTAGCCGACGCTCTCAGGGAGCGTTTAGATGCCCTTTCGCAATACTCTCACAAATGGGCCCCTGAAGCCCTCAACTTTCTACTCCAGCTTTCTGATCAGCCTATCCAGAAGTCCAAGCTGTCTGACCTTGAATTGCTAAAAGCGCCAGATGAGGACCCGGGACCGCTTCTGAAATGGGATGATATCGCCAAAGAAGACGGGTGGTATGAGGAGCGTGATCTATGGAAGAACGTTCATTTTGGAGAGTACAGCTCCGACGAGGACTATGCGGACGACAGGTCTAACGGCTCCGCGGGATCAGAGGAGACATCTCCGTCAAGCATCGAGGCGCAATATCGAAAACGCCCGACGGATTACCTGGACATTTCGCCAGATACCAATGGTCTCGAGGAGGTTCGGAAAACTCAAGCCTGGAGAATTAGCGCAGTACCAAGAGATGCTGTGGGGAGATCTCACAAGATAGCCATTACGGAGATTCAGGCTGTTCGTGAGGTTCTTTTCATGCTAGGCGGTGTTGAGAACAACTTGTTCAATGAACAGGGGGCGCCATCGCTAAAGTATCAATTCACCCATGCTTCTTGGGAAGTCTACAAATCATTGCTCAACTCGTTCGGAGAAGCTGGACGCCAATTATTTGTACTGCGCGCCTTCTCAAAGCATCCCCAGAAAATTACACTGTTGCAGGCGTTCCAGGATGCCGTGGAGAATCGGTTAAGATCATTTGACAAGGAAATATCCAGGATGCAGGCCCGGTACGTTGGAACTCAGCAGGAGGTTATTGTGAGTCTCGCAAGGATCTCCGCCGACACTGAACCCCTTTTACGGCCTTTATCAGCCCTCTCGGATATCATCCAGCTGCTTCATCGAACCAAACATCCTCACCCATTTCACTACCTAGAACTCCTTTTCGATGCAGCCAGTGTTACCCAGCTAGAGGGAGATATACCTGTGTACCAATTTCTCAGTGAATTATTCTTCGAGTGCTTCGAAATCTACCTTAGACCGATCCGGCTTTGGATGGAAACCGGCGAACTCATTGAAAAGGACAAGATCTTCTTCGTGTCTGGATCTCTAGCCGAGCTTCCCAAGCGACAGGTCTGGACGGATAGATTCAAGCTACGAAGGACCCCCGATGGAGCGTTGTATGCCCCGAGATTTCTACAACCAGCAGCATCCAAGATATTCACGACGGGAAAAAGTGTTGTCGTTCTAAAGCTCCTCGGAAAATATAAGTCAACAAAGAACCAAATGCCAGAGCCGCCTCTCCGATTTGACGTAGACCTCACCTCTGACCATGGAAACTTTGCGCTTTTCCCCGAAGTATTCAACAATCTTTTCGAACAGTGGATACAGAGCAAGCACCACGCTGCCTCAGCTACGCTACGACAGACCCTGTTCCAAGCTTATAGCCTGCAGCCCGTGCTAGGGGTCCTTCAGAATATTTACCTCATGTCGGATGGTTCGCGTTCCGACGAGTTTTGTTCTGCCGTGTTCAACAACATGGACTTGTTAAACTCGAACTGGCACGATCGTTTTAGTCTAACCGAGCAGGCGTATGAGGCGTTCGGGAACCTGATGGATGCTTATCGCATAGGTGTTAGCGTGCCACCAGACTATAAACCGGGAAATGTTAACGAGATTCGGAAATCGGTACGGGCAGGCCTGCCGTTCATCAAGGTGACTTATCGGCTATCTTGGCCGACACGCATCATCCTGTCTGATGAGACCCTAGCTCAGTATCAATCTGTATTCACGTTCCTGCTCCAACTCCGGCGGGCCAACTACGTCATTTGCAGACATCGCTTAATGTCTGACATAACCGTCGCTAGCACCCCTGAACAAGCTATCTACTGCCGTCTCCGGTATAGGTTGCTCTGGTTTTGCAATACCCTTCATTCCTACTTATCTACCCTGGTGCTTACGCCACTCACGGCCAAGTTCCACGAAGAGCTACAGCAAGCAGAAGACGTAGATGGGATGATCATAGCACATGCGGCATTCGCCAAACGCATGATCGACGAGACATGCCTAGGTAGCAAGCTAGACCCGATCCACGAGTGCATCCTCGATATATTCGACCTCGCCATCAAGCTCGAGGAAGGACGGAGGCTCGAATCCGAAAGGTTGACGGAGGAGGCGCAAGAGATATCGCGGTTGTCCGTCATGTCCTCATCGCCAGTGAAAGCGGGGAAGGCGAGATACGTGAAGACTAGCGAAGAGGAGGATGAAACTTTCCTATTGGAGCAGGACCCAGGCGCGATGATGCAAGAGTCAAACAAAAGCTATGCCGAACTGCTCAAAGAGGTTCGGGCGGACCTTGATAAACACCTGAAGTTCGTGTGCAGCGGCCTAAGGGGGGTTGCGAGAGCCAGCAGCAATGCAGCAGCGAGCAAATGGGACATCCTGGCGGAGATGCTCGAGGTAGGGGTTTAGTTAGAGACACTGGCGAGGGTCCCTCGATAAAAAGCCCCCATTTACCATTTGCCATTATCATCGCCGTTTAGTGTTTCTAAAGGGGACGGGATTATTTTCCCTGTTTATCCTAGTACGCGCATGGCACCAATACCTTTCCGTTACACCGGTGAGGTTAAAGGAATCGAGATCCGAAAGGGCCTAGACATGGATGGATAGGGTGTAATGATGGAGGAGGGAGGGAGGCAGGCAGAAAAGGAGGGAGACAGGGGGGGGTTGCAAGAATTACATTGCATAGTTGCATACATACATATGGAGATGCATATGGACATAGACTAATCAGTAGGTAATTCCCCATGATACGGCAGTGCACCGCAGAATTATGTCATTTGGTTGCGCCGAGCTGCATCAATCGGTAGCTCGTACAGATGGGCTGTCTTTTTACCCCGGAAAGTCGTCATCAGCCTTGCATGCATCTCTTTTTGATCAAACTACGTGGTACCAGGAAATCTCCTCGGATCGATGGGGAGATTTAGTTTGGGGTGTGTGTACTATGGTGTGTGTGAAGGATATATTTTATTTTGCTTCTTTGTCTTATGTTGCAGAGCTAGAGATGTGTGTCTGTCTGTGTATAACCCCCCTTCTGAAAGGAACTGCGCTATCTTAGGTACCTAGGTACTTTAGAAATAAATGAACAAATCAATTTGAGCATGCGATAGATGAGTAAACTTGAGTAACCTGACTTGGTCTCTTCAAGTCATACCTTATACGGTCCGAAGGAGTTACGTCGATAACCTGCTCTGCCGTTCACCCACTAGAGAACAATACCTAGGTACATCATAAAGGCTTGGCATGCATCATCGGCACTGACCAGGCCAACAACCAGATTCACCGCGCGCTAAGCCCCTACAACTAAATGGTAGATCCAACAGATCCACCCATTAAGGCTGATATCAGCCACGTGACCTTCAGCGCCACATCTTCTAAAGGCTGAACTTAGCACCAAACGTCACCAATTATAGTAGGAAAGGTAAATCACCAACACGGTTCACTAACACGGTTCACTACCTCATCGCAAGGCTGCATTTCACCTCCTTTCTTCACCTTACCATACCAGGATTTCTATCTCTATCTTCAGTCACCCGAGACTCTCGGCTTCTGGCACTGCCGTATCAATTTCCTTCTTCTATCACCCAGGTGCTATTTACCATCTAATCCACCATGTCGGAACGTAAAGTCTTGAGTAAGTCTATACCTACGCTCTTCCTACAGACCCCTCGAAGAAGAAGAAAATACTGACCGCACTAATAGCGAAGTACTACCCCCCGGACTTCGACCCCAGCCAGATCCAGCGAACTCGAGGTCCCAAGAAGACCGGGCCGAAAGTCCAGACCGTCCGCCTCATGGTCCCGTTCTCCCTGAAGTGCCTGAAATGCGGCGAGTTCATATACCGGGGGCGCAAGTTCAACGCGCGGAAGGAGACGCCGCCGGACGAGAAGTACCTGGGCATACAGATCTTCCGGTTCTACATCAAGTGCACGAGATGCAGCGCCGAGATCACATTCAAGGTGAGCCGATCCCCTATTCAATCAAAAAAAAAAAAAAAAAAAAAAAAAAAAAAAAAAAAAAAAAAAAAAAAAAAAAAACCCCTTCGCTAATAACTATGGGCTACAATCACAGACCGACCCCAAGAACAACGACTACGCCTGCGAATCGGGCGCAAAGCGCAACACCGAGCCCTGGCGCGTCGGGCGCGAGGAGACCGACGAGCAGCGCCTCGACCGGCTGGAGAAAGAGGAGGAAGAGCGCAACGCGATGGTGGAGCTAGAGGCCAAGACCGTGGACGCGAAGCGCGAGATGGCGGTGGCGGACGCGCTGGACGAGATCCGCACGCGCAACGCGCGCGTCGAGCGCGCGGGGCAGGACGGCGTCGAAGTCGGGGTCGCGCCGCCGCCGCCCACGGCCGACGAGGAGCAGGAGAGGGCCGACGCGGAGCAGGCGCGCAGGGCGTTTCTGTTTGCGCGGCGCGCGGAGAGCATGGTGGAGGAGGAGGTGCTGGATGATGGGGAGGGGGAGGGGGAGGGGGCAGGGGATGGGGAGACTGGGAGTGGCGGCAAGCGGGAGGAGGATGCGCTGGCTATGCCGCCGCCGCCGAAACCGAAGGTCGTTAGCGAGGCGGCGGGTGTCGCACCGCAGGCTCCTGCTCCTGCTCCTGCTCCTTCGTTCAAGCGCGTGGTCAAGAGGAAGAAGGACCACTCGGCCGCGCTCGGGATCAAGAAGAAGCCCTCGCTGGTCTGATGCGGTGGGGGCAGTGCAGGCTTTTTTTTTTTTCAGGTATCACGATGAGGAACACGGATTAGCAGGGAATAGGGGAGGGGTTTGCATGGGATATGGGACATGGGAGTTTGTTCATCATTGCATAGCGTTACGACTTTCTGTTTTTTTTCTTCTTCTTTCTTCTTTCTCTTCCTTGCTTGCAGTTTAGGTTAGGAGATATATGTCGGCTATCTGCCTTACCTAGCAGTGCCAAGGAGAAGGAGTATTAGGTACAATAATACTACTACATGACCTACCATCTTTTTTTTCTTCGCCTTTCCCTTTCCCAAGTTTAACATAGAGGGATAGCTAGCTATTTGATTGGTCTCCTTCGACTCTCTATATTAACTCGTATATCCTTCCGTCGGTTACGCAACTCTAAATTAAGCGATGTGATGCGAAGAGGGAAAAAGCAAAGAAGACGTTTGTATAACAGTATGCAGAAAACAGCTGATCTGGCCATGATGCTGTGCGGCTAAGGTTCGATGCTACGTTGATATAGGTTACCAAGTTCCGATATTTTTTTTTCATCTCGTGAGAGGTCGAACAACATCTTCCTTCTCGCTGTTGGACCGTGATTTACACTACATAACGTAGGTCACATCCTACCAGACTTGCTTTTTTTTTTATGTCCATACTTTCTTTCCTTCTCCCCCACACCAAATCCCCCTTTTTGCTCGCCTACATAACACCTACTGACCATCTCATCTATATTTCCTCCCAACGTGGCTTGCCGTTTTAAACGCCAAGACCTTTGGTTTTTCTTTTTTGCTTTTTTCATATCTTCCGATTATTCGTCGTGTCGGCTGTTTTTTTTCTTTTCTCTATACCACGTTACTATTACCCTCAGTAAGTCATGGGGAAGACATAAGGGGGTTGGTTGGTTCAGTTTGGTTTGGTTTTGATGGTTGCTGACAGGTCTTTTTTTCTTTGCAACCCAACTTGCTTACCCCAAGCTCAGCACATGCTTTTTATTTTCCTTCTTTCCTATTCCCACTTGCTTTGCATGCATACCTCTCCTATGCAGTGTACAAGTAGTCCACACCCCCTTACCCCTCCCCCTCTTGTTTTACCACACACCCCTTTGTTTATCTACCGAAGTCAGGGTATCCAGGTTGACTACCTACCTAGTATAGTAGGGCAAAACAAAGGTTCGATGTTGTTAATTTACTGCCGAGGAAGGGTGTTAAGTTTATTACTTATTGAATCATACTGACGCACTTAACCGTCACGTATACATGTCCTGTATTGTACAAAAACCTACCAACTATGCCTGTAGAAGTGGATAGACAGACAAGTTATGTAAATGCTAGGCTCCCTAGGTACTGGAGCGGCAGGATTCTCTCTGCTTACGGTCTCGAATGCGTTTGGGGGGGTAAAAAGGAAAAAAAGAACGCCCCATCATCCCACACGTGAACCAATAAACGTCCAGGGTAATAAAAAAAATGCATACCCTACATACATTAGGTGCCTACTATATATCTCGGCTATCTACTAGTCTACCCCAAGCTAGAGGGGTAGGGCAGTCCAAGATATCTAGGAAGTTAGATGATATTCGCAAGAAAGATGAAGAGAAGGAAAAACGGGTGAACATTTTTTTCATTTTCCCTTCCATTTCTTCGGCCGATCCGGGTTCTTCGGACCCGGTAAATGCGGGTTCGTGGGTTACCTAGCAGAAAGTAGTGTAGTGTAGTTAGATGGCACCTGAGCAATGAGGTGTCTCGTTTCCCCCTCTTGGTGGGTGGGAAAGCCCCAGGCCAGGTCCAGGGAACTGGGTCATGGTTAGGTGGAGGTGAATCGATTGGTAAGCCCGGCATAGGATCAACATGGGATGGGAATTGGGAGGCAAGGGCAGGTAGATCCCCATCACAAAATTGGCATGAGAACTGGGCAAGTCAGGCACGAACAATACGATGATCAGGAAGCAAAATAGTATCAGCAAGTGCATTTTGTATTTTTATTTGGAAGTTGTTAGACGGTATATGTAAGTTTTTTTTTCTCGTTAGCGTCTCCCGACCGCTTGATTCGGTCGTGATGGAACGGTACTGCGTGTATTCGCCGTCCAGTAGGTTAGAAGAAAGAGGGGAAAGAAAAGTCGTGTTATTTTTTCTCATCTTTCCCCAGCTACAAAAGTGGCGACCAAGATGTTGCTTTGCCTGTGTTGCTGTCCTAACCTCACAACCACTATACCATATCGTATCACATTTCCCATCATCGTCCAAGCGTGTTTTCGTTCCTAGTATGTGTATATAGCTAGGTAAGGTACCTAGGTAATTAGGTAGGGCTAAACGACATTCCCTTGCCGTGCCTACTAACACCCAACCGCCTCCGAGTGTACTATCCGTGATGATCGGGCCATAATGGAATGGGGATAGGGCCGCCGGTAGCAGCACAACCACCCCCTCCCTCCCGTGATGTCATTCGGCTTTCTTTTTTTTGGCCGTGAAGAGTGCGAAGAAGAAAAAAATAATAAAAGAAACCAGCGTCGATGAGAACCCTGATTTCGCGTTCATTACGCATAAATATTTGTGCGTGGGTGAAAATACAACGCGTAATATACGTTCATCGTGACCGACAACTTCCTCTCTCCTAATCCCGCGATGGAGAGGGGTAGAGATAAATAGAATAAGTGGAATCCTTTCCATGAAAATATCGTAGACCTAGGTGATATCCCCCCAAACGCCGTGCAGTATAAACAACGATCACAAGGCTCGCTAAGCTTCGTATCGAGTCGAGCTAACGTTGCTCAAAAGAAAAAGGGTTCAACCGCCATGGGTGGTTTGAGGTGATCCCTCCATATAACCACGTATGGTGACAAGAAGAACCATGTCAACCCCACAGGCTAAGCTGATGGGTGTGAAGTTGTGGTGTTCAATCGTGATATTCAGGGGCACCATTTAGACTCCTTGACGATGTCGATGATCCCGACGATGTGCCATTGGCCAAGCTGGGGATGGCAGTTGTCGAGGTTGTCCGGCCACTACGGCGAGTGGGTGTGGCCATGTTGGCGGCTTCCATCTGTCTCTTGGTGTGGAGGTGCATTGACCTCGAGTAGCTGGCTAGGTCAATTGGGGGTGGGAGCGACGTGGGCATGGTCATGGACAGCGAGCTTCGAGAAGACATGTCGAATGTTTGAAGATGGTATATAGTAAGTATATAGATGTGGGATGATGGTCAGAACAAGACGTGTTGTGTAAAGCGGGCGGGCTTGTAATGAAGCAAAGCAGACACAAGAGAAGAGAGAAACTGGACCAGAGTGATTCGAAGATCAGTCTGGTGTTGGCAATGGTATGGTTGTCGTGGGCTGTATAGACTTTTGGCTGGTGTTTTCACGGAATGATGGTGGAATCGAGTGGTAATTAAGAATGAAGTAGACTGGTGTGCCGATTGCCTTATATGGGAAACGGGAGATGATATGTAGTTGGGAAAAGAGGGGCTTGGTATATATATATACCCACTTGGTTAGGGAAAGGTAGAGAGGAGAGAGGAAGAGAGGAGACAAGAGAGAGAAGAGAAAGATGGACAAGGCAGATTCTGACCTTAGAGGTTAGGTACATTACAGCAGGTACCTACCGTATGTACCTAAGGCAGGTATGCACCTAGGGTAGGTACATACTATACCTACATGACCTACATGTATAGCGTGATATATAGTGGCCTTAGCAGGTACCTTATAGGGTATGTACATACCTACAAGGTCAAGGAAGGCAGCCCCAGACCCTGTTGCATACTCTGTACTACTATGTACTACTTAGTGTGGTGTACATACCCTGCATACACATACCTATAGTCAAGCGACGATCGACATAGACCAAGACCGTTTTAGTGCCCGGATGGGGGAACCAGACCCCTGTAGGGTATGGCGTAAAGCGCTCGGCACTGGAGCCAATCAGTGGACTAGGGCCTGCAGAGTTTCGCCACGAACAAGGCTGATGATGCAGTTACCACCGCTAGCAGAAACAACACACCGGCACGGGGCTTGGGACCACGGGGGAAGAGCGCTACTGTTGAATTGCAGTCATCTTGCATCCGGGGTTAATTAGTGTAGTAATTACAACTAGTACTACCACTGCTACACTACTATGACTATGTACTTACATAGCTAACATACTATGTAGTCAGATAGTGGACAAGGGAAATCAGAAAGAGATGTCTCTCCCCTCGGACCCTTAAAGGAAAGACCCTGCAGATCGTCTTGAGTTGAGACTTTTGAAGTCATAGCATATGTCATCCTTATTGGTCACAGCTTGTCTTTGGAAAGGACCGGAACTTAGATCAAGCTGCATGTTTTTAGCGGGAATCATTTCTGAAAATGCCATATGCATGACAGAATTAACCGCACCGGTCTGTGTTTATCTGTTTGATTACCTACCTAATCCTTTGTGTGGTTTGTTTTGTTGAGATCTTGGGGTAGAGGGTTTTGAGAGAGAGAGAGAGAGAGAGAGAGAAATTAGGTCACAACTTCGAAAATGACATCATATGAGATGTTGAGGTCCGTTTTGAATCTTGATCATGATGTATTGAAAGTTGATTAATGTTAATTCAGACGCATTGCTTCAGCCTCTTTTCTTTCTATACTACTAACTATTACCTAGTACCTACTATGTAAGTACCTAGCAGCCTGTCTAGGTCCCCCAAGGTACATCAATCGGTTGACCCTGGACATGCCAGGCTAGATAGACCCTAGATAAATATATACATAGGTACCTAAGCTACCCTGAATTCGCGTGGTATTTCTCGCCGAAGCATCCCATTTTCTTGACTTTCCACCTGCATCCGGGTGTCGAACCAATCTTGCAGCTGAGATCCCGAACCAGGGATGGGGACTAGTCTGGTGTAGTGCAGTGTAGTTCAATACATTCGGGTCGCGGGCTAATGTGTATCAAATTAAAAAGAAATGATCAAGAAACAGGAAAATACCACAAACCCTGAATATTGCCAGTTATTCACTCTATCATCCTTCCTCGCGCAAACTTGATTTTTTTCTTTCTTTCTCTTCAAAAGGTAGTATTGATCAATTTCAGCAAGTAACCTCAAATTGTCTCGTCTCCATTGAAACACCCAAGTAGTGAATAGGGGGGAGCGGAGGGAAGGGGAAACGGGAGAAGAGGGCCATTATCTCTTTTTGCTTCCCCTCCCTCCTCCACGCTGTTGGTTCGATTTGTTCTTAGCTATCCCTAGTGCATATCGAAGAGGGAGGCGAGATGGGCAATTGAGTTCGCAGTTCGCACTGGCAATTTTCTTCCTATGTGGATTCCCACAGACTAGGTTTAGGTTAGACTCAAGGCAAATCGTACCCCGGGTGGGACTCGTTAAGCATGCGAGATAATTTCAAACCATGGGAATTTCCGAGATTTGCCATAATCCCAGGCATTTTTGGCCATGTCTATGGCTACAGACCTACATTTCACTGACACCGAAAACTTGCGAATGGCGTCCCACTTCACTTGTTCATTTAATCTAGTAGCGAGACTTTTATCCCGAGTCCGTTGCCCGTGTCGGTTTGCTAAGGCCAGAAAAGTTAGGGCTACCGAAGCCAGCGGGCCAACCCAGTGATCACCATCTGCTGCGAGCTGTAGGTAGATCCGTCATACCTAAGCGACGAGATTCTAGATTCCAGATTCTAGGACCCCGACTCCCACGTTGCTCTGTGCAGTGAGGACATGCAGCCCTCCGTGTGGTACGGTATGATATGGTAGGGTGACGATGCACGTCACAGTTGATATCAAACGGTTGCCGCTGCCGCCGCCGCCGCCACTCTTCGAGATAAAACGTGTGTCTCGTGATGGGGGTCGAGGTCGGACTAGATCTTGGGGACCAGCCCAGCCAAGTTGGGGGGCTTGGGGGGCGTTCTTGTTGCTTCCTTAACCTCAGAGTGGGTACGAGAGCGGGGGGTTAACAAAGAAGATCAAGGATCAGAAGTAGCATTGGTGGCTGCACACTGCAATTGGTCTTTGGTCTCCCAAACCTCCCAGACCTCCCATCTATAAGTCTGCTAGTGTAGAGGTGGAGGAGGATTGACGTTGGTCGGAAGATCGGGAAAGCCTAGTGAAAGCATGGAGAGGAGCTGATGTCAAGGTGGGTTTGAGTGAAATCACCTTTTTTTTTTTTTCAGGGTCTTTTTTCTTGTCTTGTTGTCTTGGGAAGAGAGACAGGAGGAGATGGAGAGAGGATAGAGAGAGGATGGTGGTCAGAGCTCTAATGTTCCGTACCTCGGGAAGTTATGTACATATGTATATATGCAAGTTAAGCGAATAGCATAGCTACATGCAATTAATAGGCTATCTAAAAGTATGAACCGGCTGGTATGGGTATGAACAAATCATAATTGGTCCGTGCTTCATTTATTCCACTATCGATTCTGCAAGGTTACGACTTGTAAACTCCGATGATATCAGCCGCCATCGAAAGTTGAAAAACCTCCTTTTGTTAGTTATTACCTAGCAGCTCACCTCCAAGATTTCTATGCTATACAGATATTTCATGTTTTTTCTTTCTTTTTTCTCTTTGCTTTTAAAAAATTGCGTCATTCAATTATTCAATAAAATCGGGTACAAATGATAATACTAATAATAACAAAAGTCTTGAGACAACTTATGTAGATACCTACTAAGGTATTTTATCCTTACGATCACTTTATTCCGAGAAGCTCAGCGCGATCGCCGCTGAAAGCAGCAACAACGGTGAGCAAAATAGTACACACAACAAACCATATACGTTTGAAAATAGATTTTCGATCTCAAAGTCTCTCGCCACTCGTCAATTGCCCTAAACGGCCCCAGGTGGGAAAAGGCTGACCTCAACCCTCCATCGGCGATCCCACGTGATGACGAAAGGGGCCAACACCATCCTTCCCTTCTAGGCTGCTTCTCTAATCCATTCGTTCATATCCTTTCTTCCCTACCAGCCATCTTACCTTACCTTCCCATTACTTCCCATTGCTCTGTACATACTGACACTAATGCAAATATTAACTGCCTGGCCTGAACCTCTCAGCCGCAGGTAGCTGTGGTTGAGCTACTTAGCAGGTAGCTAATACCTAATTGCGCCTACACTATGAACCCATGCGTCATCTTTTGCCGTCCCGATCCACTGCCTGTGCTGATTTTATATGGGATTTTGCTAATTACCTATGTATGTCTTTTACCAGAGCGTCGTCATTAATGTTGTTGGCCCCCCATATATGAAGTAATAGGTATGTCTATCTCGATCATGGTCTGATCTCATAATCCCCAAAACCGTACCTAAACTGCTAAAGCAAACCTAAAAATCGCCATGTAGCGGATGGATACTCTCGAATCCCAGCGGATGTATCCTAAGGCGGTACTTGCATAGGAAGTACCGGTTGAACATATGGACCTAACATGTTATCACATCGCGGCCCATTCGTGTAAGAATATGACGATAGGAATACCGGGATGGTGGTCATAGTACGGCAGGATTACCAACCTAGTCATGCCGTGCAACTTCCACTTTCCCCAGATCTGACTTCATTGGCCTAACCTCCTCCGCCGGTACGCCTCCCGTTGCAGGTTGCCTTGCAACATCAACCTTGTCCCAATGACGTTTAGGGTAATAAGTTATGTGGGAACGAGGCCTCGACTACTCACCTAGGAATGTATCGACCAGATCGACTATAATGCATCATATCAACTTTCTTTTGAAGAAAGCAAAAAAGGTCCAGCAAGAGAAAGAGTCTCGGTGGATAAATCTCTTAGTTACCTCTAAATCAGATCAGACGCATCCCGGAACGTTATACGCACATCACCATCTCGCGCCCGATAGCCACTGATTTCAGATTATGTACTATCTATACTATTTACTATGAAGGAAGACAAGCGACCTTCCTATTCGGTGGTAATGCCCTCTAACTACTATGTATGTTGATATACCTATCAAAGCTCTTGAGTACTCAAGGCACCTACTCGAGGCGGGATACGATCACATACAACGGACTACAGCCTAACACTCACAACCTATACCTACACGAGGAGGTTTCTAACAAGTTGCTCAATGAAAAGCCACAAGGTATTACGATATTCTTGGTATATCGCTGACATAATGATGAAGGCTTCTTTTACTTTGTCCGTATGAGTAACATAACCCAGACAAACGAGAATGCTATCAACAGAAAACAAACGTCACCCAAGTCACCCAAGTCAGTGTAATATTCATAAGCTATCTACTCATGCAAGCAATTGTATATACGACCGATAAATCTATTTAGTCTCAAGGACTTTCATATAATCATCTTCCGACCGTGATCAGACTTACGTCACCCGGACGTTTATTTGACCTACCGATCCGAATTCCAACGCCCCCTGGTATCTAACTGAATATCCTAGGAGGTCAAGCGACTGATCGCGGTCGATCTCATATGCACGCATCCTCATGGAATCAAGACCTGAAAGATATCATATTCGGGGTTGAGAAGGTGATATCTATCCGAGTCACGACGGGACATGCGGGAAGTCAGGGATCATAGTGAGCGCCCGTACGTCACGGGGCACATCATCGTCGAGCATCGATCGATACATTGTATTGCACCATCTTCCATCCCCGTGGTGCCGGAACTAGGTTCCTTCGAGACCTTCGGATAGCAAATTTGGGGATCGAGAAACGGGTCGTAGAATCGCCCGCTAGGGGTGTATGACACCACATCTTGAATGTGTGTGTGTGTGCGTGTGTCTGACATAGGACCGCGCATTTTGCCGCTGAGGAACAGCGTACAAGATTATGATCTCCTCTCCCATCCAACCCATGTGGTCGAGTAGGAAGAATTGCTGTAGTGATACGTACAGAGTATATCATACCTGACGACTCTCATCGTCGATCCGGGTTGTATATTCCCGTTCTGGGTAAGGGCAGTAAGCAAGCCCCGTGGCGATTTCTCGAAGTTCTAGGTACACGTGCTTTCCGGATACTTACATAAAAATAGCCAGCTTTTCTAGCTTTGTATAGGTCGTTATTCATGCTCAGGTATGACGTTATATATGCGTGTATTCTAAGTCACGAACATATTGGATATAACTGGTACCAAGAGGTCCTAGGCATGTTATGAGAACCCTTTCAAATCTAGGGCTGCAGGTCTACGTAGTTGCCGCCTGCAAAATATACCAGGTTGCAAGGAGCAGGATATTCGACTTTTTCCAACTCGATACACAGCTAAGAGGGAATTGCAACTCCTTTGTTACCTCGGGCTCAATTATGGATTATAGCAGTCCGAGGTTGTTGGTCAAATTGCCAAACAAAAGAGTCTGTGCAAATAGACATGATATTGAGTATCTAAGAACCAAACAAGTGTGAACTCATGCCTCTCCTTTCCTCGAGCGTCTTCTTGAGGAATTATTATCATGTATCCCCCTCCTCCCTCTCTGTCATGCTCATGTTTTTCTCTACTAATGTGTTCCAGGAACGACTAATACATAGGGGATTCATTTCCTTTTTCCTATAAGTAAAAGACCTTAGATAGGGGATTTACTTCATTTCACACCCATTCCATTTCTAAACCAAATATTTGAGGGAGTCTTCAGTTTGGCAAACGAGCTACTAAACATGTCGTCATAGTCTTCCTCCTTCTGCCCCCATCGTCACACCACAGGATGGGGGGTGGCCTCTATATGACGTATCACAGAGGAACTGGAGGACAGAGGACTTTCGAGCTATACGTTCGTGTTCCTATAGGGATGTGCTGAGCGCTACGTAGATTAAGTAAGTACCCGGCTTTGTGCGCGTGTTGCGCCGGAAGAAAGGGGGAGGTTCGACTTGAGCCGGAGGGACATGTCCATCCTGCCTCTACATAGTGCTAGTTTAGAGAGGTAGGTTACAAGTGTTGCTAGCTCATATCTATGTGCTGGTTGCTGGTGCTGCATCATCTTACTTACTTCGGTTACATAGTACGAGTCTAGGGAGATATCTACCATCTACGATCTTAGTAGCATCAGATGGGGCCATTGGTGCTAATGTAGAGATTTTAGTTTAGTTTCGATCCTCGTCCTCTCTAGCGTTGAATCTTATATCTGTCAGTGCTACTTAAGCAGTTTCTATGTTGAAGAAGGTATTTTAAGTTGACGCTATAGTTTGCGTACCCGTGACTAGAGAGCCAGTTCTGCAGTTTGATAATTCTAAACTAGGAGGAGTACGTATACCAGCTAATATATTAGAAACAACTATTATTTCCTAAGTACTAGCTGCACATTGGACGGCAGTTTTCACGCTATCAAAATCTGGATGTTTATCGGTAGAGTGACATAGAAGTCCCTATACATCAGGATCTGGCCTATAGCATACCTAGTTATTCCGTATAAACTCACCGAGATGGGACTTGTTAATGCTAGGCATTCCTATAGTACGTCTACCGCAGTAGGCTATCCTCACGTGGAATACCGAGCTGAAACTTAAAGTGATACCAGTGAAACAGGGCCGGCGTCGGCTGATTTATGTAGGGTGCATATGCGTGGTGTGATAATGATGTTAGCCGTATCGAATTAATAGTATACACATACGTCATGGTCTTATATTTGTGTACGAGCCATGATGATGGTGTGCGGAATTTAGCATCGAATGGACCCTTACTGCATGCAGGATAAATGCTGGAGGTTTCATAAAATAAGTTTTGTCTTGTTTTTTGGAAAATAAGATATTATATACAAAAAAAAAAAAGATCGTCCAAGTCTGAATTATAGTAGATAGGTAGGTAGTAGTTATACAGTGATAAATATGTACAGTTTTGACGAGGGACGATTTGCTTCTCTCCCCCCAGATCACATTACATCAGAACCATATTCTCTCAATGGGAAGAACTCGACAACTTGCAGTAAACAATTGTAACTAGTTATATATCTTTGCCTCAATTGATATGTAGAATTGGTAAGGACTACTGAAGTAGAAGGTGGGTGTGGTCTGGGGATTGATACTTTCGAAAGGTAAAACCGGATTGATTCCCTAGTATTTACACAGAAAAAGACACCTACATTAGACTTAAAAAAATATATGATAAACAAATGAGCCTATATTTTTTTTCTGTCGAATTCCACAATGGGTGCCAGAGCATCTTTGGTCGAATCGGTGAAGTAGGTATAGAGAAAATACCGTGTTAGGCAAGATGTGGATGGCGAAGAATGTTACAACTAAACTGCACGATCTCTCTTTTTTCTTTTCCCTTTTCTTCTTTCTTGTAAACTCAACAATAACGTGCTTCTTCCTCTTCCTCTTACTCTTACTCTTCCTCATGTTCTTCTACTTCCACTTCCCCCATTAATCGTAAAGAACCTCGAATATTCCGCTGATATTCCGCGCGGGTTCTCTCATGGGGTTTCCAAAGATGTCATGGGTTCGCGGGGGTTGCGCGGCCTCGGGCTCAAGAAGATCAAGACCAGGCGTATCTGGTTCGATCTGGCTTATCGTGGAGAAGGTCGATCGCGGCGTGATGGGGGCTGAATTTGTGGACCCCGAAGTGGTTGACGATGGTGAGGAAGCTAGGGGAAATGAAGCGTCCAACAAGTACGCGGCCAACATGTCGCACAGGTCTGGGGTGCTTGGTTGGTTGGGCAGGGAGAAGAACGGACGACTGATCCTCTTGTACGATCTGGGTGTCTTCGCATTCGACGATGGCTCGCCCGACCCTCTCTCCTGGGGGGTGGCCTTTCGCTTGCTCACTCTCCTCCGCAGCTCTGTCTGTTTGCGCGGTGGTAGGGTGGTGAGGAATTTCCGTCGTGGTTGGGCCGGGGTAGGTCCTTCGAAGAAATCAATGCCCTTGGCCACGGGTATGTTGCTCGATACGGTAGATTCTGCTTCTTGTAGAAGAGCTTCCATTTGCGTCTCGTCTAGGTCGTCGAGCAGGTCGAGGACGCGGTCGATGGATGACCGTGAACGGTGGTGCATCATTCTCCGAGACATGGTTATGGATGTGAGTGTGTATATGTATGTGTTTTCTCTTTTCTTCCAATTCTTTTTTTTCTCTCTTTCTTTCTTTTCCGTTTAAGTGTGTTGTGTTGTGTGTGTATGTATGTGTGTTGTAGTATAAGACAGAGGAGATTTGATGGTGATAAATATCTTTGGTGAGTATAAAACGATAGTCTTCTTAATAATGATAAAAAATAATATGGAAATAGAAGAAGAAAAAAAGAGTATTAGAGCAATTGATATAGATAAATAATAAAAGAGTTAAATGTTAAAAATGTAAAGGCAGGTAATAAAAATAGAGAGTGTAAGGTATAATAGTACAAGAAATACCGCCAAGGGAAAAAAAATAATAATAAGAGAGAATGGTGGGATGGGATAAGGATGGGATGATGGGGATGGAATGGAATGGTGCTATTCTCGACCTAGGCATTAGGGACCTAAGCACCTAAAGGAACGCGAAAGTAACGGAAGATGGCTTAAGCTCAAACCCAAGCCAGTCCCTGCCAGTCCTTGCCAGTCCCAGCCAATCTTGACTGGACTTGCACCTTGGACTTTGCACCGAAAAAGGGGCGGCCAGGGCAGCCCCCCCTGGGCGGGTAGCTTGAGCACTGACCACTGTTCCCCCTTCGCCACTAGCGGTCAGCCAAATTGAGACTTAAAGTTTGCCGCTATTATACTGATCTACAGGTACCTCGACACCTGACTTGCCAGTTTATCCCATTGTGCACATGAACTGATACGCATTTGATGCACACCCAGCACATCAAGCACATCAAATTGAATGATATACCTTAATGCATAACAGAACCCGTACCTGCTTTACCTACGTGCGATTACTTGCTGCTACACCCTTTCCACTGTGGACACCCAGTATAAGTACACATGCATTACCTAAGTACAGGCCTAGGTATGTAACTTAAGGGGAGGGTAATTAGCGCAACAAGCACAGATAGCACTATGAAAGTTGGCGAGATCATACTACTAGGTACCTAACATAACAACTTTATTAGTGCAAGCCAAGCCCCAAGCCCTTATTAATTGGACCCGTACCCCGTCGCACGGTGGGACGCTAGAAACGACACTATTTAGATCTGAGACTAATTTATGTATTGTACACTTTGAATAAGTAAACAACAGAAACATTTGACTCTATTTAAAGGACTATTGCCCTTTGATGACATCCATTCAGTGCGTTCATCACTTTTTTTTCTCTTTCCTTTTGCTGTCACAATCACAATCAGAACCATAATCATCCTCATCATGAAAATCATCGTCATCGTCATCGTCATCACAATCGTCAAGTAATCCGCCAGTTCCGTCCAAAGGGGCAATGTTTGATGTTTGGGGGGGAGGCGATTTGGTTGGATTGGTTCATCGTGGCGCATCACCCGGAAAACCAAATTACTTGGAGGTGAATAGGTAATCACCAAATCACAAATCAGAACTTATATCACAGATCGGAGGAAAGAAAAAAAAGAAAAAGAAAGGACAAGAAAAACGCCCCCTTCAGGGTTGCATAGGGTGATCGAAGCTTGCCATTTGTCTCCCCACTGAACACACATTGACAATATTAGCAACTTTGGATGCGACAATTCTCATCTACTCCCTACGATACAATTATAGATATTCCCGAGCCACTGTCCGACGAATGTTGTAAAGCCTCATTACCGAATTTTCATTTTTAGAAACATGCAAAGGAAAACTTATAAAATATTCTCCGATCGAAATGAACTACGTTTCCCCCCTTATATGGCTAGACACTAAATTAGGTATCTAGGGATGCTTATAATGAAGATCTATAACCTATACACCAAAACTGAGAATGCCATCGTGAATTTGATATCTCCCTTTCCCTTCCCCTTTCTACTTCCACAACCATGCTAGATTACCTGTCTTGCAGGTTATGAACTAGTTCGCCATCTCAAGAATATGAAAAAAAAAAAAAGTCCCCACGTCTCATCTTGCCCCCTCCCCCTATCCCCATAGTCATCATTCCTCCTCCTCATCCTCTTTCCCAATGCTGACCGGCACATTATCCTCTCCGCCACCACCCCTCCCGCCATGATCTCCATTCTATTCTGCTGCAGCCTTGCTTACTAGTCCAACACGGCATACCTCTCCGTGGCGTTCAACAGGACTGGGTCCTTGACTCCCCGAGCCGCCTCGGCAACTCGGATCTCCGTATTTTGCGCGAGGTCCGCTGCTCCAGGGTCACGAACTCACCGCTACTAGGTAGAAGCCCGCCGGTGCGCTGTCCGGCGGCACCCACCCGCCTCGAGCAAGTTGGGTCCTTTGTGCGCTCCGTGCGCTGCCGCGGGTGACATTGAGGTCCTTTCCTGTCACGTCAAATGTATTGCGGATGTAGAAAGCAGAGTGTACTAGATCCAGGGGTATCCAAATGCTCTTGGATACTTACATGAGGGACACTTTTGTGGCCCTTTGTGTTTGGTGATATTTCCCAAATAGCTCCGGCCTGCTGCTGTCCGGACGGGAACCGCGCCTGTGGCTGCGGCATACTCTAGAGGTGTGGGGAGCAGGTAGGAGCAGTAATAGTAGGAGGAGCTGATGTGATTCTGCGACGGTGGCGGGATCGGTGATGTAATACACTTACGGTTTTCGTGGGGGACGTGCTGAAGAAACTCACGCCCCCTTTTGACACCATGTACTCCGTATCTCGTGGATAATGAGTTTACGCTATGGGGAGAGTTTGGAAGGGTGGCCTGCCTCTATGTTCAAAGCTACCTACCTTAGATGCAATGAGCGTCTCGGTATAAACCTAGGTTAGGACTTTAGGGCAGAATGAGTATTCTATTAAAGGCCGAGAGAAAAGAATATCTATCCACTTCAGACACTTAGGCATACGCAACAGCGAACTTGTCTAGGTATGTGTTCTTGGGAAGGAGAATCGCCAGAAAGCTAGACAAGCCAGCATATGTGTCTAGCTTAGCTTCATAGGTAGAATCGGCTGATATATTTCTGCTACCAGTTCTATTAATGCCAAAAAAAAACCTAACACATTTTATACCGTATCATATCCCGCTTTTAAAGCCAATGTATATCTTACACATCAATACTAATAGGACTAGCTAAGCTTCGTTGCTCAGTCGACTTAGTATGTTAAATCACCCCTCTTGGTAACGGCCAATCCATGTACATACCGTCGCTTTCGTAGATAGTGGCGAATAGTGCGTAAAAGTCTTCAACGCCTCCCCCCTCTTATCTCAAGTCAGTATCTCCACTAGCACCCGCACGAGTGGAAGATTGTCGTTCGCTCTCTAGCACTTCTCCAATGGTAACCAGTTGTACGGGATGTCCCTCGAACATCACTTCTCCCTCCCCGCCATCATGGACCTCGCTGTCTTCGTCCTGTTGACCACTTTCACCCCCCTCCTCTTCTAAGTCCTCGTTGTCTTCGGGCCCATGGTCTTCTACGTGGTCGACAACTTCTTCCTCATCGTACGCCATTTCATCACCGCCATCGTAATCCTGCTCTTCTCCGCTGCTTTTCTGTTCCAAGCTGAGTCCCTGAAGCCGCTCGGAGACATCATACTCATCGGAGGAGGAACTACTGCTGCTATCTGAGCTTTTTCTCTTCGCCGGGGGACGGTAGTTGCCGAAAATTGCTCTGAGCAGCGCTATGTCGGGGTCTGCTTCCGTCCAGGCATTGGTTATTTCATGTTTAAATTCTTGAGTGAGGCAACCTGGATACGTTATTGAAAATTCGCCTGGTCCTTCTGATCGTGCTTTAGGGGACGGGCTAGAAGGCCACCGCATATAGGGGCTAAGGATGCCGTTAATTATATTCGTAGTGTCCTGTGTGTCCCAGACATGTGTAATTCTTTGTTCTTGCGTAGAGGATACTCCAGAGCTATTACTCCCGGAAGAAGTGCGGGCACCGTGGTTGGAACAACCGCATGTGCACTGAGGAACAGGACCAGGGACCAAACCAAACGGCGTCTAAAGGAAGTTAGTATTCTGCTTAGGGAAGTTGATTTTGATAACGAGCCGATTCATGATTTAATTTTGGGGGACTTGGGGAGCTGACTTGATCATCGCCCTCCTTCTTGCAGGACTTTCGAGGGCATTCGGGGCGGCATTTAGGACAATGTTCCGAGAAGGAATTTTTTTGATCTTTGTGGTGCTTCATCATTGGTGATGTAGCTGTGAAGAATAGCTCTGATATAGAGAGGACTGGCTCACGTGAGGGAGGTACGAGTTCAACTTCTGCGTTGGATAGATTGAGGCCTAAGTAAAGATTTAGAAGTCCTGTTACCCTTTTGTACGTGTGCGGAGTGTTTAGAAAATCTTCAAACTGGAGGGATCAGCGTGGACTTATATAGCCCAGTTCACCCCGTTGGAAAGGGACAAGAAATAGAAAATTGTCTCACGCAAACCCAGAATTGAACTCAACTCCTATTAAAGTTAGATATGCTTTAACCTAACATGAACCATCAATATGCCATTTGCCTCATCCATTGATGTTTTATAGTTCTGTGCGTTACTTTACTCTGCTTAGTCCCTACTCTAACAAAAGAGTACTTAGCCTACCTATCTGCCTCTCACCCCATCCTTCATCCACTCTAGGCTATAGAGTTCCTTACACTTAGACAGGCCATGTAGGTTGATTTCCAGCGTCAATAACTAGGCAAGATAAGTAGATTGAGTTGCTTACTATTATTGAGAACAGCTCCCGTTGCGGTAATAACCATGTGCGATCAAACGTAAAATATATTCTATCCTTTGTTGAAAGGGGTATCTTCCAGAAGTTGTTAAAATGACAGTCACCTATCTGAGTAACTCCTTTTCTCCCATGACCGGTGATGAGACCGTCGATATAGCAGAGATGAATCTACTATTATCCTATATGACCCTTTTCTGGCAAGCTCTCCCCCTCCCCCCCCCCTGATGCTTTTCCTTGCCCCCTCTTATTTGCTCAGAACGAAAAATGTTAAAACATGCTGTTTTCTCTCCCCAATGAATGCAAGTTAAGTGCATCACCCCCAAAACGCCGTATATGCTGACCTTCCAAAGTCATGCCCTCTCCACTGGAAATATCCCTCAACCCACACTTCATCATCTCATTCCCTTAGCCTAGCGAAATGCAATGAATGGGCCACCGTGGCCAAAGCCCCCCCTCAAGCAAATCTGAGAAAGATAGAAAAAAACCCCTCAAAAATGGGAGCTTACTTGCTTTCGAGACCGTAGCCACCGATCCCCCCCGCCGAGTACGTCAGCCCTTCGGTACCCATCTTCTCCTGATTCCGCGGACCGCGCTCCTTCAGGTCCTCGCGCAACCACCCCAGCACCAGCTCTCCCAGCCGGCTATTCCCCGTCGCGGTGCCCCTCTGCGCATCGTCGCCCAGGAACCCATCAGCGGGGCCCCACTCGCGCACGGTGCCAAGGTGCATGTGGACGAGGTGGGTGGGCCACCCGGCGAGGTTATCCAGGATGTGGGTGGCGTACACGATGGTGCAGTCGCGCAGCTCGGTCTCGCGCTTGAGCCAGGCGAGGAACTCGGCGCGGCTCAGCACGTCGAGGTCGACGGTGATCTCGTCGAGGAGCAGCACGGTCCAGGGGCGCACGAGGCCCATGGCCAGCTGCACGCGGCGGCGCTCGCCGTCGCTGACCCGGCTCATGCGCCACGCCACGTCGATGTCGAGCACGGCCACCAGCTCGTCGCGGCGCGCCGGGTAGGCGTCCCCGCCCACCGAGCGCAGCAGCTCGTCCACCCCGATGTCCGTCCGCACGATGGGGTTGAGCACCCACTCGAGGCCGAGGTAGGTGACCCCTTCCAGCCCTTCCTTGAACGGGTCCACCCCCGACACGTTGATGCTGCCGCTGGGCGCGAGGCGCTTGCCCGCTAGCAGGCGCAGCAGGGTGGTCTTGCCCGCGCCGTTGGCGCCGATGAGGAGGGTGCGGCTGCGCGGCGGCACCGAGAGCGAGATGTTTTTTATGCCCGTGTGGTAGCCTGGGAACGTGTACGTCAGGTCGTTGACGGAGATTTCTGGGGCACCGGGCGCCATTTTATATTTCTTTTCTTTCTATATAGGGGGGATAGAAGGGTATAGTGCTATTTAACCGGAAAGAAGATAAAGAAAGTGAGATTTTATTTAGCTGGGGTGGATTGATTAGATCTATATGAGATCTGGCGAATACAATGGGTCAAAGCGATCAAAACGATTGGCTACAGTCTTTATTATTTTTTGGTATGAGATGAGTAAAAAAAATACGAAGAGCGAGTTCCAGAATCGCAAGTGTCTTAAAAGAAACCTCGACTAGTAGTGAAATATGTGGGGTTGGAATCAGTGATGATGCCTCCTCCATGCCTATAATCGGCGGTTGCGACATACAGTACTAGTATATTATTCCACACATGGTTTACTCCGTCGGAAAACGTAGGACTTAGTATCGGGATTACCTGATTTCCTACGCCTACAGCTTTCTTCTCTGCTTTTTACCCCTGACACTCGACTCTACAAACTGCAAAGTCACCCTACCCAGCTTTCCGAAACTAAAACCACTCATTTTGGTTCGCCAAGCAGCTAGAGCATCCCAAAAAGCACTTCACATTTTCCCTGATTTCCGTCTCATCAGATTAGTCATCGTGTTGTTCATCAACTCTCCCACCCCAGGCATGCCTTGTTTCTCCAGATAATCCAGCACTCCCAGACGATAATCGTCCCAGCTTACTTTCAAACCTCCCTTGCTCGCGAGAGCACTGAGGCTGGCACGAGTAATAGGGCCGGCATGTCTAGCACCCAGCTCCCCTGATCCCCGTTCTAGCTCGCTATCTTCCAAGCCGCGAAAGTATGAAATCGCGGATAGGCTGAAGGTTGGCGAGTACGAGAGTGAGAAGAGCGACGAAAGAGAACCGCTCATGTTTAGGGTGCTGATATACGATGTCATTGCCTCGAGGGGCGCTTGGGATATTAAGCAACCGTGAGAGTTTGTGTCTGTCTTGTTGAAGGCCCGTGATCTCCACATGCAATTGCATATGTCCATCAGGAAACCATTGAACTCGTTGACGTACCCCGGAGTATATCTGGTGCGAGATGTCGCCATCGCCTTCTGGAACCCTTCTTTGTACTTTGTGAGGATACCGCAAAGGCGCGAGAGGGTGCTCAGAGAGGAACTAAAGTGTAGGATATACACCAATGCGGAAGGCGGTATCACTATACGGATGTGCGCCAACAGGCGAGGGTCCGACGCGAGGGTTGCTGTCAGCTCAAAGAAATTCAGAATCTCCGAATGCGTCGAAACGCCGGGGGATGTCTGGAGAACCGTCAAACAGAGATCATTTACATGGGTTGCCAGATCGCTAACGGAGGTGGCAGCATGCTCTGATTTATCGTCAAGCGATAGTAGGTACGTAGACCAGTGTTGAAGGAGATGTGTGTAGAATTTGAGGATATCCAACTGGGACTTGGTGGTGCCATTGAGAGCCTTTGCCTCTAGAGGTTTGAATACCCCAACAAAAAGCTCTGAAAATAAATTAGCTTCCATGCTTGTTGATGTGTATATCACTTGCCTACCCTGAAAATTTAGAAGAGGTGTGTATGATAATATATCTAATATCAGGTCTTTCCCTTCACGACCATTCCATATCTCAAAATATTCGTGAAAGAAAGTTAGAAATAGCGGTGGGAGGTCCTGCGAAGATAGAGGTTAGTTTGAGGAACAGTGAGCAATCTGAAAAAAAAAGAAAAAGGGCTTACCTTCGTAGCTGAGACATAGCTCTTCAACATCTCCAGAACATCTATGAGATGAGCATCAGAGGCCCCGCCCATGAGGTCTTGAGCATATGCTTTTAGCCAGTTACTGGCTCGCTGATGAGCTTCAGCCTGGGGTCGCAAGAGTAGGAACTTCTGTAACAAAGGGTCGCCTAAAACGGCTATAAGCTGGTTTGGCAACTCGATCAATTCCAATTTATTCACAAATCCATCAACATTCTCAATTTCCTCGAGAGTGACCGAGTTCTAAGTTGGTGGTTAGCGAACCATGTCCATCATAATCGAAACCCGCTAGGTCACCCACCTCTGTAGCGTGCGAAGTATGCACTTCGGGTATCAAGTGAGACTTCCGGCCATTGAACCTATGGCGGGCAACTCGGAACCCGCTCAACGGTCCGTCCGATTTCGAGGCAGCACGTTCGGCGTGAGCCCGTTGGATCTCATCTAACCTCTCACGCCATTGCGGATCCGGGTGCTACAAGAATCAGAGACGTCGGAGACTCGACAGTTGGGGTAACGGATGGGCAAACCTTGAAAGCAGAAGCTTTGCCGCGAGTTGCTTCCCCTACAATGATTTCGGGGTAGTAGTCTTTGAAGACCCGAAGCAAGCCCGTGAGGGGAGGGTCGTTGCCAGTCTGCCTAGATAATGATAGCCTTGGAGGGTTTTAGTTCTACATACAACCTCCTAAAACCTACAGAACGGTTTACTCACAATGATTGGATTCTATAAGGCCGTACATGGCGCCGCCGTGTAATCAGGGCAAGTAAATGGCATAGTTGTGCCCTAAGTATGTGAGTTAGATGAATCTATTGGAATATGTACGGTTAATCGCTACTTACCTGATGGCTGCCGTATCAAGGAGGTTGAACAACACAGAGTATGATTGGGATAGAATGGCTTGGTTCTCAATAATATGATGGATCATAACGAGCCATCTCAACAGTGCACCTTGGATGGTAAGAGACGGCTTGAGTTTGCCATGGCCCAGACATCCTACCACCTTCACAACGAGATCGCTGCTCACGGTTGTGGCTGGATACAAATTCCTCACGATGCTGGCAAGGCTGGCCTGGTCAAGAAAATTCGGAGTCGTGACTAGATCAACAAGCTCATTGAGTTCGGTTGGAAGGAGACCTTGATCATAGGACAGCGAGGTCAAGGTCTCTACATCTGGCTTGACAGGACGACCCCTTTTTTTGGCGGGCAATTTAGATGCTGTAAGACGGGGTCAGTACGGCGATGCTAGCTAGTGTGGGTTTTCTTTTCCCCCTCCCCGAGAGAGAGGAACAATGAGTAGGAGTATGTGAATTACCTCTTAAAACATCTGATAAGATGTCGCGTAATTCCTGTGAACCCCTTGGCTGTTCGTCATCTGGCTGTGCCGACATTGCGACTAGGTGGCGTAGTAAGTCGTGCAGCACAGGGATATAGCTAAGAGATTCACCTAGGTAGGGTATTAATGAGATTGCGTTGAATATAATAAAATGCCTTATACAGACCAATGTCCCTTCATTCGATGCAGCTGGTTGGTGCACGGGGCATCGTGTTAAGAAGATAGTCCCTCGTTGACGCGATTGGAAAACAACCAACATTTTACACCAGGTTAGTTTAAGTACCCTATTGGGTTAGAGCTGTCAAGCTGTCAGTACCTAGAGTTGTATGCCCCAATCAGGTACCGCAGCTTTTCTTTCCATCAATTGGTCCAAGCTCTCGTTAGCGTAGGTACGTTAAAAGGTACCTAGATAGGTAGTGCATCGATTCTAGCGTGGCAGAGTGGTGGGCTGCGTGGGGTTGGGGTTGACCCTTGACCCCAGACTCCAGAACTTACATCTGCAACTTTTAAGTCATTTCCGAATAGGCCTTACGATTTATAAGTAAAGCCCCATCTCCTTGTCTTTTCGTCTAATCATTCGGGATATTTGTCTTACACCCGATGACCTTTTGTGATGATGGAAATCGTTTACATATTCACTGTATGTGCAACAACACGCACATGGCCTGTATGTTGATGTTGTATACTACTACTGTACGACCATGACTCCGACCATGACCCCGACTGCTACAGCACGACTAATACTTAGAACTCTACGCGATGCACATATGTACTAACTAGTATGTACATATGAATGCAACGAGCTACAGAATAGGCTATTGAATGCACCGAAAGCCCGCGGAAAAGAACAACAGCGTCTGAGCACAGGCTTAACTTTCTGTCAACGCCTCCGTAATCATCTACTCGACTCCTCCAACTGGATGTTCTCAGCTCACAGACTAACCTACTAGGCTGTGCCTTGACACGGAATTGCCAAATCATCTCTCGAGCTTCTTGATGGTCTTGTGTAATCCTTGGATACTGGCGTGCTTGCGCGTGACGAGGAATGCAGCGGCTCATAGTGATAGGCGCATTATTCTTCAAAACGAATGAGATAATTTGTGAAGACGCTTCATAGGATAAGAACGCCACGCAGCACTAGCACTAGTAGTATAACCTATACGAAAGTAACATGCCGAGCCTTCTCGTCTCTCTCTCTCTCTCTCTCTCCAATACTTCATGGTTGTATTTACCAAGCTTGGTAGGTGAAATGTTGGTAAAATGAGGCTGTTGACTGAAATCAGTTACCATTATCACTTGCGCCGTTGATGTGGTCGCTAACCGCTAACCGTTCATACCTACCTGCTATTCCTACCGTAGGTAGGTGGTATGTTAGGCACTTCCTAAGGCCACTCTCCCACTACTATAAGAGCCCCGATACACCAAACGTCATCCCAGATGCGGGCTTCTCATAGATTGGTGGAAGCTGCTTACGCCAAGTTGTTTCGGTGTCGAGGCGGGAAGGACGAAAACCACGGAAGAGTTGGGAATAAGAATACCGGTACTTCCGGGGTTTCGGTGCTTGACTACCGGATTCTGAAGGTGTTGTATCAACATGTTGGGTCTCGACCGTCAACATCAACCTACGCCTAGGTTAGATGGATACGGAGAGAGCGGTGTCTTGGGGGGGCCATGGCAGTTAAAAACGAGCAAAGCTACATTCCTACAGGTTTAGGTACCCCTAGATTCCCTAATAGGAAGGACTTCCTGTGAGGACTTAAGTATAGAGATAGGCGACCGAGGGATTCGACGGGATATTTTCCTAGCGTCGGCTTCGGCCGCGACCTATGTAGGCGATCTGTACTAGTGGTCGATCCATCATCGTGTTGAATCCCTTGCTAAGGCCAGTGCGTCTCGATTGATGCTGATGCTCATGTAGAGAGATGGTGAGATTGGTGACACCAGACATCAAACGCTTGGTCGAAAGAGAAAGCGGATGGAGAGGCATTGTGGCTTAATATTTGATTCCTTTGAACCATATTGAATGAATTTCCCAGTGATGATGATGTCAGGTTTGAGTGCATGATCACACATAGTTACATTACATCGATGCGGGAAAGTCGATGAAGAATTGATCTGATGCCAGGGAGGAGACTCGATGGTTATGTATGTATGTATGTGTAGTGTAAGGGGGGAAAGGAAGTGAAGTATTGAGTACGATGGATATACTTGTCTATACCTATGTATACTCTTAATGGCTTTTACTGTCAGCATTATAAGGTAGGTGGGGTACTTGAAGGTACCTAAAAGTTATAATACACTACAATATGACAGCGGATACCCACCTAATAGGTTAACTATATTATACGATTTAGGTATGTCTACTACGTATATTACTTACTAGTTTATACATATGTAGCACAGTATGTATGTATTTATGTATGTATTGATATAGGTTAGATACTATGTAGGTATGGTAGGTTAAAGAGGTTAAGAACTAATGACAGCAGAAAAAAAAAAGAAAAAAAAACCAAATTAGGTGTTGGCGCTAGTGACATTTTGTGTAAGGCTTAACCATCAAGTAACACACGTTCCACTAAGTTAGGTTAGCTACACTAGTTAGTTATGTATGTACGCTTAAGTTAACCTTTCCCTTCTCTCCTTTTTCTCCCTTTAAAATAGAGTAGGTACAATATTGAATAAGGTTTAAGATAGAAAAGGAAAAGAACTCGAAAGTAGTAACTTCTTAAAGTATATTCTTTTTTCCTTCTTCTTCCTCCTAAACCCCCCACTCTACAAATCCAACGCCTGTCATTCCGTCTCTCTCTCTTACACACACACACTCACATACAGACATACACACACTCACTCACTCACTCTATACGGTCGGTACAACCCATGAATCAAAATGCATGGAATCAATCAGCCTACAAGGCCGAATTACACTAGAAAGACTAGTCATGCATGACATCCCAACAAATCAGAGCCATTATTCCTCTCTGTCCTCTCTTCTTACCCAAGCCATACAAACCGTCGAAGAGAGGAGAACTTGTCTCCATCTTGTCCATCCCAGAATGTCTGGGTGGCATTGTACGACTTGACCTAACAAGTGACCATCGTGGTCTCTCAGTACCGGCTGGACATACGATGACCGCAGTACAAACCACATACACGCCTAATGCCCGAGCCGTCATGTACACGTTTGGCATATGGCCTACATGAAGAGATGTGCTGCGTAACCGTATACGGTTCTCAATGCTACCCTACTTGTGCTGCCTTGGCCGCAAGTCTCTTTTTCGGTCGAGTCAAAGGCAGTAAAACATCCAGCACCGAAAGGGAACATAATACCTAATAATCTCCCGCGTGGGCTACTCTCGGCCTCGCTCTTGTTGGAGATTGCAGGTTCTGCATACTCCTTTATGACATCCAGACACCCAGACACCTAGATACCTAGACACCCACACAACTCTGGCCTGCACATGCGACTGTTCAGCCATCTGCTATTGGCCCTTCAGGCCGTGTGTGCGACTTCATGCTGTGTGCCATCATGCTCTCTCTGGGCAGGGTTGGTGTCCTTTCCTAACTTGTTATTCCTCTCAACGAGTTGCGTAACTGGTCTATCTACCAGCCGAAGACTAGGGGGTGAGAGTAAAGTAATATTTGAATAACCACCTGTTACGGATCATCCAAGTTAGTAAGCCCTTTCGGTTTTTGTTTTTTTTGGTCTTTTTCCCTTTTCACTCATCGTTGTATATTTTAGCTGCCACTACCGCCATGGCTTCGTTGCGCTTTTCTAACACTAGTCTACAGTACTATTCGCGTTGTACTATATATATAACTTGATTATATATACTTATACATGGGTATATATATACATATATATATCTTCGACCGTGCGGCTTGAGCAAAAAGAAAAAAGAACAGAAAAAGAAGAAAGCAAAGCAAAGCACTTGATGACGCGCACCTCGGAACCCCATATGTTATAGGACCGATTGCCAAGCTTGAACGAGCGTCTATTTCCATTCTATCACCAAAAACCTCAATTAGCGGGAGTAGCCTGCCTTTGAAAATCCACCGTTCGGTCTAGTTGCTGACAATAACGGCCCTACACCTATTACTCTTGTGGCGCCTGTACTGTACTTGCTAAGGTAATTGAAATGTTCAGTGTGCTGATCTGACGATTCAATTGTGGCAAAGCAGCCCGCTCGGGTACTCCCATTCCCTTATATCCCGTCGGTAACCCCCTACCATCCAGGGTGGAATTAAGGGTCTCTGCTATATGCTGAGGCCTCATCTACATACATACATACATACCTGAGGTACCTACCTAACCATGCCGGCTTTCCGCGACTACACCGCCACGGTTTTCTTTCTCGTTTTAAGGCTAGCACTTTACTGCCCATAGAACGTACGGCTGACATCCCGACAAGCTACCCCCGGCCCTGCTAGCAGTGCCGCATCCTTCCAATCTCAGGGCTGCTGTGTCACTGTCCATACACGTAAAGCCTCAACGGCCATCCGTCGGCTTATGCGAAGTCAACCAGGTAACCTATCCCATTCTGCTTATGTCATGAGCCATTAACCATTTTGCTAGGTATACCCACACCTGCCGACTACATATCTCGGTAGGCACGCTATACCCAGTTGGTTTACACACCTTTAGATCTCGTGCTAATATAAATTGGAGGTCATCTGGTTCATGGGGAAGGTGAAATTTTATACAACACTTCTCAGATCCCAGCAATGCTTTCAGGCCATTCCATCGTAACGCCCGGGTATCGTGGAGGTTTTGGTCAGTCCCCGGTGACTCTCATTAGAGACCACCAAGCTTGCATTCCTCTTACCAGGATACTAGGCGACGGTGACATTCTTGTTCTTCTCACGCCCGTCGTTGCGCCTCCCCAACCAAATGCCACTCTAAGTAAGGACCCGTTCGAGCCACTTGGTCTAGCCTTGGCCGCGAGGCATCCTTGGATCCGCCATGTCCCCTACACCTCCAGGAACGGGATGACGAGCACGCATGTTGGATTTATAAAACGAGCGAAAGCAGTCATATTCGTGATATCTGGGCCGCCAGCTGCGGGTCAGCCATCACAGATCGAGATGGCCGAGGTTGCACGACTAATAGGTGATCAAAGACCACAGGTTATCATAGCGTGTAGGGATGTACAGACCCTCGGTCTCGTGGAATCCAGTTTTCCTACGATAGTTCAGTTGCCTGGGTACCTACCGGCAGATCTACAAACTGCGGCTGCAGTTCTGTTCGGCGAGGCTGCAGCGACCAACAGTGGTAGCATGAACGTACAGGAACTCATCATGACCCCCAAATTCTGGCCACCGGAGAGCTGGAATGCCCTTGATGTCACCCCCGTGTTAGATCTTTGGAATCAGTGTCTCCCAGACCAGTTTCGACTAGAAAAATTCCCGCTGCAGTCATTACTCCAGCGAGATGGTTACGCAATGCACTTCGTGGTGAGACTTCCAGAAACCCGCGAAATAGTAGGGTTTTGTGCTACTTATACCACCTTCGTCGATAAAGCGGGTGAACGCCTAATCGGATCGCTGGCCATGATTATTGTTAGGTCTTCCTATCGAAGGAGAGGAATTGGGCGCAGCCTTTATGAACACGCGCTCAAGCAGCTTAATAGAATACGCGGTGTAGATCGAATTCAGTTGGGCTCCACGTTCCCCAGACTCCTGAGTGGGATACCGATGGGGTTCGCTTCTGAAGAATGGTTTCAGAGGCGCGGCTGGCAGATGGATCGACAGGGCCCGGGTCGAGGTCAAGATATCTACGATTGGGTTTTACGAATAGAAGATTGGCCAACCGGTGGAATTTCATCGGGGACCGCTGGGTTGAGTTTTCGCCCTGGCTCTTTTGAAGATTTTGAGACGATTATGGACTTCGTCGAAAAAGAGTCGAATCAAAAAGATTGCACGGGCTGGTACGACCAATACATGAACCTCGCTCACGATGGCCGACTCAATGAAATTATGCTGGGGTTTGAGCGCTCGGAGATCGTTGCGTCTGCTCTAATCTACACCCCACATCAGGGCAGTCAATTATCGTTAGACCTACCTTGGGCTAGAACAATTGGACCTGATGTAGGGGGTGTGGCCTGCATCTGTATTGCAGGTTGGTAGGCCCCAGAACTATCGACTCAGAGGTGATAAGCTAACCAGAACCTTTTCTTCAGATGGAAACATTGGAACCACAAGCAGCAAAGATACTATTATGATCAGGTTACTGGATGCCTGCATTATGGCACTGAAAAGCCAAGGGATGAATTATGTGTTCCTTGACGCTATCAAAGGTGGCTATGAAGGATTCCAATCAATGGGTATGACAAGCTCTCCCCTCAACCAATGAACACGACCTTTTTTGACATAAATTACCTAGGGTTCCAAAAATGGGCTGTATACAGAGATTTGTGGCAGTCCATCTGACCAATTTTCGACGATCCATCTTACTATGGCTGTACAAACTCATTTTACAGCATAGGAAATATGGCTCATGCATAGTCAACCCTCTCAATTTTTTTTTTTTTTTGGATATGGTCTAATAATCATCATTTACTCTTAGCTTTGGCGATGCTCAAACACAGGATGAGCAGGAATACTAGACCCTTAACTGAACTTTTCGTATAAAAGAGTTCACTCATCAAGCAGGCTGGTAGGAGAATGTTTAGCTATCCACCAGTGAAACGAAGTGACTAGGTTGACTGGATATTTATTGCTCCGCTATTCGCCAAGAATCACATGACATTCGAAAGCGACCTATTTCAACTACATACGACTTCTTGGGCGAGCGATCGTGGTCTGAATAATCATGGCGACACTACGAGCAGCTGGTAGATGGAGGTTAAAAGATATTGAGACGGTAGGACTGTGGAACGCAACTTGCGCCATCCCAACACAAAACAATCAGAGGCACTTCACAGCATATAGAAACAACCTCAGCTCAACAGCTTGTCTGTGGGAAAGAAAGAGAAGAAAAAAAAAGCAAAATAGAGTTAATACAGCTACAGAGGCTCTATCCCCAGAACATCTCTCTAACAAATTGTCATGCTTTGGTCAACCAATCATTAAGAGAGGAACGACCAAAGTATCCCTTCTGAATTGACACACCTGCGTAACACTGTCGAACATGGCCATTCTATGGGTCTGTTTCATGAAACCATTCGATAGCTTTCCGAAAAAAAAAAATATCGAATTGTACGACCTGATGTTTAACTCCAACCTTGGAGGAGGGTAGTACACCTCCGCCGAAGGTCAGTTTCATGATGACCGCCCGGTCAAATGCCCAGAGTATGATGGATTCTATTACTCTTCAGCGTGATGGTAACGCCGAGTGGCTCTTGGAGGCTTAAGATTACCATATTCTCAGAGTCTCGGCCAACCATGTCATATGATCGACAATCATCCCCATCTTAATAGCGAACCGGAGACAGAGCAGAGAAGGTCGTGCATTGCTACGCTTGGCGCTATTTAGAGCACCCTCTTCGTTCTCCCAATGCGAGCGGGGATTCTTGGGGGCGGAATCCTACCAAAATGGTAGCCGAACTTGAACATATTAGGTTATGACGGCCTAGCTGACTTCAATAAAGCAAATCCGGCGAGGTAGCACTTGTGCGAGGTAGTCATGGTGCCAAGGAGCGAAAATGGTCGGCGGGAGAGGCAAATGGCTGTAGAGGCGAGATGTATAGATATCCTGGCGCTCATGTTTCTTTTCACCGGTTTCTTGACTGCTTATGTTGGGATTTTGATATTCCTGGTGGGACAAAGGATTTCTCCCATACCCGCCACATTACACGAAACTATCGTGTCTTTAGCCGATTCTTACTCGATATGTTACATCCATTCCCCCCCTCCCATTCCACGACATATCGGCTCAGTTCTGAAGGGAGTCGGTCGTTGCACACCAACGACTCAAGACCTCCTACTTAGACCGGACTTGCGGACTAGTGCTACCTTCTGACTCGCAACTATCTCTACAGCTTGGTATTACCCCGGCTAGTACACATCACTTTGCAGGTATCATGCGTGTACATCCTGCTTACATGGACATACTGCCTCTCAAACCGGGTGTCACAAGACAACAATACTTGACTGTAAGAAGTGACACTGCTAAACTCGGCCGCGGCAAACCTGCCGCGTTCTCTCTCGCGCCAATTGGGCACCTACAAATGGTCGCACAACCGCCAGCGACCAGTCGGAGGCGTGTTGCATTGCATCAAGATTCTTGTCGCGTCACTTCGTACATATGGAAACTCAGAGAGGGCCTCGTTTATCCGGCGACTCGAGTCATGGTATGGCAGCGGGATCATTCAATGAGCAAAGGAAGTTCACAAATTCCCGTATTAATGCCTCATCGGCCTTATGTGCGGTTTCATTCCGGAATAATCGACGTTATACTGTGACTCGGCATTCTCAAGTAGCATAAGCGCTCTCTGACGACTTGATTTTCCGCCAACCCTACGATGCATCTATTCTGCTCTAGCCAGTGGCTAAATCATACCAGAAAACACAACACCAAAGTAGGTATGTAAACTACCTGCCAGATATTATCCATGTTGGTTAGATCTGGATCAATTGGGAGCCCTCTATGTGAAACTTGGTGAAGTGATCTTGTCTACGTGTTTCCTATGGCTCGGCATGGCAACCTTTAAGTAAGAAATACGAACAAGTTAATGATAGAACTTCTCGGGCGACCGGTACCCCAGGGCCAAGATGGGTATTTCGCCCTGTCGGGTTCGAGTTGACCTGGCATATCCACGAGATTTGAGTATCACGACGGGGAACCGAATCGGTCGTCACTTGTGGGACCAAGATGGCAGCGATGTGAACGGCATGTTGACGAAGTAGATGCTCACTGCAGGCCACGCAATATCGGAGAGCTCAGATATCTGACGGACAAGCCCCCGGTTACTGTCGCAGCAGCGATTTAAGGCTGCCTGACTGAGAAGAGACCTGCATCTCGGCACTATCCATTACCTGCGGGTTGCATGCTTGTACGACACAACGTTGACACGAGACCTCGAGGTAACGACATCTGCGGCGTGTTTGCAATGCAGCCTTAGGCAGTGTATACCATCTGCAGAACCACATCCCCGCGTGAAGGTGGACATCGGTCCTAGTGCTATTCAATCCCTAGAGCCATTTATCGATGCTTATAAGGGCGTTGTAAGAGGCTGGCAACTTCGTAATCTACTACGAATACTTCGTCGTGCTATCCTCAAAGATCCCAGCTAAAAAGGCCTTTAGCCGCTTACTGGCTTGAAAAGATAGGGCCCTGGTTACCCAAATCACGGACCGAGAGGCGCAGAGTCCCTGCTAGTAAGCTATTGGGTGTACGCTCGACCTCTTAGTACATCCATAAGGCGTCTGGACAGGACTTATTACTATACTCCTCCTCTAATCTAACCTATACTAGATGATAGCCAATGCGTAGACGGGAGACAGGGGCTACAGGGCACAGGGCACAGGGCATAGGGTTGCACAGATTCACTAGATCGAACGGCGCATCCCGTCATCTGGGATATAGCCACTATGATAGCTCAGCTTGACATCTTATGGACGATATTGATAATGGTGGTGGTGGTGGTAGTCATGGTGGTAATGATGACTATGCTAGGTATGTATGTCGCGAACTAGGTAGGTTAGGGTGGGTCACTCTCATCGTATTTCTACTTACAACTTACATGTATTCCCTCTCATTCATCAACTTAGTGTAACCATCAAAGACGTTGCGTGCATCGACTTGGCTCACATTCTGGCTCATATCTTGTATCACCATCCTATACCTTACCTTCATTCTAGGTTAACCTAGTGTACGTACAGACATGATTTTCATGAGGGACACACAAGCCAGGGGCCGGATCGCGATTACCAATCACCGCGCATGAAACCATCAGCTCACAATATGGGAATAACTCGGGCCCCGTGATGAGAAAGAGAGAGAGAGAGAGAGAGAGGCCTGTCCGGCTCTCGGGAATTCCTCAGTCAACATTTACACTACTCCGTACTGAGCCTACCAATCCCGACCATCGTACACTATCATGGTCTGCTTTTATTCTTCGGTCTATCGGTATCTCCCTTCCCGCGATTGCTGGATGCTACGACGGTACGGGCCTGGTCTCCTCTTACCTCAGCTGAGAAGATCTCGTCAATCCCCTCCTCTTCCTGGTCGTCAACTATCACGCGCCCTCCAAAGCCCGGCGAGCTAAGTTGCCTTCAATGCAGGCTTTGGTTGATATATCGCAAAAAGTCTAGTTAAGTGAGTTCTCCTGACTACCTATATAGGCAACCGGCTACATTGAATCGATACATGTATTGCGCAACGCTTAAACTAGGCTGTTTCCTACTGCTGCGGTCACCGCTATCGCGGCGGACATGGATACTTGCACGACACGACGGTATGTTGTGTTTTTGGACCCCAGGTTTCACTATACATATGTATACATTGAATCGTGTTTATGAGTGAATGGGAAATGCTGTGTAACCACACACATGACCTGTAAGGCGTGGGCGCAGATGACTCCAACTTGATGTTCATTTATCTTTACGAATACCAGCCGTTCTAGGTATGTACAAGACGAGTCCCAATCTACTGTTAGCTGTGTCTCAAATATGAGACCTGTCGTACAGCCTTGTGTTTTTGCCCTACCTTACACCCCCGGCGAGCTATCTTATAGAGTATCCCGTCTTACATTATGTGGATAGGTGAAGAAAGTTCTTAGACACGTTAAACCGAAACACTCCGATGCGTAACAATAGACAAAAGTCCGCTCCTCTCTTTTTTCTTTCCTCTCCCCGCTCGTCCCGCAACTTGACATCAACCAAAGTCCGCCCTAAAAATTACCCACGGACCAAATCCCGGGGCCAGCAGCGTGACGTAGTATCACTCCATTGACTGAGGCAAAGTAAGAGAGATATATATCTTACGATACGAAAATGTGTCATCCCGAAATTTCAACGAGGAGGGAAAAGGAAAAAGGGAGAAGAAGAAACGGGAAGGGAAGAAGGAAAAGAAACAGCCGAACCCCCAAACCGATGAATAAGAATCTAAATCGAGGATAAGACAGCGAAACACAACATATATCTAAGTATAACCTGCTTATTCAGGTGCTTACTTAACGTCGTACTTAATATCCAATTGTGTCTACGTCTAGGTTACTAGGTAGGTAAGTAGAGGTAGGTGGTTGAAGTACTACGTAACTCAATAATCCCAGGTACGTGTAATTGATATTGATTGACAACTCGTTTTAACCGCGCAACCTGTAGGGTACTAGTAGACTTTCGAAAGTGACTTGATACCTACCTCTACTTATCTACCTAAGTACCATAGAGACGTATAACCTATATGTATATGTAAACATGCCAATGTGCCTCGTGATCATCTAACAGCGGTGGTCGCACCAGCAGCGTCGGTAGTAGTAAACGGTAGTACGTATGCATGCATTACCTACCTACCTACATACATACATACAATTCCACGGATCAGAGGGAGAAAAGGAGGATGCTTCCTATGGTCTATCCTATTAGGACCGGGAAAAAAGCTCATATCTCACATCTCATTATCTCAGGAAAATCTCACTGCCCTTTTGTTTTATGTTTTAATTTATTTTCATATCGTGATCGTGATCGCAGGATGAAAAGTAACCGTCTAATGCCCTTGGCTAGATCATTATCACCGTTGTTATTACTTTTTTAGCTCTCAACTGATCTTCAACTTACGTATGGAGAGGAAATATGCATATCGCATATCTATCTATCTACCCAAGTATCCCATCGTATAGAGGAAAAAAAAAACATCAATCCTATTCCCCGCCTAATTCTCTTATTCCCCATATTCTCAATGTCCTACTAGTCTCTCGAGTCTCGACATTTGGGGTTTCCCCTATCGGAACCCACATTCCGAAGAAAGAAAGAAAAAAAGGCATTTCATGCCAAACAAGGTCAACTAACAAATCTTACCTCCCATTTCTCCATCTTGGTCTTCGCCCTCAAAACGTTCACCGCATATAAGCAGTTCTAATACCAAGCCTCCTTTCTCGCCCCAATTGTGTATCATTCGACATTTCCTTTTCTTTGCTTTTTTTTCCCCTTCCTACCAACCCAGTCTCACTCCACCCCCTTTTTAGCTCGAATATATATAGAAAGAGATAAGAAAAGAGAAAAAGAAAAGAGTGCGTATTTCCGCATCTATAGAATTAGTGCCATCTCGGGGATAATCATTCAAGTTCCAGCGCAAGCCTCAATGTGCCAAAAAGAAAAAAAAAAGAAAAAGAAAGAAATACAAAAGAACTTTCTTTTGGACCCCTTGTCCCCCTCCCCCCTAATCTATGTAGTCTTCTAGAACCTCTTCCCCTCTCTAACCCACCACTGGTTCTCCATTTCAAGTAAACCTTCTTTAGTCGAAATGTGCTTTTCTTATACGCTTGATTGAATGTGGGTAGGCTTAAGTAGGTATGGGGGGATAGTAAAAATAATACACCTTTAAAAACTTACCATGCACATATATACCTACTGTGCGTACAAGCCCTCCCCCCTTTCCTCACACCCCATATACCCTCTAGGTTAGGTTAAATCATGTCGTGCAACGTGCGATAACATAACGAAATAAGCATACATGACGCGAAGGAGAGGCGCGGCGCGGGTTGGGCTGAGAGAGGGGGGAGAGAGAAGAGAGAGAATACATGTACTTACACATAAACTACACATGTACATACATTCGCGCCCTCCCTAACCCCCCTCCCACCTTACACCCACCAAAATACAGAGAATGAGATATGTAGGTAGGTAGGTACATTAGATGGGTAGATGTAAAGTATAATTCCCAATTGAAATACCAAAAAAAAAAAAAAAAAAAAAAAAAAAAAAACTGAAGATGTTATACGAGACGAAATGCACGTAAGCCATGTAGGGCGACCAACGGGGAAAGAAGGAAGAAGACAATAATGACAACAGAACCCTATGGTACGGTACTTCTTATATCACCACCATTACGAGTAACACTGAAAACCAAAGAAAAAAAATCGTGTTACTGTTACTCTATTGTATCTACATAGGGAAACCCGACGATGCGAAACTTGCTGTCTATCTATCACCCATCATCTCATTCTCTCTCTCCCTTTCTCTCCTCTCCTCTTCTCTCCTCTCTATACTCTAGTCTAAAATCATCCATTAGTTCATGTAACCTTATGATATGTATCTATGTTTGCACTTTATCGAATTCTTTTTTTTTCAAACTCCAATCTAGTGTGGTCCACCTATACTAGTACGTAAATCAAACCCCCTCCCTTTTGCATTCTACCCCCTTTTTGGGAGTTTTATTCTTTGCAATCTTGTCGAGCAGCCAGACATCAAATAAATAACATCTGATGAAGAACCTTAAAGGAAAATATAAGGGAAGGAGGAGGGTTTTGGGTCGCGATCAGAGTAGAAACCTGGCTTTTTCTTCTTTGTATATAGGCAACAAACTTATAAACCAAAACAATGCACTGATGCATAAGAAGAAGCAAGGAAAAAAAGAACCAGGAGAAATAAAACACAATTTCTTTTCTGCCAACCTTCTTCACTTACTAACCCCCCTTTGTCCTCTTGGAGCGGAATATCTGCACAACGTACATTTTTCTTTTTGATCCGAGCTTTTTTTTTCTCCAGCCCAACGCCATCGCCAACGAATATGCACAAAACAGTTTTTACATGGGTGGTCGTCATTTCGTAGGTACCAAACTTGCTCGGACATGAAGACGAAATATGAAGATCAAAAACAAGGATGCAAAGCATTAAGACAAATACTTCAGTGGTATCCTCCATATCCAGACGCCGTTGCAGACCTGCCCCTTATTCTCTTTCTTGACCTCTGACATTAAAACCTGTCTCTCTTTTTCTCTCTTTATTCTTCTTCATATACACATCAAACGTGCCACTTCCTCACCGCATGGTGAGATAATGTGACAAGGTTGGCTCTATGCCCACTTGGAGAAATCGACGCTTTCAACTAGTGAATCTGATCCATTAGTCGTCATGACTTCCGTGTTATCGGTTGTTGCGGTCGATAGTATAGATGAGCGGTGAGAATTTTGTTCACTTGAAGCAGTGAAAAACGTAGCAACTGACGATCGTCTGAGACTGCTGAAGCTGTCGCGAACAGTATTGCCGGACCTGAGTGCTTCGAGGTGCATGGGTGATGTAGCCACCGATAGGCTTCCATGGCCCAGGGCAGTCCCAGGAGGTGAAGGTGTCGGCGCATGACACATAAACCTCGGTCCATATTTATCTCGCAGCCGATTGATCTCCCTGAGCCGATTACGCCATGGTGATATGTGCTCACCAACTTCGCGATCAGCCCAAACCAAGGCGAACACCGACGCGTTCAGCGCAAGGAGACGAGTGAAGTCGGGTAGAGCTTTCAAAGCTGACAATTTTCGTTTCCGAAGCGGGCGAAATTTCCGGGAAGCCAGGCTTGCTCATCACCTGAACCTTGTAGAACGATTCTTTCATGTCTTTCGGCGTCCTCTGCCTAGTAGCGACGAACGAAGCACGAGACTCTGGCGTGATGACGATATTGACATAATTAAATTCTGACGGGAAGGTATCGAACTTGAAAGGGAGGCCAGAGTCGTTGAAGATGATGTTCACAAAGTCGTTGCCGATGTGCCTTTTCTTCATGATGCATTGCGGATCACGATCTAGATTGGTGGGCATCTGTGTCGTCACATGGAAGACAAGCTCCGTGACTCGGTCCCTCCAGCAGAAGGTATATTGCCCATCGGTATCATATTCCCGATCTAAACCTTGGGTATTAAATGTAGCACCTTTCAGTTTCGTTAGGGTGCCTAGGCCGTTGAGAAACTCAACGTAATCGCTGCTACCCGAAACGTTGGCAAGAATTTCTGATTCGGAAGTCTGGTTTTCCCCAATGTAGACAACACCGACTTTGTAGCCATCCACCGTGGAATTATGATCAAACATCCTAATAGCCCTGTCAACTGCGTCATCATCAGGTAAGGGAATGGGCCGTCCTGCGTCGCTGCCCTGAGGTATGGGAGAGAGTAGCTGTAGCAGCAAATGGCTTGGCAAGATATGGTTACTTGTCGAGTGACTGTCCCGTGGGCTGTCATTCGAGAGGTTCTGATGTGCCGGGGGAGGCCTAATCGATTCACGGATCGTGTAAAAAGAAGTGCTCGAGGGTTGCCGCTTGGTAATCTGAGCCCAGCCAGTAGTAATAGCCTGTTCGACTGTGACGATACTGTTGCCGATTAACCACCTCTTTGTGACTATTTCCCCAAATCTGTCGGCGGTGAATAGTGGATCGGCAGCAGATTCGCCGACATCAGCATAAGTGACCCTCTGCATATAATCCAAAGTTATTTGGGCCTGCTCATCTGATACCGGGGACCCGTCAGTGTCCGAGAGGAGGTTCTTTGCAATCAATCCGACGTGGTTTGGTCGATCTGGCAGCTTCAGTGCCAAAAACCAGTAAAGTATGATGTGGTAAGCCAAAGTGTAAACGTATTGAGGTAGGTCGTCCGCGGCATTAGGATGGACTTGATTGTTACCTGAATTCGGAAGACCTGAGATTGTAGCCGGAGTGTCGCTAGTCGTTGATAGGGCCCTATAGCTCGTTTTCTTTCCCCTCACATACTGTAGATACCGAAAGCAGATTCCAAAGACGATCCGGTATTCCTCTTCTCGGAAATTGACATATAAGGAAGGAAGCCGGCTTAAGCAAGCTAGAAATTCGAGGATATGCATTGCCACATAGGGTTGCGTGATGATCTGTGCCATCCGTTGCAGAATGGGGACTAGTGCCTTGCTCAACGAAGAAGGAAGCTCATGACAACATATGGTGAGTGCATGGATGCAACATTTAGCACTTCGCTCCCAGGCATTTATGCCATGCACAAATGCTCTTACGATATCGTCTTCCTCCGGTCGCTGAAAATATTGATGGTAACTGAGGATCATGGTTAGGGTATGGAACAAACAGATGACAACATCAGCCCGGCGCAGCCCAGTGGAACTTGGAGGCTCATGAATGTTGTTTTGCTTGATCTGTTCGCAAACAGTCCTTCTCAATTCCTGTATTTGTGCCACAGCGCTTTTGAATATGGCATGATTGCTCAATTGCGGAGGGAGATAAACAAGAATGAAGCTATATACCTCCCAATCACAGCCTTGCTGCAAGAGGTTAAGGATAGCCTCGAGCCAAATAGCTATCGGCAGCAGCATTGTCTCTTGGCCTGGGGAATTTTCTGATCCGGGGGAACCATCGCCGTAACTGGAAAAGAGCACAGGACTGGCGGCTTGGGAAGGGTGTTCTGGCAAGACAGCTGAATCGGAGGCATTCCACAATGAACGTGAGCCGAGTCCTGTTTTTGAGCTACTTGCTGATCTCATTGGATAAGCGCGTTCTTGTTGTTGACCCTGGGAGAAAGAAACACCGCGAGATGGACGAGAAGAACCACTGGCCTCACTTCTTGATAATCTATTAAGCTGAGATGTATCTATGACTGATTTCCGAGATAAAGATCCCTCGGTGCGATACAGAGTAGTAGCCAGGTTATTGATCTCAGTATGAGTTGTGACGAATATTCTATTGGCCCAGTCTGCCCTCAGGCGGAATAGTAACTGCATAGCAGCAATACGAGCATCAGCTTCGCTGTTATTTGACCTAGCTATCGCCACAAGTGAGTCAAATAGGCGAGATGCCTTCGCAACATCAAAATTCATGACGCGAAGGAACATTTGAACATAAGCCCGCGTAACAACATAGGATGGGGTTTGACTCGTGGACGACGTGGGATGCTCTGGAGATGTTGGTGTTCCTGGATTGCTAGAATGGGAAGCGTTGGGTAAGCGCAGCCTCCCACCGCTCACGATACCGTAAAGTGTATCCACAATGTGACAGAACACGGAGAAGGATGCGTCGGTGGCAACAGTGACAGTAAAGGCTACAATCTCTTGCAGCAGGGCGATATCAGTCTCTTCTGCCACGCCTGCGAGTAAGCGTCTTATGAGTCCAGGAACGAATTCAGGCTCTATCTGCTCGTTGATGAGCTCTACCATGTCATAAACCTCGGTAATAATATGTAAAGCTTGTAGGCGAACATCTGTGATGCGCTTTTTGTCCATAAAGAAAGCAGTCAACACTAGAGATAAGCTCGCTTCCCACTGCGGGTCGGACGGAGAGCAACATCTGAATTCCTTGAAATAGTTCAGAAGTAACATGGCTGCGGTATCGGGAAGCACTAAATGAACCCTAGCGAAGAATACGATGCAGTCCTGTCTCTGAATCAACGGGCTTTGTTGCTCTCTTAGTATCTCCTCTAGTCGAGCTATCAGCCGCATCAGCTCTCTTGCGATTAGGCTTTCGGGGTTTTCGGTCTCGTCACGGAATAGAGTCGAAGTGATGGACCCGTCAGCTTTAGAGATGAGCATGAGAACACCGGCGGCACATGCTACCGCGATATCAAAGATGGGCGTCCAATCTTCATCCACCAGCATGGAGTTGATGCTGCCTTGAGCATCACCTAACAGGGAGTTTAATAGTCGTAATATGTCGAGATGAATCTTCCAGGTGCTCGCAGTCTGGGCTACCTTGGATAAGCCATCGACCAGGAGAGCATACGGAACCGCCGGATACCCCTTTTCCGAACTCTTCGAGATGAGTTTCGTGAGTACGGACAGAGCGCCTCGCACGTCGCGAACACTCTCCTTCTTCTTGTCCGCATCTGTGGGGATATGGCTCAATACATCGAGCAACATACGTACAGTTGCTTGTCCATTATGCGATCGACATAGAATACTGATGGTATGCCACGCCTCCTTCTCGAGAAGAGGTACGAGACAATGAATCGAACCAAGAATCTGAACGCAGTTTTTCAGCTTGCCCCCCGGAAGCACCCCATAGGTCACGATGGCTTCCATAACACTGATGCAAGCCCGCATATCGTCCTCCACACTCGTGTTCATGCATATATTTAGAAGCACGTTGATCATGGCCTCAGCGGCGTTATCGTCAGCGACCAGAAAATTGAACTTGATAACGTCGGTTATGATGGTGAAAAGGTCGGAGAAATTTCTATCCTCTCCCGTAGCTAGGGTCTTCCCCTTCGATCGAGTGGCCTGCTTTTTAGCGATATTTCTCGCCGCGCGCACCGAATCGAAACCGAACTCCAGCCAGGTCGATAAAAGGGGGAACACGTCATAATCGAACCCAGAGACATCACGCCCACGTTTGGTGAGGTCGGCAAGTGCGACAAGTTGGAGATGGAAATCATCGGGGTTGGCTGGGGCGGAAATGGTTTGGAAATATTCTTTTCTCTCGAGATCGGTCGATGAGGCATGTTTGACACATTCTGTAAGTAGTTCCCAGCCCGCAATGCGAGCCGCCTTGGGGTTGGTCGGCTGTATCAGGTCTTTCGCGGCATACCAGATGTCGAGCACCTGTGAGCGTATAACAAATTAATACCGCCGGTCTACTACGAACCGTCTCGAAACTGAAAAACATACCGGGTTAAGATGATAGTCGGCCACGACAAAACGTAGGGTGTTGGCTGCGGCTACTCGCTCACTCATAGAACCGTGCTTCAGCTGCTCGTACGAATCGATATGTTGTTGCGGTAGACCGCGGGCAGCAGAGGGGATGGAAGAGTTGATCTGCTGAGCAATCTGGGCATTGATGGAGGTAACAGAAGACTGGGCGGCAGTGGGCAGGGACTTTGTCAGTTTCGTAGCGCTAGCAAGGCCTTTGAAGACACTGGCGAGACCTCCAGTACTCCTAGACTCCTGAGGTGGATGAGCCCCATCTCCCGGGGAAGGAGACATGTCTTCTGGCTGGCTGCCCTTCAGCGGCCGACCGGCCTAGGGAAACTATGCGATATAGTAGGTTAGAGAGAGAGTATGATGGGCTTCAGATAGTATCAAATTCGCTTTGGCAAGGTATTTCTTTTTCACTTTCTAAACGCCGTAGCTACGGGCAACACACATCTACAGTATAGCCAGATACATCCCTCTATCTCTGATCAACTCGCTCAAGACAGGCCAAACTTACCACCAAACCAATTCTCGCATAAGGGTAGAGTACACAGAGGGGGGGAGACGGTGCTGGAAGGGTCAACTGCTCATCGGATTTATATAGTCGGTAACGGCGGCTTTTGGTTTCGGTTTTTTGTATGGAGGTTGCTGAGATCAGATCGATACCTAAATCGGGTAGATATAGGGTATAGATATAGATATAGAGAGGAGGGAGAGGGAGAAGATAGAAGGCGACACGCGTAATACGGGGGGACGCGAAGGGTGTGAACTGTCGACCTGAACGGGGAGGAAAGAGAAGAAGGGGGGTGGGGTTCAGGTTGGAAGGTCTTCGGGTTCGGCTGGGTTGATGTGGTTCTGGATGTGTGGTTCTGGGTTCTGGGTCTGATATTGGTCGGATCAGGTTGGATCAGGTTGGGTCAGTATTTATGTCGGTGGTGGTGGTAGATATCGACAGCTTCGCTTCGTTTGGATAATGGTCGGCGGATGTGGTCGCACATTGGGAAATGTCACCAATGCAGTAAGGAGGGGGGTTGGATGGTGGATTTCAGAGGACAAGAGAGTTATGGGCAAAGGTTGATGGAAATAGGTTTTGGGTAAGGAATCATTGCAGAGAATAAGGTTGAAGGAGGTTGAGTAAAAAGAATCAAATTCTCCACCGATGACCTTTTTGGTCGCTTTTTTGGGCATATGGAATCCAAAGTGGACCCCTTTCCCAAGCTTAGCTGTTTAGGTCCTTCCCGTCCTGGCTGAGCTTGGTCCTGACTGGCTGGAACTTGCCGCTAACGTTTTTCTCGTCCTATCTCGCACCGTCTTTTTCTCCGTTTGAGCCAATGACAGGTGCTGGACCGCTCTCCAGGACATGGTCTGATAACTCCAGTGTGGATCCAGGTCTTAGGTTCGTGCATAGCTTACCTAATTTATGAAAGTAAAAATCATAGCTGCATAGGTATTTATTTGAGGGTCCGAGATCAACTGGTCCTATTATTTAACTAAATACTATGATGCATAAACATACATAAAAGTCTATGCCCATACTAGGGTATAGAAACATGCGGAAGGCATAGGTAAGGTTGGGACCTTATACCGGGAGATCCATTTCCGTCAGGTACCTTACCTTACCTACCTTAAATACTATGTAATACATACATACGTCACTGGACACTCGTGGAAGCCCCTCCTTCCGTCCTAAGATTGCCTAGGTTGCCTAGATTGCCTAGTAGCTAAGCGGTACGTACCGACCGAACACTAAATTAAACTAGGTTTAGTCTACTTTATTAGTGTAGTATGTGGTTAGTGTAGGCAAGCAGGTAGGTACATAGCTAATCTACTACCTAGTGGGTTGTTAGGTAAATTAACTATAAATTTTTAGAGATCTTTGTGTTTCTGTTGCCTCGTCGCCCGCGAACGTTTGGCAAGAAGCGGCTTGTCGTGCATGTCAATATAAAGCTAAAGCTACCTAGGTACATTACCTAAAGCACCAAGACCCCAAAGACCCCTCTTCAAATCTTCAACAACCCGTGGAAATTATTTACATGTTCGGTTGACAACATAAACCTTAACATCCCACCTATCACTATCACCAACACCACCATCACCACCACTACTACCACGGCCACCAACATCACCCACTCACAACTACCAACATCAAATACTTTTCCAATTACTTCCACTACCCTCAAAACTACCACGTACATCCTTTCTTCTTCTTCTTCCTCTTCTCCCGTGCGCATCTTTCTTTCCTTCTCGCTCTCTCTCTTCAGAACTAAGAGTAGAAAAATCACAAGGCATCATGGCTGCCGACATTGGCCATATTGCCCAGCTTTTGGAGGCTACTCTTGATCCCACCAAGCATCGCAAAGGTAATGTTATGCCAAAAAAAAGAATGCCCCCCTCCAAGATCCAAATTGCCAAAAAACTACCCCGCCGTGGTCACACGTTTGTCACTATTCACAACTCGACTTGGCATCAATAATCTCTAACGTTATAACACCTCCAAACAGCCGAAACTGCGCTTAAGGTCGAAGAGAAGAAACCTCAATTCTCTCTCTCACTGCTGAAGATTGTCGCGACCGAGTCTCTCGAACCCAAGATCCGTCTTGCTGGAGCGCTATGCTTCAAGAACTTCATCCGGCATAACTACGTTGTATGTTACATTATACCCACCAACCACAACCCCTTCGCGTGTAAATACCTTGATATCTAACCCCTGAACCTGCGCAGGACGAGGACCGGAACTACAAGCTGCCCATCGACGAGGTCAACACGATAAAGCAGGAGCTTATTGGGCTCATGATAGCGTGTCCCGGTACGATTCAGACGCAACTTGGCGAGGCCATCAGTATAATCGCCGACTCGGACTTTTGGGACAGATGGGATACTCTTGTTCAGGTGCGCCGCCATAAATATGACCCTGACTATAGCCAATACTCACAATTCCACTTACAGGACCTCGTTTCACGATTCACGCCCGACAACTACAAAGTCAACAATGGCGTGTTGGAGGTTGCGCACTCCATCTTCGTTCGCTGGCGGCCGCTCTACCGATCCGACGATCTATACGCCGAAATCAACCATGTCTTGAACACCTTCGCCGTACCATTCCTCACTCTTCTGAATGTAGGGTCTCACGCGCCATTTGAACCAACTCCTTTTTTATTATTGCTATTGCTATTGCTATGATCCTGCGGTTAACCAAGCTGACTTTTGACTTAGGCTACTGACCAACAAATAGCTGCCAACCAAAACAACAAGGAGGTCCTCAAAGGCTACTTCGATACCCTGAGCCTGCTTATCAAGGTCTTCTACGATCTGTCTTGCCAGGACATGCCCCCCCAGTTCGAATCCAATCTCGAGCATCTTTCCACCCTCCTGCACAAGTACTTGGGCTACCAGAACCCCTTGCTAGAGACCGACGATGAATCCGAAGCCGGTGTGGTCGAGAACGTCAAAGCCGACATCTGTGAAGTTTTGGAACTCTACGTGAACAAGTTCGACGATGACTTCGGCCGCTACACCCAGGTCTTCATTTCCACCGCCTGGAACTTGTTGTCCTCGATTGGACCTGAGACTAAGTACGACAATCTTGTCAGCAAAGCCCTGCATTTCTTGACAGCCATCGCCGGCACTGTACAGCACTCGGGCGCCTTCAATGACGAGAACGTCCTTAGCCAGGTGGTGGAAAAGGTCGTGCTACCAAACGTTGCCCTGAGAGAGTCCGACATTGAGTTGTTCGAGGATGAGCCTATCGAGTTCATTCGGCGCGACCTCGAGGGCTCGGATACGGATTCTCGGAGAAGGGCCGCTACCGACTTCTTGAGACAGCTTCAAGGAAGATTCGAGCAAATGGTTACTACGGTGGCTAGCAGATACATCAACCACTACCTCGAGCAGGGCAAGTCGAACTGGAAAGACAAGGATACTGCTATCGCCCTCTTCCTTTCTATCGCTGCCAAGGGTGCGGTCACTGCAGCTCACGGCGTCAAAACTGTCAATTCCATGGTCAATGTCGTTGATTTCTTCCAACAGCACATCGCTAACGATCTGATCTCCGAGTCTGGCGTCGAACCCATCTCTAAAGTCGACGCGATCAAATACTTGTACACTTTCCGGAGTCAATTGACAAAAGAACAATGGCAAGCAGCCTTCCAGCCCCTGATCCAAAACATGGGATCCTCAAACTATGTCGTATATACCTATGCGGCCATCGCGGTTGAGAGACTCTTGTACCTATCCAACGATTCCGGTATTCGCATTTTTGGCCGCGCTGATATCGAGCCGTTTGCGAAGGACCTGCTTGACCATCTCTTCAAACTCGTTGAGAAGGAAAACTCGCCGGCTAAGATGCAGGAGAACGAGTTCCTTATGCGGTGCATCATGCGGGTGCTCATCGTCATGAACACTGGCATTCTTGGTTTCGTGGATATGGTTCTTGACCATCTCGTGGGAATTACTAATGTCATCAAGTCGAACCCGAGCAACCCGCGTTTCTACTATTACCACTTCGAGGCATTGGGTGCGGTTATTAGGTATGGCACTGCCTTTCTCTGAAAAAGAAAAAATATTATCATGAATATCGGCTAACTAAGATAGTTGCGGGTCGCCTGCTGGAACCTCGAAGCTGGAAGAGCGCCTATGGGAGCCCTTCAACTTGATCATCACGGAAGAAGTGAACGGTACGAAACCCGCTCAGCGCAAATCCCAGCTATAATACTAACGCGATTGACAGAGTTCATGCCTTACGTATTCCAGTTATTCGCAAAGATTCTAGAACTCAATCCATCTGGAGCGCTGCCCAACCACTACCAAGCCCTTTTGCCCCCTCTGATAACCTCCACTTTTTGGGAGACCAGAGGCAATGTTCCCGCTCTCACAAGACTACTGGCCGCTATTATACCCAGAGCAGCCCAGTCCATTGTCGCGGGAAACCAAGTACAGCCAGTTCTGGGTATCTTCCAAGGTCTCCTCAGAGGCAAGAAGACAGAGCAGAATGCGTTTGATTTGTTGGAAGCGATTGTTCTCTCTATTCCTCGGTATGTTTTTGACTACTGGTCTTCCAATATGTAAAAACCCCCGAGCTGACTTGATTTTAGTGCTGCTCTTGAGCCATTCTTCAAGGAAATCTTGTCGCTTTTATTCACCAAACTACAGAGCAGCCCGTCCGACTCGTTCAAGTTGCGGTTCGTGAGATTCTATCACCTGGTATCCGCCCGCGTGGAATCGGGGCTCGGTACAGACTTTTTCATTAGCCAAGTAGACTTGATCCAGAACAACCTCTTCACTCAGATCTACTTGACTATCATCCTCCCGACCTCGGAGCAACTTGTACGCCCGGTCGATCGCAAGGTTGCGGTGATATCATTCGCCAAGTCGATGGGAGACAGCGCTGCCTTTGCGCAGCGTTATGTAAAGGGATGGCGGTTCACATGTGAAGCGATGCTGAAGATGCTGATGAACCCGCCCAAGGTAACGATGGGTACTGGAGATGAGGTGGTCAATGAGGCCGACGTCGACGACATTGGCTTCGGTCTGGGATTCACCCCCCTGAACACGTGCAAGAAGGCCCCGCGCGACGATTTCCCTGAGGTCCAGGACATACAGCAGTGGGTGCGCCAGTATCTGACTGACGCTAACGTGCGGCACAACGGCGCGATCGCAGGATTTATGGATCGCCTTACAGACGAAGGGAAGCAGGCTCTGGCGATGTACGTAAGTTAGATCTCATGATCTAATTGCGTGGCGGCGATGATCATGATGGTGGGGAGCTACGGTACGCCTAAAAAAAGGGTCATGGAGGCGTAATCAGGGGTCAAATGGCCGAAATGAGACAAGAAAAATAGAAAAAGTGTGTTTTCCGCAGCCTGAGTTTTGACTAGACCAAGGAAGTATGCCCCGAGGGTCGCGAATGTGAGCAATGGTTTTCTCTTCCGGTGCTCAAAGTACCCAAGAAAAGATTTGTGTGTTAAATAACATACCTATGGAATTGTCAAATGAGTCTTTATTCATTATGGGATATGAGTAGATGTCAGAAAATTTTATCTATTTGAACTACTCTCTATGAAGACTATCTTGTAGAAGTAAAACTGCACGGCATGTTGGGAGGAAGAGGGCATTGTCGCCAGACTTCATCGGTTCTATCATATCGCGATACCGGTACCTGATTATACCCCCTCCTCCCCCTAGATCAGATGAACTCCCAATACACACAATTTAAGCATGGGTTTACCCGTAATTGATGTAAAAGCTTCTCGTAAATAGACAAAATCGTATTTGACATACTACATAAGGAGTCCATATATACTCCCCGGCCTAACTACCTATACTACTACCACATCCAGTTACCACCAACAAACATAGTTCCCTCACCACCTCGCAGAAAAGTAATAAGAAAAAATAGGAGGAAATCCTGATCCACATTCACAACACCTTCGCCCCCTCTCTTCCCTTCGAACCTTTCCTCGGCCCAGCTAACTACATAACAGGTAAGATAATAGAGGCTTTTGATACACGATTTTTTTAGACATGCTTTCTTTTTTTCTTTTTTTTCCCCCCTTATTTCGCGTTTCGTGTAAGCAAGTAAGTTAGCAGGATGAAATAGCTAAGGCAACAAGTCATTCGCGAAAAATGCATTGCTTTTCTTTTTTGGCGAAAGAAAGCAAATAAATAAAATTTTTAAAAGGAAAGGAAAGGATTCATGGGGGGGGGGGGGGGGGGGGGGGGGGGGGGGGGGGGGGGGGGGGGGGGGGGGGGGGGGGGGGGGGGGCGGGGGGGGGGGGGGGGGGGGGGGCCGAGGGGGGGG